>JARQTG010000411.1:0-338965 GCA_030142615.1 Syrista parreyssii
TCCGGAGGCTGTATCTCGGAAACGGCTGGGTTTAGGGCTTTTTCCTTGAAATTTTGAAAGATCTCTTAATGCAGAAAAGCTAGAAAGGGCCAAGGAAGATGCTGGCATAGTTCAAATTCCAAAAGGGCCACTTTTGAAAGAGCCCTTATTTTCCAATAGTTGAAATCATTTGTAAAAATAATTTAGTTCCGATTTTTGCCGCTTAAGGGGGCAGCACCTCCTGGGCAGGATATGTGGCGCCATCTCTTGTCAAGCCATTGAACCTTCTCCAATAAAATTATTGTGTATGCAGTTTTAGAATCGTACCTTTGGGATTCTGTATTTCGAAAATGGTTGGGTTTAGATTTGTTTCCTTACAATTTTCAAGGATCTCTTAATGCAGGATTCTAGAATGGTCCAGGCAAGAGGCTGTTGCAATTCAAATTTCGAACGGGCTACTTTCAACGAAATGCTATCACTATTTGTCTTTACCACCTGAGAGTAGTCATGACATCATATGCCGTAAAATACCAAGTTAATTTCCATATTCAGTCTATAATATTACTTCATAACTAGGGGTATAATCCGTAATTCAACTACGGTTGCGGTTATTAAATATCAGCAACAACAAATTTATTTAACTGGCCGAAATCAGTCGATATAATTAATTGCTTGCATAATCAATTAATAATAGCTATATCTTAAATCGTTGTTTATACTCACACATGTTACATTTCATAGCGTTCTGAATAGGCTGCACTTACTACATCCAATGTAAAATGTATTGTTGCATATTTTGATTATTGAATGCAATGGATGGGTAATCAGGTTGGGTATAAATAACTCATTCAGTGCTAGTAAATTTTTCTCTTTTCAGAGGTAGTTTAATGTATTTATCTTGAGCGTAGCACAAGTAGTAACAATTAACAGTAGAATTATCTAAATTATTTCTATGTTTTCTTAAGTACCAATTTAAAATATTTAAGGTTATAATAAATACTAAATAAAATAACAATTAATATTAAACATTTTCACATTACCGACTATATCACGGAATGGCATGATTCACAGATAAAAAACTAGAAGACAGTCTTAACTAATTATAGTTTCATACACATTTGCTTATAAACGTGTAACAATCACATAATTTGAATAGATATTTATTTAAATATTTATTTACTTGCTGTGTACAGATCCGTTTTAATTCTGCAATCAATTTGGTTCGTCCTAGTTATAATTATCTAGGGACAATTTTTCTAATGGTATTATAGTATATTTCGAAAAAAACATGCAATTACATCCAGTAAACTTACTTTTGTTATACATTTTGATTACAGAACTAAACGTAATTCTCATCTTAAACGAATTAGCTAGTTATTGTCTAAATTATAAGATCACAATACTCCAAATATTGTTTCGACTTTCATTATTTGAAATATTAGTCCTACACACATATGGGATTGAGAGACCTTCCGAAATTTTCAAATATTCATAATTCCGAAGTTTTCAAAGTAAAAAGTTCTCTTTCCTCGCTCATAACTTCCCATGGATTAAATTCCCTAGATTTTCACCTATACCTGCGTTTGCTGACTTTATTTCTGACTTAATGGAAAAAGAAAAAAAAATAAACGACCGCACTTGATTCTAGGCAAACTTGCACGGGCGTGAATTCGTCTGCTCCCACAAATCCTAGGTATAATAACCAAGGTAGGAAAAAATATGTGTGCACAGGTAGGGTTAGGAATTTATACTATCATTCTAATCACTCAAATCAACGTAGGCGACATGAAATGTATATCTGCGATATACAGTGTATATTTAATCACACATTAAAAAGTCCCCTACGCGTCCAAGATTTCGGAGCTTTCATTCACTTTCATAATTCATTAATTCCATTTTCACATTGTCACTATCTTTGGTCGTGTCACCATTTAGTGAAAAGGCAACTTTCGTATATGAATAAAATTTGCTCACTTGCCTCCTCTTCTGAATGAACAATACACATTTGTATATACCTATGCTGGAAAATATCACTAGATTTCCTACTAGTAGAATACACATCCAGTAGTACCAACTGGTAGCCCTGACTTTCCAGGCTATTGTTGTGAGGACACACTGGGATACAGTTGAAGTTTCCGATAAAAAGCTTGCATCCTCGTGACAGGATGTGCACTGGTCGTTTGCAGGACCGATGCAGCTTGCACATGAGTAGTGACAGGATGCACATTCCGTGTTGGTTTCCGTGAAAACGGGATAGCTCCTAACTGGACAGCGACGAGAACAGTTTCCTTGGTGCATATACCAACCAGAATTGCATTCTGAAAAATACAAAAAATGTTGAAGGAAAAGCGAAATAGTTTCCTCGTGAGGAGAAAATAAAAATCTTACATAAAAGTGGAACGAGATAAAAATTTATGATCATACGAAATAAGCCTTTCGAATTAATATGGAAATCATATAGTTCTTTTCTAGATGTACAAAGATTATTGTAGATAATTGCAATATTATTGAAAATTTTTAAAACAAGTTACAATCAGGAAGTATTAAACAGGTAATGATTATAGGTAGGTTATTTGGTTGGAAACGTCAAATGTGGCAAAAGTATACATAAAGTTTTGAGATTATTAATTATTTTTAGTATCTATTAACAGCAATAATATAAATTAATGCGCCGACATTTATTCCCCCCCCCCCCTCCAAAAAAAAGTATAGTTTATTCAACCTAAGAGAAGTGTAATACTAATAAGCGACTAAGAAGCAAAAAGTACAGACTACCCGTAAAATCTATTATACTTAACGAGTTAACGATAATTTGAAAGGTAGAAACAGAAATAATAATTAGTTAAAATTAATAGCCGTAAAGTATAAAGTCGTAAGAGAAAAGGACAAATCGTGAATAATTTTCATATCCTTCAAGTTCTTATCCACCGGATGAGCTTTATTCTTCGTTAAGGTATATATGCGATTATTCAGGGTGCAAGCTGCAACGATAATATCCTCACCTCGAAGTTGCAGCTTGCTATGTACATATATAATAAAACTCTAACGTTTCTGCTCAATGTGAGTAAAAATCAATAAAACACGAGGCGATGGCTAAGATGATAAAATAATTGCAACCTTTCAAAGTAGTCGTAACGTAGCTTTCATCCTCTTTGAGAAATTTAATTACACTAAGTATACAGGAACTGATTGGCTAGATTGTAACTGCAAACGTATTTTACTTTGCCTTCTTATTATTGTCAGGCTGTTCCAGGAATACAAATCTAATAAGAAAATAAGTGTAAATGTTAATTGCAAAAGCAAAGCGAAAGCAACATAAAAAGCTAATTGTTAATCAAGCTAATTAGTGTTAATCAGAAGGCAGAATCATAATGTTAGATAGAAGTTTAAGTAAAATTGTGATATGAGATAGAGAGAGAGAGAGAGAGAGAGAGAGAGAGAAATGAGAGTCTAGACTCACCGTGCTGGTGAAGCAATTTTCAAGGATGGGTTCGTATTGGTTGCAGATGGTGTGTGGATGAGGATGTGGTCGTGATAGTTGGTGATGGTTGATAGTTGGTAGTAGTTGGTGATGGTTGTGGTGGTAGCTGGTCTGAGAAATTCTGCACCGCCACCACGAAGACACTGGAGCCTCAGTGCGTTTGGCAACCTGCATTGCTGGACCAATGAGAACTGACAAGAGGCCACGGCTTACATTTAGTCCCCCCCTTACATTATCGTATTGACCTTAGCTTACGTGAAATTGTCTTCCGAAATATATTATTGCTTTTTTATCATCTTAATATGGCAGCGAGAAAAAGAAAACTTTTTAATTTTCCAATATAACATAAGATTACCATTGGTTAAAATGACATTGAATCTGGCCAGTTCTCATTAAGGCTCGAAGTGTATCAAATTTATAAGTTTATAGTAACGTGTCGCTAGAGCTTTTTTTTTTGTCAGTTTCAACATGGCATTGTAGAGCATTCCTTGGTATAGAGGTTACGCGAGATTTTATTTTCTGCCACGTAAGTATACAAAATAGAACGTAATAAGGAGAAGAACATTTTTCTAAACGTGCTACGAAATACGAGCTTATAGCACGTGCTTAGATGACATTCCGAAAAGTGCAAATAGAATACATTTCACGAGACGCACGCTTAGCGCAAGCGCACATGGCCTCGGGGTGACCTGTTAAAAATGAAAAGAGAGAGAGGTTAGTTTCCAATCAGAGCTTATTTTTTATGTTTGTAAATTCTTGCAGGCAGCTCGGCTGACGTCACGAACCTTGGTTTGGTATGCTAAAAGGAAAGAGAGGCCAAAGCAAATGGGAATTAAATCGAAAATAAGAAACATCAGAGAACATATCGGGGAATTCAATTGCTCGAGTTCTTTTGTTCGCCAGAAGATAATAAGAAAATTAAAATATCGTGGTATGCGATGGTAAAAATATATATTAGATGATTCCAAATTTCTGTCGTTATCCAGGATAATCGTTCCCATTTTTAATTCATTCGTGATATACAAATTTGTCAGTTGTTGTATATAATGATCATAATAGTTTCGATTGCTTATATATATATATATATATATATATATATATTTATATTGTATATATTCATAGTTTATTTATATTTGTATATATAGCCGAGCTTGCTCGCACCTCTGTTAACACTCTTCCGTATTGTTTTTCATTTTTCTTATTTTGCGCCGATTTACCATAGTTTTTCTCATTACATTCAATTTTTGTTTGGTTATATGGCGTAAAATTATTAATGGAAACAGTCGCGTAGATAATCGAATCGCCATGTGTTTAATGGAAACTGACGCGAGCGTGCGTGCGCATGACCCGTAAATAATTGTGGAAACATTTCATTAACTTAGGATATGTCTCCCAACCCATCTCAAACCCGGCTCCAAGCAGATACATTTTACATTTTACATTTTACATATACAAACATTTACAGTAGATACATCGTATTTATGCGGTTTGTCGACATCACGAGCCAACAACCTCGCGGACCACGTGTACGATTATATTGAAAATAACGAAATATTTAATTTTGCGCGCATACAAATTTTTTATTATTTTACTTTTCCATCTCGTTCTACCAATTACTTGGAAATATCAAAGCCGTCCGACATGATTATTGGCTCGATAGGTCGTCACGAGTGTTGTACAATTGGAAGATCCGTGACGCAATAGGGAGCGGCAAATAAAACGAGGCAAATTTATTGAAGCGAAACAAAGTCAAATTAAAGAATCGACGCCTAATCTATTTATTTATTATAAGCTACTCGGTAAACTGATTCGCACAATAACTTTGCCTGTGTTCAGGTGATTCGACTTTTATGTAGGAAATTAACGTTATTAGTCAAGTCTTAAAACAGTACAGTGAACCGGCTACTATGTATTGGTCGAATTTCCTGAACGTTGGATGACACTTATTACTGTCTATTTAGAAATAAGATTTTTCGTACTTCGCGCCACCTATTCTTTGGAAAGTCCAAATGAAAAGTTTATGCGCAATTTGATTAATGTCCAAAATTTTATCTGCGGCTCGTGTAAGAAACGGCAAAGTTCACTCCTCGCATCACACGTAACCTAATGGAGACCTTATACTCGTTACACACGTTCTGCGCTCAAATTATAGATTGTATGTACATGTGCTCCTGCATACGATATACATATGTACATATATAGTATACTGCGCTTTCCAAGTTTTCGTAGTTCTTAGGTTCTTAGGTTAAGTCGAGATTTGGAAGGAATATCAAGAAAGTCATGTCTAATGCTTTGGAATAGATCAGATCCGGTGAACCCTTCGCGGCTGTAGGATTCAATATCTTATTTTATATTTTAAATACTTTTCTTTTCGTTATTTTCGGAATATTTCAAGGTTTATTTTCATTCTTGATAATGATGCATTTTTTTATTCTATTTCATTCACTTATAGAAGAATTTCGTCCGTGGGAATTCATTTAATTCCACGGACAAGGGTGAAACAGTGAATATTCATTGTTATACTGAGCTTTAACCTTCCAAAGGTATTTGGACGAAAATTGATTTAACAAATTGGTTTGAATTTTAGTTTGACATCGGAATTATTAAATATTATAATGAAAAGTTTTTTTAGAGTTGCGCAATACTCTTGATTCACGTTTAACGTTGGCTTGTATGCACAATAATTATTGAACAGGCTGTATAGTTAGGATTGATAGAATTAATATTTTTTCAAGACATACATACAGCAACAATGTCTTTACCGTGTGACGATTACGAAGAGAAAAAGTATGAAAATATGACAACGCAATTCTCATAAATAAGTAAAACATTTATTTAAATGGTAATTTTGTTGGAAATTTTGCGTAACTGTACAATTAATTTTATCGATCCAACTGACACATCCTGTATCTAGTGTTTATATTAACGGGTGCCTATTTGTCAGAAAATTAACGTAGTACGCGTAATCTATAACAATCTCATGAAAATCAACCTGTAACTCTCAACGCGTGAAGAATATACGTGTAAAAGGAAAGGAAAGAGAAAGAGAGTGCAGCGTTCAATTAAATATGGTCAATCTAGAAATAGTCAGCGATTCTGAAAAAATAAGTTTCAGTTAAAAGAATATATGTCCCCTGATAACTATGCGCAACACTCTCAATAAGTTCAAAACATATGAATTTTTTTCCCCATCGCTTATAAATATTAAAAATGTCACTTCTACTGTAATAAAATAAAATTGGAACTGCCACGTGAGAAAAGGTGATGACACGTGACCATGTAAATGTCAGACACTGACGTTTGCCAAGATGCGAAATAAATCTTAAGTGACAGTTCGAAGACCATAATGCTTGTTTAAATAAAAAGATTATCTCTAAGTTTCAGTTTTTTTTTACAATCTACTACCGCGATCCCATGGCATTCTTATTGTGATAAATTAGCAAATATGTATAACGATGTCTAGTTCTGATTATCCGTCCAATAAACAGAGCAGCGGACGTAAACGAACTTAATACTGATTAGGCGGAGGCTAATTAAACGTATGAACTGTCGAAACACTCAAATGTACCGAAAATGTTGATAAGACTGGGTCTACATTTGCAATCAGGTCAGCCTACTTGAAAATTATTCTGGTTTGTGATCTAGTCTGTTGTTCGATTCCGAACGGCTAGTGCAAAACTAGCCCAACTCGGCACTTATTTTGTAGCAATAAATTTACGATTGTATTGCACCGTCATTAATAATCGCGAAACAAGAATGATATAATAGCATCATCAGGACGCCTCAAAACGAAAAGTTTTCTTTTTCAATTTTTTTGTATCGTTCCTATTCGTTATAAACACCTTAACTCTACATTGGGATATACATAGTTATTCACTACGTCCATCACCTGAAGTTGGTTTTACCATAGGAATAAAATGCATGAGACTAACTTCAGGTGATACGTTTGTCGTGAATAATCTTATACATTAGCTGCGCGATACTGCTATTAATTAATAAGATTACTGCTTCAAATTGCACTTTGTATTTTATTTAGCCAGTCATATCGTTAAACGAGTAACGACGATGAGCATTAGAAAAATGACGGTGAATTTTTATTGATAACGATGGTAGTCATTATCGGAAAACAAAGAATGATGAGTAAATTGAAAACAAAATAAAATGTCAAAAAATTGAATTTTAAAACTACTTTGTAATTCTGTTGCATTTCTATTCTTTCTGAATTGTTTCCTTTTTTTTTTTAATTTATTTATCAGCTGCCTCGCTCATTGTATTACTTTTTTTATATTGATTTTTACAAAATTACCCCTACCTCCCCGTAATGTCTTCAGCTATAGTTTTCTTTGCCACTTTTCATTGTTTTCTTTACTTCTTTATTTATTTACTGTCTATTTCAGCGTGTCTTGCGGCGAGGTCTGGATACCCCTTGGCACTGAATGTGAACACTTCGCGGCACAAGATCCAATTCCGACCGTTTATACATATTTTTTTTTAATATAATGGGTTTTTAGTCATTCTCTTCATTTACACTCCTGGTAATTTTAAGTCGCACGTTTCCCCCATTCATCTGATTTTTTATAGACCTTTTGGTAACATTAGTTAACCTCAACATTTTTTTTCTTTTCCAAAAGTTCATGCGGTTGATTGGACTTCTAGTACTTTTTTCTGTTCGTTGCATGAGATCTTAAGTCAATTGCAAATAAGGTCACGTATATCATTTAAATCATTTCCCATGAACTTTTTATCGAATTCGCTCATGACATGTCGTTCGTAGTTTACTCTTTTCCTCCGTCTGTCTTTGGCTCGGTTCGCTCAAGTATATCCTTTTACCGTGTTGGTACATAGTGGCATGCAACGCATCGCGAAAATGTATCGTTTCTTTATCTATTATTTAAACGGATTACTTATTTGTCACGTTACTGGTTCGCGATTAACGTACAATAATATTGAAGATGAAACGTCTTCTGCGGTTATTTGAAAAAATGTTATCTTTGCACTTCCCGTTGTTGGGATCATTCATTCTATAATTCGTTTAATTGCTTTTTATTTTCCTCGAAGAATATGCTAGGTTCGCCTTTGCAAATTGAATTGCTCGTACTACAGCGAAAGCGCGTAGATTTATTAGATCACATTTTTGGTTTTTATTTCCTAGTCCTTCGAATTTTTTTAAAATTATTTCCTTTTCGCTTTACTTTTTCATAACTTGTCACTAAAGAGAACGTCCTCAGAACTAGCCTTGGTTTGTGCATTACGCCCATAAGTATTTGACACGATAATGACAATAATAACATTAATAATAATAATAATAATAATAATAATAACCATAAATGTACTCATAATAATAATTAAAAAGTATTAATTAAACCTTTGGTCGTACACGATGTAAGTACAATATCGATCAAATATCGAATAGGATACTCCAGGACCAATAGTATAAAGACTATTGACATAACTAAAGAAAAACAAAGAATAATTAACAAACATCCATATTGAAAAAAAAGAAACCGAATAGACGGAAAGCGAACAATATATCAATTGCCGGATCTATTAGATAAATATAAAGGAAATTGTTTCAATTAATATTGCATTAAGATCACAATTTTTTATCGTGTTAAATTCTCAAGGTTTTTTTTTTGAAATTGAAGACTATTATAAAGATTTCGTTTTGAAATCCAAAAAATTGTATCCTAACAGAATTCAGCTGGGATTTTCATGTTGTACTGGACAATACGTTCCTTCGGCTCTGCACGAGAATCCTTCGTAACGGGAATCTCATTATACGTTCTTTGTAAGATTTTTAAAGAATTTTCGTAAAATTATCACGAAATTTCCTTGGGAGATTCCATGGACTTTTAACCCTGTCTTACAACGTCAATGATCTTTCGAGTTCGGGAAATTTCGAAATATCATGAATTCAGACTTAACGATTCGCAGTTTTCGAGACATCCAGCATCCCGATTAAAGCCTAGATTTATGAAATTGAATTCCCTAGTATCTCTAGTGTCTTTCAGGTTTTCAATATCCCGCAAGCACCCAAAATCTCTAGAAAGTTTTGTGCTCATTGTCTGTTGCTGGAATTCTCGAGAATATCTGAACTTATAAGAATTGGCTAAAAACGTGAGCATATAACTATACCGCGCATCGGTGTCGTCTCTAGTCGTGTTCTTCTCGATATTTTTCGCATTTCTCGAAATCCTCAATCTGTCATTTCTGATCGCACTTGTCACCTCACCGGTGTCTTCCGTGTCCTGAGAACTTTCCGGACTCCCATCTTCTGACTTTCTATCCGATTCCCTGGGTTCCCCATACATTTCTAGGGATAAGAGGATCAGGATAATCAGGCACGCACCTAGGCACTGTCGACCATCGTAGACAGCACATCCACCACTTGTTTGATTCTCGGTGGTTGGTCGTTGAACTTCCGGATGGGAAACACGATCGACCTGTTGACTTCCGGTCCAAGGATCACCTTCAGTGTCAACGATATTCTGACGCGCATCCACAGCTGCGTTGTCCTGCACTTCGTCCCGAATTATTCCCACTTTGCCTTTATCCAAATCATCGCCAATCTCCAACGACGTGTCGGTACCATATAGAACCATTTTCCAGTCCTGCAAGGTATCTGTAAATAGAGTATATACGGTTAGTTCATTCCTCTGATTAATAGGATACAAATACTTTCAAGTACATTGAAAGAACTATTGAGGATTTTGCCAAGTTACAAATCAATAAAATTACGCGAACACAAAACAAAAAGATCTTTGTTAGAAAGACGAGAATAAGAAATAGCAACTGAGACATTCAAAATCACTGGGACATTAATGTAAAATTATTGACGTCTATTCTAGACTGTGCCACGTATAGAAGACTACGAGGTTAAGTGGTAGTATTTAATTAAGCATGCTTAAGTCTCAAATAGTCCACTAAAACGTAACGGTGCGTAAGTAAACGGTGTAAATGTATAACAGAGTCACGAGTACTCCAGAAACTTGAAGTACTGACACGCTGAAGACGTTAATTTTGTCGAATAATATTATCACTTGCATTCGGTTAATAAAATTAGGCCAATGTTACAGTAACGACAGTGACTAAAAAATCAATTAAATACACAGTGAATTCAATCGTGGAGTAGGAAAGCACGCAGTGAGGTGTTAGGGATCCTTGTTTTCAATTTAAGAAAATATATCTAACAAAATAATCTTATAAGTAAAGACGCACATGCTAAACAAATTTCACATTGTGCACATTAGAAAAGAAAAAAACAAACATTTTTATAATTGAAATCCCTAAGTTACATATACACCTATAAACCATCTATTACATTAAACACAATCAATAATAACACATGCTTTTTCTATTATACGTACATACACACATATATATTCGCTATGAGACAGCTTAACTAAAAAGTCATGTTAGATGATATTGGGTGATGTTAGGTTAAAATTAAGAGTTAACGTATCCTGCAGTGTAGAACGATAACGGCGCAGGGTTAACATGAACATATGTGTGTATAACATGTATGACGCGTCGTGGGAATGAGAAAGTAGGAAAATGTGGCTGGGGGATGAGTTGGCCATCGTGCAGACGTCGGCGCCGGCGTCGAGGAAATTAATAAAGCGTCACGACGCCGGCGGGAAAACTTCGTCTGGCGCTGGAAGCTTAAAGGCATACTAGGGAATTCCCCTAGATTTTTCCTCGTTCTCTCATCGGCATATCTCATACTTCGCATCTCTTGCCATTTATCTATCTCACCCCGCACCGCTTTGGGCGTCGAACACCCTTTGTATGCTATTCTGCTTTCTTACGTCAACCATAAATTTCCAGTAACCGTTCCTGGTAATAAAGCAAATATTAAAGTGCATATAAAGAAAGCACATAAGATATGCAAATATTTAACTGGTATCTTCGTGAACGATACTCAAGTGATATAGAGGAAGATTGCACGGATGGATACATTTAAAATGAGATAATTTGTATCTTTAATTGGAAATGAACTCTCAATGTTTCTTCCTCTTCTTATTATGGACGGAAAGAGTCTCTTTGCTCTTGCGGAGATTGATTGACAGATTCTAATATGGGATTTGTAAAGTTGGCAATGAAGTAAAGGAACTAGCATATTTTGATGACAATAAGCACAGGAGAAATCTGAGTACAAGAATTCGTTCTACTTCAAGATCACTTGCAGAGTTCTTAAATACGTTTCGGGCCTTGTAAAAAAAAAATTCAAATTAACAATGAAAGAGTATAGAAGTAAAGAGTAGAAACGTAAAAAAAACATAGCAGTGCATACTTAAGACGCTACTCAGTCACGACTGGATCGAAAACCCGCACTGATTCGATATAATTTTTGTACAATTTACTGCACATACGTCGGATCATTTTCGAAAACTTGTAGAATTGTAAAGAAACGAAATTTTCAGAAACATATTATTAAAATGAAACAAACGTCTTTTTGCTACGTTACGAAATGGATTATTTTCTGAAAATTTTGATCAGCAGATTCTGAAAAATATTTTTCTATTATCTGTAACCTTTTATGTTTCTCGTTCATAATCAGTACGGGATTCCGATCATACATTATTGTACCCTTATCGAGATGATGACTCTTGGTGCCAAATTGTTCATCCTGGAGAAGGTCAGGACCTTTGGCTCTCGTTGAGTATTGTTGACCGGCGCCTCTGACGCCAGCTCCGTAAACAGGATACAGAGGATATAGCTGTTGTATCTTATCGTAATGTTGAAAAATCGCAGGAACATTGTCGGTGGCAGTTTTGACCGGCTCCATGAGTATGATGCCTCGTTGTTGGGAGGAAACGGTGGGTTTTGGTTTGCTGGTGGTTCTTGAGCTGGTCAAAAGTGGACCCAAGGTGGTTCGAATTTTGGGCCTCGACGTAACGTACCTAACATCACCCGCATTGGGTCCTTTGGCAGCTGTAAGTCCCCTCAGAGTTTGGACTGTCGGCTTCGGCGTTGCGCGGTTTGCCGATTTATTCTTATGCGGGCCCCTTGATTTATTCTTACGTTGACTTTGGGCAGTGGCAAAATTTTGCTTGCTCTTTGCCGGGCCCAAAGCGTTTTGGCTTCGTGTGTACGTCGTCTCGCGTGGCTTTAAGAACGGCCGACGTGGCACGTTTATCACTGCCGGATTGTAGAGAGCGTATTCCGTACGATCAGGCAACGTCGACGTACCATGGAAGATTAGGGCCCATTCGTGAAGAGTTGCGCGACCTGGGCCAGCCATTCGCCAACAAAAATACGGGTATGGATATCTGGTACCTTTCATATCTTATTGGTCAAATACATTGAGTTTTTCGATTCAATTTTGACTGTTTCGTGTTACTGGCGCTTTTTTACATGAAATATTTACTTTGTACTAAATACTTTCGGATTCTTTTTCGAAGATCCTTCAAATCACTTTGTATTGGAATTTCTTAAACTTACTAGGTCGATTGGGAACTGTTTGGTTTGCCAGGTTCTTATAAAGCTCAAGTTTTTAGGTAACTGGTAATGTAAGCTTTGCTTTTTAAAAGCTTGCTCTATTTTGAAGCTTCTTGTACACTGATATTAGCCTGTGCGAAATTTTTAGAAAATCACTTAAACAGCTTTATACAATTTTTTAGAGACGAAAGTCTGATCACCAGTTATTGTTAGTTACAGGTCAACGTCGATTCCACAACATAGGTACAAAGTAGCAAAGCTTAACTTTCAAAAGAATTTCTCCAGTACTTAATGCATAGACAAATTATCTCTCTCTGTCTTCAACAATTTAATAGAATTATTGGCAAATCGATTTCGCATCGTTAATTAATATTTTGTAACGATCAAGCCGATTACCATGTAGTAATTAATTCATTTGGTTATGCCAGAATAAAAACGATTAACTTAGAGTCCAGTAATAGAGACATAGTAATTATTTTTCATTTGCACTCACCTAGATATCGACCTTCGTTATGAATTTCTAATTTCCACGTTCCATGAGGCCGTTCGCCCCAAGTATGAACGGACATAAATGGCCATTGAGTAAAGCCAGCTTTCGATATGTCATGCGGCCTCTTCGCCAGCAACGTGCTTTTCGTGCCTTGCGGTGAGGTCAACTGAATTTGAAGATCGCCGCGTCTGAAGGCCATTAAGGATACTTTAGCCTGAAAAAGAAATGTCATCCATTAACGAACTGCAAGGGAAATTAAAGTTTCATCATTATATTTCATTACATTGATTACGATTATATGCAACTTGATATGTACAATGGTCTGATAGAAAAGAAAATAATGAAGATAATCCAACAAGTGATTTTTGAAAAGTTAAAACTTTCATAAAAAATTAGAAGTTTTCAGGGTATATCATTAACGAGACTCAAAGTGTCAGGACTGTAAGAAATAAGACAAATCAAAAGTGGTTTAAGCAGGACTGAAGTTCATCGAAACTATGGCGAATGGGTTGTTAAGGGAAATGTTTGCACGGTGTCATCCGAGGCAGTCAAGGCAACGTAATCTGAATGAATATTCATGACACAATTGCTGTTAGCCCTAACCTAACTAAACTTAAACTTTATTTTACTGTCTGATAATTTTCAGTTTATTACGTTCATGGTTATTTAACCGGGACACTTGAATCCTAACGAGTCGGATCTTAAATTAGAATCATGCAACTAGGTCAAAGTGAAAATTTACTGGGTAGCCAAAGTCTCCCAGTTTGGTTTCTGCTCTAACATTGAAAGTCCCTTCTAAAATAAGAATTGATAATGAAATTGATATTTGAAAATACAGCAATGCCCATGTAGCTATTGTTATAAAAATCATGCAAAATATATACTTGAATTTGTGCACAGGGAAACGTGTCTACACGCTCCACCTCTTTATATAGCACGTTGTCTCACACACTGTTCACTTCTATAACACACTGCTTCTACTATATCATTTGACGAGTCTAACACCGTAAGCAATCTGACCTTTAATCTATTCGCGCAATGCTAGTTTGCGATGGCAAACAGCCACGCTCTTGGGCTTGATAGGAAATAAAAACAAGTAATTAGTAACTTCCAGATTGCGAAAGGTGAGTGTCTGCATTGGATACAGTAGAGTGTCGTAACGTTGCGAAGTGGTCCACTATCAAGTGGAATGAATTTAACTTGTTAACTTTTCAGCTATGAAGGACGTTTAATGCATATGCACTTTCTACAGAGTATACTTCATATTCTGTGACTCTATATGCAACGTGCGTTCCTTGCAGGTGGAGCACGTTACAGCCGAAGGATTAATTTAATTCTGTTAATTTTGAGCTTTATCTCTTTCCTGTTACTGGATACTTACTTGAACATGTTCTAGAAAATTTACGCCACTGCATTCCTTTACGTGTAATTCCAGTACTAGTTGACTTTTCGGTGGAATTTGTCTGAAAGCCAAAAAAAAACAGAATGGTAACGTTACGTGCGAAATAGATATAAAGAAATAAAAAAGCTATGAATAGATACACGGTATAAATGCAGTCAACGTAACGTGAGCATTGTGCTACTTTATGTGGAAAGAATGTATGCGTGCTTGGGAAACGAAGTGAATAAAAATGATGAAAACCACAAGAATGAAGAAAACTAAAGTGTGGTAGAACTCCTTTCATAGCTCGTGGAATAAAATCCCAGGGGTGAAATCACGACACGGATGGTTTTTAATGGCGGAAAAGAAAAAGATGTAAGAAAACTTTGTCCACTTTTTTTGACTTAAAGTAAAGAATCGGTGCAAAGTTGGCGGATGCAGATAAAATGGACACCGGTTATATAGATGCATAAGACTCTCGTAAATCATGAGGTGGGTACCTGTCTTCGTTCTCGAAAGGAATTACTGCTCGGCCGAAAGAATCTTCGTTTCCGTTTTGCAAGGAGGAAATGGCCACGGTACAATTTTGCCCGCGGAGACTCAAACGGTAAATCTTTTATGGCGCTAGTACAAATATGTACATACTACTACGTGTACTTTACGGGAGATAAGCATGACATTGTTACGTTTTATTATTTCTATCCCCTATATTGACAGCACGTAGGTTTTTGTACGTTGACGAAATATCGAGGAGTAATTAAGGACGATACAAAATAATACAATTCAATTGATCGTTTACCTATCTGTATGTGGTGCTGATACTTCGCACTTGTGTTGCTCTGGAACTGTCCGCCATCTTCTCGCTAGACGTACCATGGCACTGGCATCCATGAGACCATAACCAAAACTGTGGCTCACTGGGAAAATAAATAAATAAGATTTAAGGGCACGTGGTCAGTTTGATGTATATATATTGTAAGAGTTTGCTACCGTATCAACAATGAATACTGAACCAACGCAATTTTGAAATCGTAGGAGCGTTGATTCTGTGAAATTTAATATCGCGTCTATGTAAAAAGTAATTAAATTTTTCTGCAAATTCCGATGGAAGTTATTCGGCATGCTTGGAGTTTGGAATGCAGATACATATACGTGTGTACACGTGTCTCCTTTTTGCAACGGCAATGGCACGCATTATACGGTTGTATATAAAGTATGTATTATGTAACAAAGTACCAGGTACAAACAATGCTTGCTTTGCAGGATAAAGGTTCAAAATCTTATCATCAAGATCATTGTATGTGTTATCTGCTCTTTTCTCATGTTGCTTCGAACGCAGCTGACATCAATTTTGAAGATTTTATTATGTCAGAAGTAACGCACGTAGAATTCCGACAGCCCAAAATACCCGCTAGGAATAAAGTGTAGGAAAAATCCAGAGACTAGCAGAAAAAGGTTGAGGTGGACGAAATAAGAGTCGAGAGGAAAAGAAGAATAAAAAGCCTCAGAAAATCACACGATACCAGACAGAGAAGCTTCGTGGTCTAGACAGAAGGGATTACCAGGGAAAATAATGACACGTGTCCATTCGTCAGTGTCAGCATCGGCGTTGGCGTTGACGTTGGACCGTTGTCTCTCTGTACGTTGAATATGTTTTGTGATCTTTTTTTTCGTAACTCCTTCTAAGGTCCAAAAAGGAAAGAGAATGAGAGATTGCGTGGGCGAACTGCAATCTGTCCTTTGAAACTGGTAAAAAGTGGGAAGGTCGAAGAGAAGGAAAAAAAAAAATGGAAGCAGAAAAAACAAAGAAAAGGAAACATCTCGTTTCTTTCTGTCATTTCCCATTATCGTTATTCTCTTAAAATTAGGAGCGTTAATGTTCGGTCAGTCGTTCGCCACTTATGTCCTGTTATTAAAATAATGGCGAACAGTCTCGACTTTCATTGCCACTACGTTATGTACATTATTACCGAACAGTTTAACACTCGCTATCAGTGTAGCATTAATACACTTTTGTAATGACGAGGGTGTACAATAATGTTACACCGGCAGCTAAAGTGATAAGAAAGAAAATATTAGATTTTTTTCTAATATCAAACCTTCAGAAAATTCGATGGAAATCAATGTTCAATATTGAAATCCACGTATACCGAAGGTACCTGAGGTTTCCTTTAACTAGTCTAGAGATAATTAAACAAATAGAAACACAAAGTACCAACCGTTTCTACCGACTCCATTCACGACCCAATCGGTCGCTTTGAGGTTGGCTGGTCTTGCAGTGCGCACCACTATGTGTTGCATATCTCGCCAAGTGAGGTCGCGATTTGCTTCTAACGCAAGTGCACAGATTCCAGCGGCCAATGGCGCCGATGCGGAAGTCCCCGTGTGGCTGCTGGTGCAGTGTTGATGCAGGTCGGTAGTGATTACTTGCTTTTCACCAGTCGAGCCTGAACTGTAGGTCGTGGCTAAGGTCGAGGAACAGGCTTCGCTGTACCAGGGTACCAGGCCATTTTCCGTTGCACTACTGATCGACAAGGTCCATATGCTGTTCGTGTATCCGTCGCAGTTGCAATTATCGTGATCCCGGCCGCCATTGCCGGAAGCCCATACAAAAATTGAGCCTTTTCCTTTGCGTCCCTGTCAAGCAAGTAAAAGAAGTTTTCGTTAAATTAACACACTCATACACAATTTGAAATTAGTGAATTTGGATGGATTAATATTTGAATTCTTCTATAATTTGAATGAATGGCGTAAGTCATTTTTTTATAAATATATTAATCAAAGGTAATCTGGTACGTTGAAGTTTTACTTTCAATTATGAACGAGTAGAAAAGTGGATAAGATTTGGAGATCAGATTTAATCTAATTTAACCTCATCATGCATTGTATTTTTGGTTCCAGACTGTAATAGGGGTTTCGCTATTTTTCGTATGGAATGAATGGCACAATTTTTATTCTGACAATCGCAAGATAATTGGGCAAATCTCTAGGGCCTGACAAGAGG
This sequence comes from Syrista parreyssii, assembly GCA_030142615.1. Lineage (NCBI taxonomy): Eukaryota > Metazoa > Arthropoda > Insecta > Hymenoptera > Cephidae > Syrista > Syrista parreyssii. The sequence goes on from JARQTG010000411.1 coordinate 17,777, forward strand.
GCGAGTTGGCATCTGAAAATGGAAAAGTTTGCCATTTACTTATATATTCCATCTTGGAAAACGACCGTACGATCTCACTATGCCTCTGTATAAATTCAAATAGGTTACCGTACTCGTGCGTATACAGGATATATAATATAGTATATGCCGTATATGCATATACAATAAGTGAATTGTTATAATCTTTAATTTTCCCTCTGGTTAAATTTCAAGATACTTTTTCACGCGTCCGCGCACTGCCATATAAATGCAGGGATTCGTTGCTTAGATTTTGTGCTTTCTGTACCGGAAACTAAAGCCTCAATTTTCTAGATGTGAAGATTGGAAAAAAAAGACTGGTCTGAAACTTAATGAAATTTCCACAATATTATAACCTCGCGGTGCAACAAGAGCACATCTCTTAATTGACATTTAATTTTTCATTTTGAAAATCCTTGCCTACTTTTCACAATTGAAATCGGATATAACATCTAAATTATAAACGACATGGTCTCGTCTTGGCAAATGTAGCATTCGCATGAAATTTCAAAGCGTGCTGAGTTATTAATGGTGTTCTACAGAATTGCGCGCTTAGAGCATGACGGTTACTATGACAGTTCCGACGCGTCGGCCTTCTGTTTTAATTAATGAGGGTTTTTGAAAAGATAAGATCCAAGAGCATAGCTACTTAAAAGTAAATTTACCTAAACTCATTAGCCTCCAAACCACTTGGACCCCCAAATTTCGATATACGAAAATCTAAGGATCGCTAGGACTGTTAATACCGTGTTAAAAATTAAGTATTACAAATTCAAAAAAATACCCGACAAGCCAAGAGTCTCAAATGATCGTCTGAATCGGATGAAAATCAGTATGCAAAGATTTCTGAGATTGACGAGTAAAAGAGAAAAAAAAGAAAAGTAATATGAAAACGAAAATCGACTAGCATTTAGGTTAACGTTGAAAAAAATCATATATGCACGTCCCGAGAGTTATGAAGAAATCGCAAGGACTTTACCGATGCTTCGAGAAGTGACGATAGACAGTAATTACTCAGTAATGCTATATGAACGGGAACGAAAGTACTAAAATTAATTAATACATCAAAGTAACATAGCAAAACTGACAGCTAATGAATTTCCATGAGATTTCCAAGTGACATTTTATAACGTAAAATTAACATTAGTATTTCGCACAAGCGAAGTAAGGAATAAGTCGAAGCTTACGAAGGATCTACTAGTTGCCTCCGAGTTTATTACGGAAATGCTTAGCAAAGCTTAAAAGCTCCAATTACAAAGTTTCTCGCAGAAATCCCGTGTACGCCATTAATTCTGACTGGTAAAAGTTGCCATTTCCACATTCATCTTTACTTATCGAACAGCACGAGAACCATAACGATCCATCTCACATGACTTCTCGGTTTACGAAAAAAAAAAAAAAAAAAAATTTTTGAGCCATGTGTCTATTTAAAATGAAAAGGTTTTTTTTTTAGTAAATTCATTAATCCAAACCCGTTCCGTGCGGAAAGCATATATAAAGGTAAATAATATTCATGTAAAATTTCACTGAAGCAAACTCAATCTAAAGATGCAACATGGAACGTCGGTGCATCGACGCCAATTGAAAAACGGCGTCTACGCCGATGCACTTTACCACAAAAGATGTCGATGCATTCAATTTAGTAAAAGCTTCTAGTCTTTCATTCAAGTTACTTCGTGTCGGCCGGCGTCTTTGTTTCCCGAAAGCAGAAACTTCTCCGTGTCTCCCGATATCGTTTCCGCAGGAATAGAAGCTATGTAGTCTATACAGACTCCTTTTGAAAGATCTTATCATCCGCGCACAGAGTACAATCGCGAAGAAGTGATTCCCTAAGGAAATCACATCTTCGAAACATCCCTTAACGATACAAGGGTACCGTCAAAATACTATAACCTCATTTATTATTGGTCCTGTCTTGAGTATACATTTTGACTAACCTTCGTGATTCCCTCGATGAAGGCTCTGGTCGCCAATTCACCTGGTCCGTCGACAGTTTTCCCATCGTCGTCCGGGCCCCACGACGCGCTGTATATATCTATATGCTGTGGATTAAGGCTAAGAGATCTGGCTTCGACTGCATCAGTGACGTCACCGTCCAGCATCCGGACGCCTTGAAAAACATTAAAGGCAATTAATAGCAGATAATCTGGAATCTGTCCGAAATACAGAAAGTCAAAATGGAAAAGCTTACGTAATTCCATGCACTATTATATAGTAGCTGTAACTTTGTGTGTCAGCTCAAAACATATTGCTAACGTACCTCCGACTCCTGCACCGAATGCAACTCCTACTGCGCAATTACTATTATTTGCAGTTGCAGCTACTTCACCGGCGCATCTGGTACCGTGTCGATTACTATCGACAAAATCGTACCTCGGCATGGGATCCTCGTCGTGACTATTGACGTCGTAGCTCGCTTGAGGATCCTGAGAAATTGTATGAGAAAACGTTACAGTCATCATTAATATTACCATTTGGATAATTTTTCCTTTTTTATGATTTTTTAAATTTTTAGGTTAGGAGTGTTTCATATTCTACGTGGAGTATCTTGTGTGCGGAATATATTGGAATTACATGTTTAATATATTTCTTGTACACTTACGTAATTCCTAGTGAGATCAGGATGATCTTTTTCTAAACCGTCATCCAGTATCGTTACTACTATTCCACTTCCGGTGATACCTTCAGCCCAAGCACCCTGGACATTCATGTCTAGGCCGTTTCCACGGTTCTATGAAAATACAAAAAAATTCAATTTTTCAAAACGAACATGACACTCGACTGCTCCATTAACTGGAATTGCATATTAACCTCACAGTGGCTGTGCTGCGTGTAACGGATGCACGTAAATATCTCATGTCGAATGTTGTTACCGATAAAAATTGTAACGTTCACATGTTTCACTGTGTCTCCGTATAGGCACTATTAAATAATTAATTGCTTGGAATGCAACGTTATGCTATGTTTCATTAGCTGTATTCTTTTGTCAAATAAAATTTGTCTAACAGTATCTTCCGAGTTCTCTATGCAGTCACTAGAAATTATTAGTAATTCGTTAACACTGTAGTTACTATAGCTGTACAAACATCATCAACCTGACTCAGTGACTGTGACTCCTCGCGGAGACAAAGGTAGAGTTAAAATTGAATGTCCAAATTTATTTATATTATATTTGACACGAGTGCATCTTGTTGTGTGAGGTGAAACAAGTTTCGTATAAATGTATCGATCAATCAATAACTCTAAGAGAGAAGGAAAGCTCGCCTTTTATTATTTTCGGATAGTTTCTCAAGTAGGCGATATACGTGTCGGTTGAAATACAAACGAATTATATTCTTCATTAATATTCCCAATGACCCATGCAGAGTGTTGTGAAATTTTCGTTACTTTTTCTTAACACATGACAGCTGATCGGGCATCTATAATTTACTCATTACTAATAGATGGCAGACTGAATGGGTTTATTTCATTCGCCACTGTGTTTCAACCGATACTAGTCTCCTCTACACAATTCTCGGTATCAAGTAAACGCATTCTGTAGTGTTTGACTTGTACATAATTGTCCGAGGAGGAGCTGGTTTCTATGTACTAACCAAATACCACATCTGAGGCCATCGTTCATCGTTGAGGATGATTCGTGGACTAGAGTGTCCTCGTTTGATAATCAAGTCCCTTTTAGTTCGAGACTTGGCCCTCTGTTGTTCAGCACGCCGAACTCTCGAGTCTCCTATGAGCCTCTGGTGGATTTCGTGATGTGGCTCTGTTGATCTCTTTACGACTAAACGGTGTTCCATATGGTACCAGTCGTCGACTATCTGAAAATCAAATAAATCGAAATCATTAACATGTAATGCATTTGCAGTTATATGGAAGTTAATTGTGTAATTACGTAATGCGTTTATCGAATATCAACTTTTATAATTCACTATAGTACCGCAACTGTGTATGAACTCAGGCAGGTACTAACGACGATACGATCGAACACACGTAAGTTGTGTTATTGGATTCGTGTGCACGAGCAATATGCGTTTTACCAATAATACGTAAATATACAAGTATCTATATGTTTTGAAAGCGCATAAATCATTTATGGTACGTCGCAATAATGCAGCTGCGCGAAATGGCGAGAATATTACTGGTTTTACGATACTGTTGAATTTATTACCTTTGTACAGTCTGTACACAGTGTCAATTCGATATACTTTGGAAACGATATTAATATTAATACAGTCTTATAAGCTTTCCTAGGTATCTCCTATGTATTGTTTCTTACGGCAGTTACGTTTTGAAATTTGTTCCTTTGCCAAAATTTTCGATTCCTTCATCTTCATCGCGTAATTTTTCGCGCTAATAAATTGACTCTTGTTATTCACGGAATAACAAGTATCGCCTGAGACCATCGATAAATAGTCGTCGCTTGAGTATTTTGGAGCTTTTTTATTCGATCTCATTTTACACTGCATTCCTTCGAATTTCCTTAATTCTCTAACCGGACACTTGTATATCTTTAATCTGACAGGACATTGCGGTTGTTTCCAATTGCCTGATGGTACAATTTTTACAATCTTCCTTCGAGTTTCCTTCACCAGCAACTTCCTTCTTCTGGGAATGGGATCTGGCGGTGTGGCCATTTTTGGATCGTATATTCGAGCCACCCACATCTTCTCGATGCAAGGACATTTACTTAGTTTGTACTTTAGCGCAGCTGTGTTTGGATGACAATCACTCAAATCTTTCATACTTATTTCGTTAGCAGAGTTTTGAATCCCACATATCCCAGGACATGTCATCCAACATGTTTCTTGATGTATTTCCGCGAGATCTTTTTGCGGCGAAATATAAAGACCGGATTGACATTTATCCGGAAATTGGATAACACAAGGTGGTTTCGCGCAGCATTTTTTCAAAATATTCAACGGAGCTTTCGTGCAGCATAATAATAGTGGCTTTCTTAATGAACACGGAGATTTGAATTCCTCCATTTTTGAATTGTATGATTTATCACATGGAGGGTCGTAGCAGTATTTACGAAAACGGTTAGGCAATCTTAAGCATGATATTTTTTTTTGGAAATCCTCCGCCTTCCTGGGACACACGGGATATTGCGATGGATACGTCATTATTTCAGATCTTGTATAACAACTCGATCCTGGAGGATCAGGATCCGGTAAGTGTGGATCTTCTATAACAGGATCTGGAGGATATGGTCGTGGCGGAGATGAAATTTCAAACATATACGACTCTTCGAAATTTGAATTTACAGTTTCGCTGCAAGACGGACTGGAAGTGCAGGGATAAATCCACATTGGATAAGCAGTGACAGTTTCACGCTTTTTCAACACGGAATCTTTTTTCGGTCTGTAAAGATCAAATTTAAGAATGTCTATTGCATCTTTTACATTTACGTCCTCGACATCTTTTCTGCCCCTGTGTGATCCAAATAGTCGCAGTTCAATCTTCGTCGGGTCCAGACACGAGAATCGTCCTGGGATTCTTTGTAATATTTGACTGTGATAAAACCAGAATTTTCGAAATTTGACCATTTCTGAAATATCTTTTTGAGCTGTCATTCCCTCGGAATATCTCGGAGACACCAAGCGTCTTTTTCGTTTTCGCCATATCGACCATAAATTGAATAATTTTTGTGCCTAAAAAATTGTGCGTACAATTTTTTAATAAAATTCTAAGTCTTCAATTGTACAAATAGAAGCTCGACATTGCAACACACAGAGGTTACCTTTCGAGTAAAGTTCGTGGACATTTTCAGAAAATTTTTCTATACATTCGACATCTTCTCAGTTTCAACGCTAAACTTAATCAATAATTATTACTTTTGAAAAAAAAAAAGATAAAGGGATCCATAAGAAGAAATACAAATTTTTATTCCAAGTGGTCCTAAAGGGTATGAAATTAGCTAGATAATCCTATTACTTTCTCGATATACAGTCAAACAGTCTTTCTCTTGTTCGATATTGAGCACCATCGTCCGATCGTCGTTTAATGCATTGAATCAATGAAAAGTGTAGTCAGGAAAGTGCATCGAATGTGTTTTATACGAATAACCTTTGATGCATTTTTTTTTTACGTACGCCAAAACGAATGCTCGCGATAACTATTGTATACGGGATTTAATCGATATTCGCAAAGTATTCAATTTTCACTTGTAAAGCGTAAATTTACGATGTAACGAACCATAAATAAACACATATACGAGCAATAGAAAAATTGTCAACGAATTTGGCAACACCATGGAAATTCAATACGTTTACGTGAAGACACGTTCTCAGTTTGGAAAACAATGTTTCTTCGATGAATTCGGATCAATTGTCGATGAGAATATCGTGCCGAATCCAGCACTTACGTTGGATCACATATCAAGAAATCCATGTCACGTCGGAGTTCAGAAATCAAAGCAATATGCATTGCACGAAGTTCGTAATACGATTATTAGACATAAATGAAAAGAATCGCTAATATTATTATTATTATTATAGGATAAAAAATGCAATTATCATTGATGTAATAATTAGTTACGAACTTTTCTCCATAGATCCAAACCAGCGATGCCGTTACGAAGGAAAGTGGGATGTTTCATACCGAGGGTGGTTGGCCTAAGGAAATGAATCCAAAAGACGAGGAAGCTACTATGCGTTTTCGTCGAAGGATCGAGAAGGACGATAATTGGGCACCAAAAATGAAGACATTAATGGATGTAGGAAATGATTAATGAAAAATTACATGAGACAGATTTGTGTCTGCAAGGCGTCTTATACTTTTCTTATAGCCCATGGAGCACTGTGTGTTGCAAAACAATGCGGTGAACATTTATGAAAATTTCTTCGACGACATGGTGCCCACGGAATTAGTTCTACCGCTGGCCGCAAGGTGGCAAATATTACGAAGACAGAGAGAACCTTAAAAGAACACGTTAGTTAATTTAACCAGTTAATCCAATTAATTGCATCAGAACTGTAAACGTCTACGCGGATCCGCAACTGAATGTCAGACCAATAACGCATCTGTCATGGTCGCCCGATCATGGAAAGCGCTTGGCCGTGTCGTACTGCGTAATGGAATTTCAAAAGATTACGAATGACCTAAGTTCATACTCCTACATATGGGACATAGGTCAGTCATCAGTATGAACGTTCGATGAAAAATTAGTATCAGCTGTAAATGTGCAAGGATGTGTATCTTTTCTTTCAGAAAATCCTAATAAGGCTTTCATGGCCCTAAAGGCGTTCTGCCCTTCGGTAGTAATAGAATTCAACCCTAGGGACCCTTCGATGTTAATAAGTGGCCTGATGTCAGGCCAAGTGTGCAACTGGGACATACGAACCGGAAATGTGCCAATTCAAGTATCAGAATTGCAGTACAGTCACAGGTGATTAATCAGAGTCAAGTCTGTATAGTTCCTAGCTGACGTTGTTGTTCCAATCATTTGTTACGCTCCGTTTTTGAGTTCAGGGATCCAGCGAATCTTGCACTTTGGATAAATTCGAAAACGAATTCCGAGTTTTTCTCAGCATCGACCTGCGGTACCATGAAATGGTGGGACATCCGGAAATTGCGTGAGCCAACGGAAACTCTGGTGCTGGATCTTGAGAATCCGTTGAGATCAGACGAGGTTCGAGCAATTGGAGTATCGGCTCTGCAATTCGAAGCCACAATGGGTACAAAGTTCATGGCGGGTATGGAGAACGGGCTAGTGATAAGTGGAAGCCGGAAGGGGAAGAATCCGGCTGAAAAATTGGCATTACGTTTTCGCTGCCATTACGGACCAGTAGTAGCCATCGATAGGAATCCGTTCAGTACCAAGAATTTCTTAACAGTCGGCGACTGGACCGTCAAGATTTGGGCGGAGGACACGAAAGAAGGCTGCCTAATTAGTACCAAGTATACATGTCCAAAATTTTCTTCCGCAAATGTAATTTATTTATACGTGACGTAATAGGGAAATCCAGCTGATAAAGTAATAACGTAATAGCAACCGAATAGCTATTGGAATCTCGTACTGATCAATATTGAATTTCTAATTAGACCGCGTACTACGATCCTGACTGGTGGCTGCTGGAGCACATCTCGCTATTCCGTGTTCTACGTAATTGATACGTCTGGCCAGTTAGAGGTGTATGATCTTCTAGTTGGTATGGGAGGTCCGGTAAGGACCATTCGATTGTGCGAGGATGGCCTTGGCGCTATAGCGCCACACGAAGAAGGAAAATTGGTAGCTGTTGGCAGTTCGAAAGGCAACGTGTATCTCGTTGAGTCATCGGAGGCATTCACTGTTAATGGGAAGAATGACAAAGCTTTAATGTCTTCGGTAGAATTGAATTATATTATTATTATTATTCCATTTGATATTCCACGGTGTATTGATTGAGAATGAACGTTTGGTCTAGTATTTGGACAGATGCAGCAGATACGAGAAGGCGATTGACAATAGGCTTAAAGAAGTGAAACTTGCTCAGAGGGTAATTTACGAAGAGGTCCTCGAGCCTGTCTTGACGCGGGATAGAAGCAAAGTTAAGCATAAGGATAAGGCGAGGGATAGGGGAAAAATAAAGAGGAAAGATAAGGATAAGGATAGAGAGAAGAACAAGGACAAGGGCAAGGATAAATATAAAAATGATATTGAAGATAAGGCTAACTTTAAGGACAAGGAGAAGTCGAGGGATACTGGGAAAGAAAGATACGAAGAGAAGGATAAAAGGAGGACCAAGAATAAAAGGACAAAAGATGGCGTAACCTTTTCTGACGATCCTGAATTGGCTATGGCCGAACTCCAATATTACGAGATGATACAAAAGGTACGGCGAATTCAGGCAGGAGATGCGTTTAGTTCGTTAAAGGACAATAGATGTCCTTTTTATTTACTTTCTCTTCACGTCCAAAGGAGATTGAGAAATATGCGAACATCGACGACGCGGAGCAGGAGGATCCTGCGAGTAAAATCGAGTCTCCTGGAAAACGTAAAAGACTCGAGGAAACCCGTGATAAGGATGCACGCCAGAAGTCTGATAGGGATGACAAAATGGCTGGTATCGTAATTCTTAAAAAGTCGACTGAGCCACAGCAGGACTCGCAGGATCTGAAAAATCATCAGGATTCAGATATGGTTCGGGATGATAATGTTACTATCGTTCTTCGAGAATCCAAGGAGAGAATCAAGGGACTTGGTAAAGCGTCTCCTGGTACGCGTAAACATTCGCGTCGTATCAAGGGTTCACGGGTGAAGGAGGAAAATCCCTGCGGAATAGAAATCTGCCAGCCGAATGTGTGTTGTCTCGATAGAATTGGTGAGATTTTTCATTAATTTGTAGTACATTAATCCACGTCAGATTTTTTCGGGATCATTTTTCTGGGTCATTATCTCGTGCTCGTCCTTTATCATATTTTACTCCATTTACTTCAACGATCCATCACACGAGTTTACCTTATAAATTTCATTCTGGCTCGCAATTTCTACGAATTTCATTTGACATTTTTTTTTAACTTCGAGAAATGCCATATTATTACTTTTTTTTTTTTTAACTCCGTTATCCTAGAGTTATCGCTCTTTATAAACGTCCCAGCGAACATTTGGAAAATTTATAGAGTTTTTACGGCAGGTAAGAATAGTCCAACTCATGCATCTACATTCGAGAGTCTCGTTCGTTTCTCTTTTAAGTTCCTCAAGTTCAAATAACAATGTTTTTATGGTGGCTTTTCTTCTTTTGAGACTTGTGATAATATTCTTCTTGGTTTTTCGCAAATTTTTGGTTAACCTTTTCTATTTTATTTACTACCGTAAAGTCTCATTATGGGGATTTAGTTTCATCCAATATCCTGCACCGTTACCATCAAATGCTGACGGGGAGTAATTACTACGAGAGTTGAAATTACTATTCGATACCGTATGTAACTCTAAACGTGCTTTCAACCACAGTTCCGTGCTGCTTATATTTACAATCGCTTGTTTGAGTCTGTACCATATGGTTGGTATTACTATTAGCAAATTTACTAATTGCAGAATAAATTACTTTCGATCGTGAGCTGTGCTTATTTTCCAAAATTCAAAGCGCAAATTTTACATTTAAGCTGAAGTAAAATGTTCGATTTTATATACAGAGTTTTATTTTCAGATAAAACAACTACCAAGAGGAGTAAGACAATTTCGATGGATTCGGAAAATTACGGTAGAAGGAACACTCGAGCTCTGCTCACGGCGTTACCGAAAGCTTTGGTAAATTCTGTAGTAGATGCCAATTTCGAAATCAAAGATAAGAAAGATGAAAAAAAGCAAATTCTGAGGGACAAGGATGCACCACCCAATATCCTACGAGCGGAAGTCCTGAGTGCCAGAGGAAAATTGCGGATGGAGGTGGATCGCATGAGAGCTGTAAAGGACGGCTTTTCTGCGGTCAGCCGAGAAAAGTCACTAAAATCGGGAAGAGTGAAGGGAGCGGAAGTCGATCTAGTAGCGGAAGTACGGGAGGAGGAAGAATCTCAACAGGCGCAGTCGAAAGTGCTCGTCGAACCGGAAGTCAGCCACTCTGAGGCGGAAAGTGGAAAACCGAGAGAAACGACGCCTAGGCACGATGAGTGCAAACTCGAAACCGCTAAGATTTCCATTGGTCAAATAGTTGGTAAACCCGTGGGCTTTAAGTTGCCTGTTGTTTATCAAAAAGCCGATTCACCGAAAATCATTAATGCAAAAAAGGGAGAAAATGTGTATCCGAGAATTTCAGCGGCCGTTGTCACGAAAAATTGGAGATTGCACGAATACAGCAAGACGGACGCGGAGTAAATTTACTTTGTGATTACAAATATTCTTTTAAATGCAACATTTTTCTAATAAACTTTATAATCACTTTCGAACGTTTAATCGTCCACGAATATTTTGCAATCGTTTTTAAATCTCCTGCAATGTCTACCTTAACGTTCTTCAGAATGGCTAAATACTTTTAAACGGGGTAACGTAATGTAAATGTTTTTTTTTTTTTGTAATTTTCCGTTCTTTTCATTAGTTAAATGAGAATTTTTTAATGGAGTATGCAGGCGCCATCGGGAGTTTCCTTTTTTCAGTTGGCGCTCTGAGGTTTCGTGGAAGCGTGACGTAAGAGGTGTTATAATGACTAGATGGAAGCTAGAAGTCAGTCAGGAATCTCTTGACGTTCTTGAGAATCTGTCTTGCGTACACTGAGATGAATATGCAGCAACCTGACATGACTGACGTCAAAACTTGATTTCAGTGCCGTCGAGTGGGATCTCTATTTTAGAGGATAAAACAAAGTACAATTATATAAGTGCAATTGAATTACAAGGTTAACAGAAGCATCATTTATACCGTGCACAGTATACAAGTACCATTGGTATAGCAGTGGATACTAGGCATGTTTGCATTGCGATTACAAGGGTTACAAAATTGCACAGATGCATCCGTTGTAGATGGTTGCTCAAATGCATGATTGGAGTCATAGAAAAAAATGTCAGCAATATCACTAGAAATAGGAATTTAACGCTTTTAAAATACTTGCTGAAAACTTGAATCGATAAATTTTTGCATTAAAAAAAAAAAAAAAAAACTATAAAAAAAGGTCCAAGCAGAGTAAAATAGTGTTCGGCAACCCGTAGTTTCCACCCGTTCATCCCTCTTCGAAATTCATCACTTTTTCATCATCCCCACAATAGTACCATACTTTCTTTTCAGCTCCCCTCAGCGAAATCCTAGACAAACTCCTGCACCCTTGCAAGTCCCATGTCTTTCCGCAATTAGTTTTCGGTCACGTACACCTGCGATTTTCTTTTACCGTCCCATCTCAACAATATTTTCCACCTTCCATAAGGATATTTGCTTTTCTCTCAAGGGTGCTCTTAAAGTTTCCCCTTGATTGAACCTTTTGTGACGTACTTTCTTACGGCAGACTGAATCGAGGGTCTTGCTTTTATTGGTTACTCTTTCTAGGGTCTGTGCGTGACACGTGGGGAAAATAAAATTCAATTATTTCATATAATTTTACAAAGATTCCAAGACATTGACTATTATAAATTATTACGTATATTCGTACAGTGCGAACGGTAAAGTTATTTAAAAAAAATTCAATTTCACAGTCCAACTCTAAATCTTTACTATCGAGCTTGACTTGGGTAAACTCGGAGCAAAGCACACGTAAAAATAGTACTTGACGTATTGCAGTCATATGCCAGATCAACGATTACGTTAGAAGCAATAAAATGCAGAGAAGAAAACTTTTGTAGCGAATTGTCAAAATGGAACCGACGCACGTCTACGTAAAGAAACGTGTTGAATTTGGAAGGCAATGTGTCTTTGACAGCTACGGTCCTGTCCTCGACGAAGACATACAACCTGATCCTGTTGATTATCAATATTACGTAAAACAGAATCCTCGCCACGTGGCCAGTCAAAAATCCAAACAGTATGCAGCGCACGAGGTATTATTTTCATTTGGGTAAAGCACGTATGACATAACTTGCCAAATGTTAAAATAACCTCGTGCAATTCAATTCAAATTCTGAAACATGTCAATTTTCATATTCTACATAATTCCATATAATGAAGCTTCGGTCGAACCTTCGATATTTCTCATGGAGTTTCGAACAACTTTTGGCGCTATGAATTATTATTTGACATCGAATTCCATTGAGATCCTTCTGGCCAACATAATATATCCTTTCACCGTGCTTCCCATTATTCGTATGATTTATGTATCCGCTTTTCTCTAGCTCAAGGTACGCATAGAATAGAGCTCGCATTGTACACGTTAATCGAATCCGTACTGGGTAGCAATAGATTATTATTGGTTTGATAATTTTGGATAATTGTGTTTTAGAAAATGCTTTAAAAAGATTCATTACCAAAAATACACTTCAGCCAATGTATTCTGTAAGCATCTTTCGAACCCGTTTAAATACATCATTCGATCCTGCAGGTTCAAACATTTAGGAATCCCTCAACGAGCACTGGTATGTTTCATTCTGAAGGTGGATGGCCAAAGGACATTGATCCAAAGGACGAAGAAGCAACGACACGATTTCGAAGACGAATTGAAAAAGATGATGATTGGGCTCCGAAGCTTCGACATTTGTTCAGAGTAATTGAATTTTCTTGAAACTGCACGAAAATCAAGTTCGAACGTTTTCGTGGGTTTTATCAATGAAAAATAGTTTTTCTTCTTATTTACAGACCGTCGAGCACGGCGTTCGACAGAATAATACCGTTAATATACATCAACATTATTTTGACGATATTGCACCGAGCGATTTAGTTACACCGCACAGTCTTAGGTATTGCGTGAAAGGAGAATTTTTTTTTTATATTCAAATTTCAATTTTTTTTCTCTTTCATTACAGGGTGGTTAATGTTTACACGGATACTGAATTAGAAAAAGGACCCGTTAATTGGATATCTTGGTCACCGGATCGCGACATGAAAATAATAGTTTCCTACTGTTTAATGGATTTTCAAAAATTTACTAAAGTACAGCCACACACTTACGTTTGGAGTATTGGTAGAGATTTTTCGAATTTTCATTAACGAGAGTTCAACTGGCTTAAAAATGTTTTACGTATCTGTTTTTTTTTTTTTTTCAGAAAATTCAAACGTGCCTGTTTCACTTTTAAAAACGTTTAGTCCGTTAGTCGTGTCCGAATTTCATCCACGCGATTCTATACGAGTGGCCAGTGGCTTGATGACAGGGCAAGTCTGTATTTGGGATTTGCGAAAAATTAAGAAACCAGTTGCACTTTCCAGATCGGATTCCAGTCACAGGTAAAATTGAAATTTGTTTTGAAGCAAATAAAACATTGTACCAATTTTTAACCAAATGTCCCATCAATATTTTTGTCACGTTAAAGCTATCCCATTTCGTCCTTAAAGTGGATTCAATCAAGAAATGGATGTGAATTTTTCTCGAGTTCCTTCGACGGACAAGCAATGTGGTGGGACATGCGAAACATGCAAAAACCAACATCAATTTTAATATTCGATCTTGAAAAACCTAGAGATCCAAATTTGAATCGTGCCTTCGGTGTATCATGCATGAATTTTGAACCGACAGTGGCCACGAAATTCCTAATTGGTTTAGAAAATGGCGTTACCATAAGTGGATCGAAAAAATCAAAAAACCCAGAGGAAAACATGTCCTTGCGATTTAATTCCCATTGCGGTCCAGTAATTTCAGTCGATAGAAACCGATCGATTCCAAAATGCTTTTTAAGTATCGGTGATTGGACAGCTCGTGTTTGGTCGGAGGACGCGAAGGAAAGTGCATTAGTATCAACGCGGTATGACACTTCTATATATATATATATGACAATAATGTATTTTTATCTATAAATTCGTAAATTGAATCTGGCTTTACGACTATTACGAGAGATCAATAAGACTACGAAATAAACTTATTCGTATCAGGTACTTCAAAAAGTTCTTGACTGGTGGATGCTGGAGCAGATCCAGGCACTCATTATTTTACACTATCAATCGGACTGGTCATCTCAAATCCTGGGATCTACTTCAAGATCTTCAGACACCAGTGACGTCATTACGTTTATGCTCCGATCTCTTAACTACTATCTCGCATCATGATGATGAACCCATAATGGCGATTGGTAGTAATTCTGGTAACGTGTATCTGGTAAAAGCATCGGATGGTCTCGTAAGATTTTCAAGAGATGAAAAGAGTAATTTTACCGCAGTAAGTACGTGCTTCATATATCCTATATTAGTTATGAAACACGTGTATCGTTCGATGGATCGAAATACTTTGTTATTGCGTCCATTTGTTTACTTTGAAAAATAGTTGACTCATTATTGTTATTTGATTGAATTAAGCTCCCATTAGTAGTTCATCCATTATGTTCGATAACTTTGAAAGTTTAATCATCTCTGGGTTTTCAAAGTTTCCTAGGGATTTTCTAAGGGTTCCAGTAAGTTTTCCTCTACGACAAGTTAAACTACCGCGAAGACGCTCTTAAGTCTTCGCCACACGTTATCGCAAAATCCCTAGAAAACTTTAGCGAGCGTAACGACTCGGCAATATGAGTGAAATTAATTAGATAGCTGAAAGTTTTCGGTGAGATCGGTGGGAAAGTATTTTTTTTTTTTTTTTTTTTTTTTAATACATCAAAGCCCTAAATCGAGTACATGCATATAAGCCCTAAATTCTGAATCGACAGTACATCGACAGATGTTCCCGTTTCGCAAAGGCCGTAGAGGCGCGCCGAAAGGAATTGAAATTATCGCGAAGGATAAGAATCGACGAGGATAACGGAAAAGAAGATTTGGACAAGGGATTGATTTTCGAAGTGAAGAAAAACAAAGGAGAGTCAATACGCGAAAAGAAATCGACGGATAAACCTCGAAGTAAGACACACGAGTTCGTCGAGTCACAGAATCCAAAGGATCCTGAATTGCTCGAAGCTGAAAGCGCATACTTTCAAATGGTTGACGAGGTAATTTTGCATTGCTACGAGAAATCGGCTATTGAGATTGTAAATCAGTGTTAAAAATATACCTCAAAAATTCATGCAGGAACTTTCGAAGCTTAATCGTGTCGTGGATCTGGATGATGACTTTCTGACAAAGGAGCACTCGAACGTGACAAGTCATTCCAAAGATCGAAGGATTTCTGGCAACTTGAAAAGTCCAAAGACGAGAATACAGAAAAGACGTGACTTTTCAAATAAGGAAAAAAATATGATAATTCTAAAAACGTCGAAACTATCCGATATTCGAG
The DNA here is from genome assembly GCA_030142615.1 of Syrista parreyssii. Lineage (NCBI taxonomy): Eukaryota > Metazoa > Arthropoda > Insecta > Hymenoptera > Cephidae > Syrista > Syrista parreyssii. Next base: position 33,532 of record JARQTG010000411.1, read on the forward strand.
ACACTGGGGAAATGCGTGATTCAATGGATGCGAAGGATCCTTCAAAGTTAATAATTTCAAAGACAGTGAAAACGATCGAAACTAAAGTGTTACTAGGTCCTGTAAAGATTTCACAAAAATTGAAACCACTCTTAAGCTCCAAGGCTTGTAAAGCTCCTTGCGCGATGGAAATTTGTTCCAAGGATATTTCGGCTAAGATAAAAGGTAAGAAGCAGCTGGATAAACGGGATGAAAAATTGTCAAGGAACTTGACAAGGGAACACGATCCGGATGCTGAGATGAAAACTTGGAAAAGGATACCTGGTTTAGGATCGTGGAAAAGCAGCGAGTCCTTTACGCGGGACGAGAAGACGGAGATCATGCGAAATATGTCAGCGCCGCCTGAAAAAATGGCTCAAGTGTTTACGAGACGTATGAGTCACGTTGCCAAAAGAAGCGAGCCTGACTGAATAGCTAAGCGAGTGAGACGTATTTGTCTCTTTTGAATTTTCAATTTGATTCAACGACAGTCGCAGTGATTATAGACATACGCGATAACGCGCCAATTACGATTCCCTGCGCAGCGAGTTATTAGCAACTTTGTTGCTGTAATATTTTCTATTAACAATAGGAACATCGTTAGCGCTTGTGTAGTAACTTTGTCAATAGATTTACGTAATTGTATAGATTGTAGATCATATTGTTTATTATTTATTATTATATATTATTATTGTTACCAGTAGACTCTGAGTTATAATTCTTTACTGTATTATCCGGCATTAGCAATTTATCAAACAATAGAAATTATCGGTAAACTCCGATATATACAAACCGATAAACCCTTATGGCTGGGTATCGAAACGGAACTGACTTATATCGACATAAAGAGACACTTTCCGGTGTTGGATACCGGAAGTTCTCTCGAGCACCTCTAAAACTCACTTTTCCGGTGGTATCCTAGGTACTAGCAATTTTTCACATTGGAAAACCAATGCCGTATATACAGTCGCTAAGAAAATGGTATCGCATACATCCACCTAGATACCATATGTACATTTTCAAGAAGTGACACCGACAGGATTGCATTCTGCGAATGTCACGGCTTCTGGTTGCAATCCTTCTGTAAAAATTCACCGTGTTTTGCCACCTACTGTCGTCTCTACCTTTTGCAGTTTCCGATATTCAAAGGTACAAACCGCTTCTCGTGGCCTGTACGGCGTGTTTCTCATTTTTCAAAGTGACTGGCTTCTGTCAAATATCAAAGAATTCCGGACTAGCTTTTCCTCTTATTTTCAAATTGCCAGCAGTCTTTGGTGCCCGCGACAGTATTTCGCTAGATATTATTTTCCATTACCAACAGCGAGGTTGGACGCCTCAAAAAACGAATGGACAAATAGGGATGTACGTACTTTCGAAAATCTGTTGGTTGTACTTCTTGATGCGATAAACTTTTTTCTATATCGACTTTTTAAGGAGTCAAAAAAATTTCTATCGGCCCTACAAAGGTTAATTGGTAAATTCGAGGGATGGTAATAATAAAAACGTGTCTGAGATACGCTTCTTTACGTTTCCCTAGAAATTCGGGAATATATCAGACAAGGGTCGGCATTACTCGTATGGTAAGAATACAAGCAAAAAACACGATGTATCCAAGTACGAGAAGAAGGCGAGATAATAAAAAGCTTAAAAAACGTTGGAAAAGTGAGGTTGAGAACTCTGGGATGAGCAATGACGACACGGAGGTCGAACAAAAGGAATAAAGAGCATGAAGGACTCGTAAAAGGGCACGTGCATCTATGGACCCGATACCTCGGCTTGGCCGTTGTACTTTCGTACGTACTACGATACGATACTCGGGGATGCAGTGCCGTATCAACTACTGTACAAATAAAGAACAACAAACCCCTAAGTACGAACTATCAATATATATATATTTTATGCGCGCACAAATGCCAGCTATAATTTTTATAGAAATTATAATATTCTTCGAATATTTTATACGGTTAAGAATCACGAAATATCGTTAAAGATAAAAGAAATGTGAGAAAAGGACGGCAAATAAAAGTTTAAAAAATTATATAAAAAGAATTTAGAGAGACGGATAAAGAAAAAGAAAGGGAACATGTGGAAGAGGTGGATATCTAATAAGAAATTATGAAAAAAAAAAAAAAATAGGACGTACAGTGAAGCAAAAAATTTTGCAAAGAGAGGTTTCGAAGAATATGATATTACAGAGGAGGTATAAGATGAAACAGGATTGAAATCGGAAGCTGAGATCACTGCGAATGCTGGACCCTCTCGTCCTCGAACTTAGCCCTCCCGTAAAATTACGGCCCTGGCAAAACGTTTGGCGCAATTCCAACTGGCGAATCTCGGACTGGCGTACGCGAAATCTCGTTTACTACTCACTGTGCCTCATATCACTATATAAACCCTTACACAACTGCCACCGCCACTACTAACATTGCTGCTATTGTATTGTACGAGATCACGAGAAAATATTTGTCGGTGTGCGTATGTATTTTATCCTGTAGAAATACAATATCTACCGATACGCGGTTACCGGGCGAATTCTATTTTTCCCCAGAACTAACCACTTTTCCTCAAGAATAATCCGTTATCTCCAATGCCTTCTGTGCTTGTAGCGGAGGGCAGTAGAGTAAGCGAGAAAATCATTTTAGAGAAATTAAATCGATCCAACAAAATACATTAGACTGGTTTTTAACTATCGACCGACGCACCATTTTTCATTGATATTTATTTCCTGTACACTGACAATTCCCAGTATAAAAAAAGTCCAACTATCCAGCGCAACTCCTCAGAGATATCAGAGTTCGTCGTCAATCAACTTTCCGAGTAAAAAAAAAGGGAAAAGGCAAAACGACAACGAGCGTATTCAGATAATACGTGAATACAAGATAACCCAGCTCCATGCCCTAAAAAAATAAATCATCGATCCCACTGAAAGAAAAAGAGTTGCCTGGTATCGACATTTGTGAAAGGAAAAAAAAAAAAAAAATTAAATGTACAGTGTTTACCAGGGGGTTTATAGAAATCGATATGACAGCCCTGTCGATGGTTATGGTGCAACCTGAGAAGCTTTCAAAGGCTCTTGAAGCGGAGCTTGCAAGTATATAAGGACTTTCCTCAAATGCTTTTCGTGTTGTTGCCTTTGTTCTTGTCTGGCGAGGTCGACGTTATACACGGCAGGTCGCTTTCCAAGGTAGGAAATGGGAGACGCTACCGGGAGGAGGGTTGCCGGTACTTTGATTCGAAAAGCACGTACTTTGACACACAGATACACGCGCGCAGACGGAGAAATAGGGAGAGAGAGAGAGAGAGAGAGAAGTAGTCCATCAAAGTACTTGGGACAGACGAGTTTAGAGCGAAGTAAAGAAAGAAAGTGGTCCTGTGAGTGCTTGGCCATTTTTTCCGCGTATACGCACAATACTCAGCTTAGGTTATTCTCTCTCTCTCTCTCTCTCTTTATCGCTGTCGTAGCAACACTTATTAAAGCGAGATTTTTAATGGAGCTTCGCATTGTTGGATTCCATAAAAACCATTCCCTGCCTCCCGCAGCCATCTTTTATTCGTTTTGTCACACCTTATCTTGTCCCAGTCTATCGGTAATAAAAGTTTCTTGATAAATTCTTGCTTGCTACACAATTTTCTGTCAGTCCATTCTTCATACCTGCCTTTACTTTCTTCGCTTTTATTTGAATATCGTAATCGCAAGGAAGTCACGTATCACGTGACTACGTGTATTTCTTCGTGCCTTGATAATCAATCATTTATTTCGTTATTCTTGTTTGCGTCGATTCGTGCAAATGTTGGCTATTTTTATAGAATGCAGCTGTGACCTATTGCCCTATTTAAACATATACATAATACTAGCCTGCAAAGAATATGTAAAAATCATGCTCGACCACCCCGGGTCAGCACTAACCAAGACCCGGAGAATCCCAAAGTTCGTGGCCAATGGCCACGTGCCACCTTGCCAAGGCCTCCTTTCGGAATCGACCACGACACACGGGTCATCGCACAACAGTCAGCATCCATCGCGATCATCAACCACTCATCCCCGATGGCTCCGATGAATCCACGCATACGTGTCTTCCGGAATTGGAGCAGAAAGAAGACCTCGCCACTCGATCCATATCCACCACCGACAGAGAGAACCAGAGGCACGTACTGACTTTTCCCCTTTTCGACTCACTACTAATAAAGGTCCCCGTCTAGGCTCCCACGGGGCACAAGAGCGACAATACCAGAGTGACAAATTGATAACGTCAATGATCCAGAAACATATATGTAATATTAGTTGCGTCGATAACATCCTCTGAATATCTTCTGGCATTGAACGTTATCGAGAAATTTTCTCATTAAAATTCTTATCTCCCATGGAAAACCTTTTCGCCAAGTATGATATTCAATGGGATTAGGAAATTTTGCGACGGAGTAGATTGAGCGAAATTTCCCATTAGCCATAATGTATTCGGCGTTGGATTGCGTTTTCTTGATAAGATATTTGCACTCTTAGGGACACGAGAAACGTTTCAGCATTACATGGAGTAAGTCTTGAAATTCACGCTACATACGTTCAATATTGTACACTGTATAGGAAATTATATGTCAGCTGTGGATATAGGCGTGGGTCTTGATCAGGATTGCTTCTAGCTCGAGAGCTTTAGTACATTTATACATCTGGCTATATATGGTTTCCATGTCGCTCTGTGCATAAATGAAAGCCAAGGTGAATGCATTTGCTTCAAGATTTCTTGACGCCTAACTATACGTAGATTAAGTTTCCGAGCGATCCGAGCGATACGGGTGAGAAAAGGATCAACGAAAAGGAGAAAATTGTAACGAAGAGACAGAATTTATGTTTGCCTATGTCGTATAATTTTTTGGTATTTTCTCATCGGCATTGACGATCTCGTGGGAAACTTGTATCTTTATTATTTCGTTATTTCAGCGTTATGACGGAGAACTGCATAATTATTTGTATTCGTATTGCCTTGAAAATCGTTAAAGAGCGATCAACCTGATACAATGAAGTAAATTCTGACGTTGTCGATAACATCAAATTACAATTGATTACAATCAACAATAGCTACCAGCTGTAACTACATATCTGTGAGTACATCTCTTTCGTAATTAATATCATCCCCGTGGGTTGCACCGTTATCTCATTAACACACCGCGTATAAAATGTAAACGTTGAATGAGGCAAATTTCAATGAGAAATAATTTATTTTAATCCACGCACCGCTGAGGTAAAAGTTTGTCCTTTGAAAGAAGCACGGTTGTATTTCTATTGCATTTTTCAGTATTTCCTCTTTACGCACGCGCCTCCGTGCGCCCGTAACTTCTTTGCATTATGTTCAAGCGGACTCTACAAATTTCTACGTCACGAAACTAAAAGAGCCTGGAACACGAATGCAAATTCTGACCCACTGTCTTTTCTTTTCCCATATTCGTCGACGCTCACCGAACGCATATTGATTTTACCACTTTTAATACCGCATAGTACAATTTACCCCGTACAAAATCCAGTTAAAAGTACGTGTAATACTTGAAATGCAAATATATATATTCTACGCAGCAGCCACCAATGTTATTACTTCAGCGAGTCTCCCTCGTGGAAAAGTCTCGTACTTTTTATCCTTCCATGAAAACCCTACGTATTTTATTAGGATATAGTCCATCTATTAATTTTCCATAGCCATTCGGTTTTTCAATCAAAGTGTCAAAAGATCAGTCAAGAGGATATTTATTCGAAAGATACCATCTTATGACGGATACAGTACAATAGTACAATATTTGTCACTGAGACAGAATTCAATGATAGGACATTAGACTGTTATGTTATATTAAGTCAAACTAGACTAGACTAGTCAACTCACGGTTCAGGTAAGGGTTGGTTTGGATGGTTCTTACTCGGTTTGGCGTAATAATTCATCGAAATGTGGCCGCAAGGCAACCATCGGCTACGGGAAATCGTGTCTGGCTGCCAGACCCAGGAGAAGGTCCTTAAAGTGACTCGGGAGTGTTAATTTAACTAAGGTCGGGTAGGCGGACAGGGGACGCAGAGGGGACGATGCTTTCAACTAACTTGGCAACTTTGTAATCCTTCCCTGCTAATACCTGAAACACGTATTTTTCATACACTTTTTTTATCCTAATGGATTCCCAGCTAAACAACCACCAAATTTCTTCTACACGATACACGAACATATTGATGCCTCGATAAAGACCATACCGATATTATCATGCGTTACCACGAGCACGTATACGCTGTGCATGTACTACAACAATCTTCATCTTCATCTTCATCAATAACAATCTTCAATCTTTCTACAATACGGTAAAAACTTGGACGATAACAGCTGAGTGAAATAGCCTTATAAATAAATATTAAGGGAAAAAAGGGCATTTAAATATATCGAAAAACTTATATTCTTATCACGTGATATCTCAGCGACAGTGTTGGCCAAACACATTACTATGTATGTATGTATGTATGTATGTATACGTGGTTATGAGGAAAAGTAGAGTATTATTATTTATGACAGATTTTCACGTGCCACCCTCTGCATCGCGTAATACCACGTGTTTGGGTGGATGGAGCAATTGTTCGAAAAAATGTATGAAAAATATTTTTCTTCACGTCGCGCCAAAGCATACGAGCGAATTAAAGCAACGAGCAGCGGCGCATTCAACGTGTCCGAGAAAAGTGCAGTATTATTGTCGGAGCAGTAAAAAGTTTTTCAAACTACGTGCGACTCGCTCGAAATTTTATTTCATTGTCGTTTTAATTTAGAGCGTTCAAGAGCCAGGGGATCTTTTGTATTCTGTTTTTCCGTAAAAAGCAAATTGTCCCTAACTTAAGAGAGTCTTAATTATCGAGGTGACTGACGGTTGGGCTACAAACATCATGATCATCAATTGGACCGCGGGCGTAAAGGCTTCAAAGTTTTATCAGGATGCTGCAGAGCTACTTTTCGGAGAATCAATCATCGCCTGGTTGATTAATTACTTCGTTGTTTAAGCAATCCTTGCGTTACGCCTTGAGCCATAAAGTCAATATTGTCCACGGAGTTTGTTTCGTTATTACGTGACGCAAGATTACTTTTATTCGGTGGATATATATTTCATGGCCAGACTATAATCTCGAGTACGGCTATCATTGTTATTATTATTCGCCGATCATTTCTAGCCAAGTAACATACATGGGGTGGCGAATATTTGTCGTTTCGTGCTGTAGCTAATATGTGTACGCGTTCAGGGTACGAATGAAGGTGACAGAATGACATATGAATAGGGTTTTGCTCTCCCCAATGTTGCACCGTGAACACATATGCTCCTTTGGCAATAAGCGGTACACACTGTCAACCCTAGAATGGGCACCCCATACTCCGCAGGGCAAGTAACGGCTAGTAACAACCCCTCGTGCCTTTTATCCCTAGGAAAGAACGCTAATGGCTCAGAAATTATTAGACGGCTGGCAGAAACCTTCTGGGTTCGTGTGCTGTTATTATTATTGGCGCGAGTTTTATCCTCTAGAAATTTGTCTGCTTTACGAGACTTCTAGGGATTTAATTGTGCGCCGTTGCTCCGATGCATTTTCCCCTCGAGCGAACGAAATCTAGTAACATTCAACAGTTCGGGATGCTTATTGATTTTCAATAGAGGCGAGTCCGAGAGTCTAGTGAATTGCGACAAGTATTGAATTTGAATGAGCATTCGTTATGCCGTTTTAAAAATGTGTCGTAATGCAGTCTGCTCGGACAGGGAGATGCACTGCGTGCATCGGTAATGCAATTTCTGGGGAAATTTAGTTCCACTTATGTCATATTGGTGGATATACAAATTGGTTCACTCTTGATCAACCAATGGCGACGTTATTGACTTGCAATTCTCGCGGACCAATTTAATCCGGTATTGTCCACGAGATTACGTGTGTTATCACTGGTTGGTAATCCTCGATTGTTCCAGGGGTAGCTGCAGTCATATTACTGTACCCGACCTATAAGTCGAATGCAATTATCGCGCGCGAATCAAAGTTTCGGATTAAATTAAAAGTCCCTACGCTTCTGGCAAATTTATATAACCGGTCAAGCGATGCTCGATGCTCGAACGATTTTCAATTTTACTGTCAACAATACAACTTGCGATTTACGTAATACGCGTAGCTAATATTTTCACTAATTGTTATCTTCGTACAAATTGCACATTGTTCCGCTACGCGTTATTGTAAAGGGTTATCCCAATACCTGTCATAATTAAAGTTCACGTTCGTTAATTAAAGGAACAATTACCATACGACGTTCCCCGCGATGCAACGATAATATTACTGCACATGTAAAGTGCATTCATAATATCTGATAATGCCACGAATCGAGCCACGGAACAACAATGACTCTAAATATCCCAGGACAATATTATGCAACCCCGTTGCAACAATATTGTGTGTCAACACTGCCAGCATGAATTACATTGCACGTCAACCGCTGCACCCTGATGGAGAATGCATTTCTATAACCTTTTCATGCATTTCTCGAACGTCCGCTGCGTTACATAAATGCGAGTTGCATTCGCAACGAAGCTCAAGAGCGGCGTAAGCTTTTCCAGCCAAATTCAATTCTTTCGCTGTACACGCGGTTCGGTTTACCCAGTTGCATTCTTTCCTGCACTTCAAAGCTTTGTTATACCAAGTCTGATGCACCTGAGTTCAAATTATACAATATTCATACACCAGTGCAACTTGGACGTTTCTCAGGTGCAACTTGGATGATGATACATATGTGCAATGGCAATTGCTTACGCGTTATTAAATGTGCACAAGACGAATGCATTCAGATCAAATAATGTCATCCGCCAGTGAAAGATACCGCTGCTGCCATCTGTTGGTTGATACATTTTTTCCTTATGCACTCGAATGGCACATGCACTTTCTGTAGATTGCGTATCAAGTGCACCAATGGCACTTGCGTATGGTTCAATTGTGGCAGCTGCACTCTCGATGCACAACAAAGTTCAGTGCAAACCCTCGGGGGATTAATGCGATACTACGGGGTTGGTTATACCGATCCACAAGGGAGATCTCACCCTCCGACCAGCCCCTTACGTATTTTTAAACCCATGCCCATTTCCACTTATGTGCCTGTACAATGGAGCTCTCGGAAATGCACAGAAAGCCACTGTACCAATGTACCACTGTACCAATGTACCACTAATGCTTTCGCTGCCGCGTGAAATGCCAGAATGAACGATCCGATTGGTTGATGATTATTGACTGCCTTATAGTTTACTGTTCTTTTCATAGAAGAATCATAGTGATTTATTTTTCTTTAGCATTTCAACAAAAACCACACCCAAGTAGAATTTACCGATCTAACGAACACGGCTAATGATTGGTTCAATGTCGATGTAACGATTGTCGACTTTCCAATCGTAGGCCAATAAGGCGCAATGTAAATTGACCGATCTTCAAGCTGTCAATTTAAGGTCAATGTCCAGACTATTTTTCATTCGGCAATCGTCGGTAAGTTCGAGTCGGGTCAAACTTCGGACTTTCATTGATTCGTTAACACATGGTCTATTAACCCTTGACTACATCGGCGAAAACCAGTTAACAACGTTAAACCGATCATCAGACCACCATTGACGAACCCAGTCATTGGTTTGCCAATACAGTCAAACCTCAGCCCCTGTCCGCTCGGTCCCTGTCTGAATTAAGTGGCAGTCCAATTCCACGTTTCAGTCTCTGTCTTCACAAAAGTGTCGTACCAATGCGCAACGAGAACCCCGTGTCTTATTTACGTACCCAACCTAACCTCCACCTTTTTAGTTAGCAACATCTTGCAACGAGTCTAGTCTAAAGAATAACTACTACATTCAATTCTCGTCAACCGCTTACTGCAAGTGATGACAAAAATATAATCTGTCCTACAGAGGCTGATGAAAAAATTATTGCACCTGAAGACCAAACCTTGGCTCAGACACGAATCCAAGATTGGGATTGTATCGAAGACCAATTCTCGGTCTCGACACTAACCCAATCCCTAGTAGAAACTGAGGTCGCTAATCCGACTCATACACCAGTGACTAGCTAGTTAGGACTAGATAAATTCTATAGCTAACAATAATACCAAGGTAACATAGACATTTTTTTAAATTACCTTCGTACCTCCGCCTACGGACTACTCAGTCAAATATTACTTACAGATGATTGCAATATATAGAATTGCACCTGAAAATAAATTAAGGCAAATAATGGTCGTTAATATGACTGCCCCCCCAACCCCCTCCCTCCCGTAACCCTCAGCAATCTATAATCTGTACAAATTTATTTCTCGCTTTTTTTTCTTCTTGAACTCACTCGATCGAGTTAACGAGCTAATATATGAGAGAGAGAGAGAGAGAGAGAGAGTGAATGGTGGGGTGGAGAAGAAGAATGACATGCCCCACCAAAATTGACGTCTGGGGCTCCCTCGGGTGTAGAATATTCGAGCGAAAAAGATCGTGGAAAATGGATTCGGTCTCCCTAAAAGCCTTAGGAAAGCCCTATGGGTCCTTGCGAGTCCTATAGGACCCTATCAACTTGTTACGAGTCCTAGCGCGTCCCTTTTACTCTCCCACGATCTCCTATCTTCCATAGCCACTAACATCATCCTTCTCCTCCAGCCTTATGTACCTTCGGTATTTTCCCATCTCATTCTGTTCGTAGTTACACCACCCTCGAGTTGTGTGTTAGCCAGCCCCTAGAAACACACGGTAGACTCGTGAAATATGGTTAATCTACCAAAAGATATTAGGTTTACTCTTGGATTAGGGTTCTTGCTGCGGAGACCACGTTTCTGTTCCTTTCTCTTCTGTTCCAACCTGATCTCACAGGGAATAATGATAATTATTAAACAATTTTATTCTTCCTATACACGTCTACAAGGATATGCAATATCGATAAAATTTTTGAAAGGCATTAAAATCATTGCTTAGATAGATACGATAAATACAGGCGAATTTTTATCGATGACGTATGAACGGACATTTTGTATGATATTCAATGACGCGTATAAATGTGCTTGTTCAATGCTCGTCGTACTGTTATTAACGAGGCAGAGACATTAAATATTTTACATTGAGTTTTCCAAGCCTTTGAACGGCTTCGCATTTACGATTATATCAACGACAATATATATAGGATAGGATTCGAGTCTGTGTCAGTTGTCGGATCAATATAGAAAATAAGGTAATTTGCTTATTAATTTTATGAAAACGAACGTCTGCCGTACAGTCGTGTTGTACGGATGCGTCGATTACACGTATCGACTTTAAATTGAATTCGGGTGAATAATTTTTCGGTTTGGCGTTAATGCTGCGTCTCTTTACGTATTTATCGATTTTCCGTAATGCACGCGGTATACGCAGCGTTAAGCTTGTAGTATGAAAGCAAAATGGAGAAATTTGAACTAAGCAATCATTTCGTTCCAATGAAAGCTTATGGCTTCTTTCATAACGTAATTCATAGTTACGGGCTGTTACTTACCCAAACTTTGGTTATGACCGGTGGACATAATTTTCTGCACTCACCTGAAACGTCAAGGAAGAGAAATAAATTTTTACGCTTCGCACAGTGTATTAACGAGCTAACAAAACGTGACGACTAACAGATAAAATTAGTACGAAGATGCCTATTTCCAAAAGTTCCCATAGACTCTGGTATATCCCGATATTTCCTAGCCCGAGACAAACTTGGTTACCTGAGTAACCTCGTAAATTCGGTACACGCGTACTCGGCTTTCCAGGTGATAAAAAGTTACAATCCTCTTTCAAATCCACCATAATCCCCAGGGCGGGGAAATCTCTATATTTTAAATTATACAGTTTAGCTCAACATTAATCGGCTTACAATCAATTCCGACCGAATTCGAGTTCGACGAGCGACACTCAGTTGAATATTTCCTTTAAGGTATCTCGCGTTATTTTTATATCTTTCACAATCCAAATTGACTATTGACTATTCGGCTGAACGCGTTCTGTCGAGAAATTCATAAGTTAACGAGCATCGGGCACGTAGATAGCCTTGCGAGATACGGGCGATGCAAAATTTTCAGAAGAGAAGAAAATAAGAGCGTGCGTTATCGATAACGCTGAAACGATTATACGATGCAATTCTAGTAGTCGAGAATATATATATATATAATCGGGAATCGTCCATGTGTGTATAATCCAATTCCCATCTCGTAGTGCAATAATGCAATTCCATTTACCGAAGAAATACGGACAGCAGTTTCTTTATGCAAGAAATTTTAAATTCACCAAGAATTTCCGGAGGATTCGTTTCGTTCCTTTTTTCTTTGCGCTTCTTTTCTCTTCCCCCTTCTCTACTCGTGCACGGTTATCTCGTGTCGCGTCGTAAAAAGTTTGATTAACAGGAGCGTCACGCGATTGGACACGGACTCGGTTCACGACGGATAGAGACGAAACGAACTTTACGAAATTACAACGTAGAATCGCACAAAATTGACCTTCGTAATTTCCAATAAAGAAAACAGACAGATATCACAGGTACCTAACGCACTGTCATTATTGCACAATTCCCTGCAAGCAGATCATATGCTGTGCTATACTTGGGAGCTTGGTAAATTTTAGACTGCACGTGCAACATAGTCGCATGCAATTGCTGAATATGTCTTGGCTTTGTCTAAAGTAGCAGTAGCAGTACGAATAAATGATCGTTATTGTTTTTTCAAAAGTTCGTGATTTTCATTTTTATGACAAGCAAAACGTGAAACGCAATATTTATTATTTACAGACTGCTAATGCAATAACCGAGTAGCCACTTCAATATGCATTCTTAATTCTCATGTCTCCTAACTCACAAATCTCTAACCGCAAACGGTTGTCAATGCGTAAACACGAACGCCGTTACTACGCTTCTAAGTAGTACAGCGCCACGGTAACGGCTGACATAACGTGAGAATGGTAAACTAATTTCAGAGCAACCTGACTGTTACAATTATCAAGTGTACAAACTGCTGCCGTTAATTGTCAATGATTACGTCAGCCGCGAGCCATTTACAATTATTATCAACGTTTACGTACTTCGATAACAGCGCTTCGTTACTTGTAATTGGCAATCGTCGTCTGACCACCGAGCCATCGCTTCTACTTGAGAAAAGTAATTTTACGAAATCAACTAATGAAGCAGGAGCGTCGTTAACAATTTCACAAAACTTCCGTCGCTAATTACGAGCAAAGTACTAATTGAGTTTCCATCGAGTCTGGTTAAAACGTAATTACTCGTTGCTGCGTGTGGTTTTTCAACAAAATTTTAAAAAGAGTCGCACCCTGACATTTACATCAGACCTCGTACCTCTTTGGCACTTAATGTCAATTTGGATAGACTGCACGTGACTGTTCGATATGTCAGGCTTCGACGAATGAAACAATTTACAATGACAACTTAAATATTCGTACACGTATTTTGGTTATGCGTTCAAGCACTCGTACGTTATCTTTTATTCATAATTAATAAATATTTTCAATTAGATAAAAACAATCGGCCTGCGAATGATATTTCGCCTTGCAGTCGCAATTATCGGATAAGAACGTCTTACGTCTTCAGTAGCTCGAGCGTCATCGTCCTTACGAGGTCTTGGTTATCAACTCTGTATTGATCGCGTGACGTAATAATCTCGCTGTCTCCAATTCATTCAATCCACAAATAGCGGATCATTTATTAGACACTTTATACAGCGCGCGCTTACTAATCAAACATCCATAAATCTAATCCACGTGACTTTCAAAAGCGGACACACGGTATAGTTATCTGCCAATCAGTCAAAGCTATCCTGAACGCTGTGTTAATTATCAGTTTCTCATGTAGCTAGAATCTCTATAGCAGACGTACTATGGACTATTGTGGTTTACCATGTTACTATCAGGCCTACGCTATCTATGGCTAAAACACTATAAAAATTACGGTACTGCCAATGAGTCTACCGCAGCTTACCGTAGCTGTCGTATTACGATACACGTCGGGCTCGGTGAACAAAAGACGGCTGACCTATACTAGAACGTAGTGAGCCTCGCCTTTGAGTCGACCTAATTACACTGCAACAATTGTATCGTGCTGATAGGATCCTGATTCGGTAATCCGTTGCACCGATGCACTTGTGCACTTTTCAACGGCAAATATTGTTCTGCCAATGGCAACCGCGTGGATTGCACCGACTGGCATTGACGCGTCTGTGAATTGAAATTGAAGACGAACAGAGGGCGCGGCGATCGAGCGTGCCTCGGCGTCTGGCAGACGGTAGACGGGCCAAGGAGTTTACAAGGGCGTGGGTGCATTTGACAATTTTATAGTTGCACTTGCACTAGGTTGCATCAACGTATATTCAGCTTGCGCAATAGCTCCGACCATTAACGGATTCAGCCAAAAGTATTTTATCGTTACGGAAATGCACGAGGGGCTCGGTACAATGTTCCCCCGATTTCGTACTCTTGCATGCGTATCCGGTGCCGAGTGCTTTATGTACGTTAAGACTGGAAATTATTGTGCAATAAAGCAGAGTAAATGCACTCAAGTATCGATCAAATGCAGTTTCACGAGTATAACTGAAATTTATTACTTCATTTTTTTTTTCCTACAGACATACTTAACCCAACCCAAAACTTTTTTCTGCTTTTCTCTGAGACATGTCGTTCGATACGCGATTACGTCCTCGGGACGATTTCTCTTTGATTTTTTCATACAGTTATTCATTATTTTACGTATTACGTTAATAGAGCGCGTCATGCTGACCAAATGAAATGATAAATTCTAAAACGGAGAGAAATCATTTTTTTCATGACCGTCTCCTTCCGACGATGGCAATGCTTGTCTATTACTCTGTTTAACCAGAGAAAAAAAAAAGTGTACTATATTATTAGCAAAAGTGCCGAAAAACGGGCGAGCTAGTCATATGCTAGTCGTTGAGCGATAGCTTGGTACACCAAAAGATTCGCAGGGTCATACGTTAATTAAGGCAGTCGAAGTCGGTCGGTCGGTGCGAGGATATGAAAGTGGAAAAAAGCATCGAATATTTGCCGAAGAAGACGGCGTGACAATAGCGTTGATAAAATTAGCGAAATTGTATAACAGGATGCAAAGTATTTGTCGTTAAGGACACAAGAGGGTGTCGCAGAGATGTGAAAAGAAATAATACGTTTTATTATAGTCGCAATCGAGTCTCGAAATTGACAACGTTACATTAATGAAACGCAGAAGGTGAGTTTCTCGCGGTCGAGAAACATAATTTTTCATCCACGTATACGAGATGCACCGAATGCAATTTCGAACTTCAATCGAAAGGGTATTTTAAGTGCATGACGCAGCGAGTCTACGAATATCCTATTTGTTATGTAATATTGTATAAGATAAATCAATGTATAACAATAAATGAAATATACGTTTTTATTTTCAAATTACTTCGCAGCATCACCGATATTTTAATCCTGTATCAATATTTCTTCTCAAGTATATTTTTTTCCTCCTCTCACACTATTTTATCCTCAAAGCCCTTCGTACGCTGGAACGAGTAGCTCGAGCACGCGCCGTTTACGCCATTACTTGTCAATTATTTGAATTGCATATGGATGGAATCGCCAGAGGCGACACTCGCGCCATTCGGCACGTTTGTCAACCCACGCTGCCAGCATGGATCATGGGACCAGATTTCCTCAATCTGATTTCACTCGGTCTGTTGAAATTTCTTCTCATATCCTGGCTGCAAGTTTCTGTCTCTTTGCTCTCCAATTTTATCGTTCATCGGCTCTGAATCTTAATTGGTTTTCGTTCTATTTTACATATCGACCGCAGGTATTTTTTCATTGTTGGCAAAAAAAAAGTACCAAACGAGTAAAGAATGAATGGATAGTAAATTTCACCATTTTTTCGTTATCCCGCGAGATTATTCTTGATCTTTAACATTAGTCGCCAAATTTTTCGCTGGCATCTATCAAAATGAATAAAGTTACTGACAGACAAATATTAATTGGGATAGATTTCCCGGTTACTCGTATAGCATATGAAACATAATACCCGTCAAAATCACGTTATTCTAGCAAATAATCTATATTCAAGGATTTACAGTATTGGTTATAAATTATCAATATTTTTGCAATCAGTGCATTTATTAATTTTTTTCTGTTTTTCTTTTTTTCTTTTTTAAAGAATTTCCTGCAACATTGCACTTATAACGTAAACTGCGAATGCAAAATCCACCTCGCGGCAGCAAATACAAATATCCTCGTTTTCGTTGAAGCTACGTTGAATTTTCCGTAAGGTTCGCTGTTTACTTCGGCCGCGTAAACATCCCGGCACGTCTGAACAAAGTACACACGTATATATATATATATATATATACGCACACGTATACCGTATATTATAAATATACGCTACGCGAAAAAGATTCTACAAGTATCGTCCACATATTTTGTGACAACAAGTATTTCTCGAATCACGCGAAAAGCTCGATATGAATTTTTCGATTGCGCTAGCATTCATTTTAAAGTTAGCCTCCACCAATCTTTTGTGTAACGTGACTCCCGTAATTACCGCACGACACCTGCAACAGTCATTTCATAGGGGAAGCCATGCGCCTCCCATAAATGTCACGCGTACGACACTTCGAAGTACGATAATTCAGATTTCGCGTCAACCAACCGAGAGTGACGTTCGTTGACGTCAATTAATCATAAAAATCAGTCAGACAGTATACGCGCATGATAAATTGCATTCTCACGGTCCATACAGAAATTACCCAGGATACGACGGACTGGCAAAAGAAATTAAAATAAAAAATATCCCTCTCGTACCGTCGCCCTAGTAAAGTACGGAGCACCCCCTTTTTTTCGTTTTCCCTTACACCACGCGTAACGTAAATAATATAGAATAAATAACGTTATTCACCTGTCGACGTTTGAATGTCGATTATAAATCGAGTCTCCTGCAATTTATCACGCAATTACCATTAGGCCAAGTGAAACCAACATAACGTCAAGTCGTCAATGGGATTTTGGAATAATTGACAAAATTTTTTTTACAAAATAAAAAAGAATTTCACTTTTACTTCAATTCCAGTCGCATTACTATCCATCGTAGTGAAATTGGGTGAGACGAGGTCATATCCAGCCACGTGTTATCAACGTTATCACATCGCTTAGATTTGCCTGCATAAAGGGTATATAGGTCGGCTTGACATTTCTATAAATCATATAGATTCCAGAGTGGCGCATCAATGGCGGGGAGGGGGAAGGGTAAATGTCGTCGAACGAACCGTAGGGTTCGCTG
Organism: Syrista parreyssii; assembly: GCA_030142615.1. NCBI lineage: Eukaryota > Metazoa > Arthropoda > Insecta > Hymenoptera > Cephidae > Syrista > Syrista parreyssii. The sequence goes on from JARQTG010000411.1 coordinate 50,855, forward strand.
CATAATGCAATTGTCGTTGACGGTGCAATGCATTAAATTCTAATTTACATTGGCAATATCCATGGCAACCTACGACAGTGCTGCCATAACGGAGGAAACGGTAACTGCACGCTTGGAAATAGGTCCATGCTCTACCTATATGTATCCTATGTCCTATGTACTGTACATTAGTATGGGAGATACTATTGTACGCGTCTCTATGCTAGATTCGTGCTATTGTATGTTTTGTATATTGCGTGCTATATGTACTTATATATATATATATATCATACACTCACACACTCCACCCATGGGTTCGGTATACCTATAAGAATCTGTATACGAGGCATCCATATACAGGATGTACAACGTAAGAATGGCTGTGTGATTTTATACAACGTGGATATTGCATAATATTAAAACCTTATCCCTCGCCCCTTTAACTTGTTTTGTGCATGACTGTACCACGTGCGTTTTACATGCACTACGAGTATTGGCTCGACTTTACGCCAGTGACTCTGCTGTATGATAATACGAAGCTGCTTGAATAACGTCAATTGTATTTTATTAGTTAACGCGTGCGACGGGCTTGAGTTTTGGTGCAATTTTTTAATATACGAAAAATGTGCATTCGAGACTTTATTTTTTAAGCGCGAAGGACCACGCAGATACGGTAGAATCGTACGGCAGCCATCTTGTTGCTCGAAACTACGCGAAGATAAGAGACAAGTAAGCAAAATTTATGTATATACATAAATACGTATAATAAAAAGTGCTGGATTGCCAGAAAACTTTTCCATTGCTCTAAGTAAGCTTTTAGTTTCTTGGCTGTCTTCTGGCTTTTTTTGAAACGTGTTCCTTTTTTTTTTCTCTAACGAAATCATGTAAAAGTAAGGAAACTTTTCTAACGCGCACATATATGTATACACGTGTGCCATCCATGCCCACGGGGATATCCATAAAAGTATACGAATTCCTATCGTCGAATTTTCACAATTTTCACGTAGCGATTTTCCGATATGCCGACGCCAAGAGCGTCGTTCACGTTCGCGACGCTCGTAAAAGACGCTCGCTATTGGAAAACGGGCATTGGCGTCTCGATGCGGTAACTGGACGAAATTGCGTGTTGGCAAAAATACCTAAGAAAATTGGAAGGTCTAGGACTTTTCATTTTATTCCTGCGCATTGCCTTTCTTTTTCAATCTCTTATCGCAATTCCTTTTTGTGCGTCTTTCGCGAACCTTAACGAATATTCGGGGCAAATTCAACGTAGTAATTTCTTCTCTCTTGTCCGATACATCAAAATTTTGCTATTCTCAAATTACTCTCATATCCAGCATAACTACTGCGAGCAATACAAAAATATATTAGGACTAAATCCAATATTCCATTCTATTATTATTATACCTATACGAACGTATCGCAACGTACATTCATCGAATTTCAGGATAGCGAGTAACATAATTCTGACGTAATTAAAATATTCAATAATTGTTTTCCACGATACAAAAAAAAAAAAAAAAACAACAGTAGGATCTCGAAAATATTAAATCCAAGTTCCTTTATCCTCGATAGGATTATTAAGCCTGTCGTGTTGCTTTACACGCAAAGTACATAAATGACATTTAATGCCACAACCTTCTGTCAGGGACAAGATAGCGATCCGAGCTGAGGCCTTTTTGCGTGCCTCGATTTCACTTAGTCCGGGTTTCATTTTGATAGGCTGTACGAGCATTAAGAAAGGTTGACGTGTAAACGCCATAACAGGGCTACCTGTTGATCCTGGGTAACCGAGACAGCCAGGTAACCGACGTTACCTTCATGTCCCCGGCTTCTTTCAACCAAGTATCCTTTTATATTCGTGTCAAGAGACGCTAAACGAATTAGGAGTGCAAAGGTCATCGATCATCCACCAAAAAGGTTCAGCATTATCGATTCCACCTGAACGGGTGTCGTCTGCTTTTCAATGTATTTTTTTCTCCCTCTTCATCGGCCGTATCAGCGCCCGATAATATTCTGCAGGTCTTCGTTGATTGACGTGATTCATTGATCCGCTTTATTAAAAGTCAACAACTCCACGTAAGTTCGATCCCTCGTATATCTTTTATCAAACAATTTTCTAACAATCGTCCGACGCACCGCGAACAACGTTGTATCGTTAAACAGATATGACGGATCGTTCGAACGTAGCAAAACTCGCAGAACAGGATGATCTCGTACGATTTTCAATTTGTCCCCGTACGACTTACAAAGGTATATTCGAAAAATTTCATAAGCTACAACATTTCCTATCTGTCAGATTCTGGTACGAATTAAAGTTTACTGCTAGGACAGTCGTTAGCCACGGAGGGGATCTAGCTGGCCATAGAGACCCGCGATTTAGTTGGTAGTCGCAACAAGCCGAGTCCACGATAAATCGCGAACAAAGGCAGGGCTGTGTACGGGGGGTGCTTAACGCGCACAATGAGTCACGAACAAAGGAGTACATGGTATAACGTGTTCAACAACTTTCCGCAGTGCCGTAGCAATGTGAATCAGACCGGAGGTTTGACTGTATCCCTTGCCAAAATTCGCGATGCACCACGTAAACTATCATCTGAAAGAGCTAGCTGAACAAAGTGTCTGCTCATTTGAGACCACGCGGTTGAGGATGCGACAAAAAGAGAGACGATGGCTCCAGCGATGAAGGGGGGGAGAGCGTAGGCGGGGGAAGGGACTCCAGAAGGAGTTTACGACTCTCGTTAAGTATGACGCTTACTATATATAAAACTTGATCGATTGATTTCGAATGATTGACGCAACCGCGATGTGATCCATGCGCTGTTCATTCATCAAAATGCAAAGCAAGTCAAAAACTTAATCTATTCCCGCCAATCTCGTTGATTTATAATTCGATCGCGCTAGCGAGCACCGATCCGTACAAACGTTCAGTTTCCGCGTAAATTCATCCCACTTCGAGCGCGGATGTCGCGACTGAAATTTCCCAGCGCCGTTGGCCGTTAATGTCAGAGAAAACGAGCATGGTTGGCCCCCTTAATCCGAATTGATCGGCCTTAAGGCAGTATATCATGCGCGCTTTATATGATTACCGCAGCGACAATAGAGGCCTAGTTTGCAAAGTGCAATTAGAGGGAAACTTATTCCATGCGATATACGATTCAGTCGGTGACTTAATGGCTTATCCGAAAGTCCATAAAAGTCAATGCCCGGTACTAGTTTTGAATATCATCGAAAGTTCACGCAGCGATTGCAAATCGAAATGAACCATTGCTGATCGACTGCCGTAGTAAATACGAGCGTCGTCCGATCGACATCACTATTTCATAAGGGTTGTACATTATCAGCCAAGTGCGGCGTCACGAAGGACTAATTCGCCACCATCGACATCGTGCAGCTGATACCCGTCAGGGCTGTACCGACGAGACGAGAGGCCCCTGTCGATGATCCATCGACAAATTATTGACATCATACCGCCAGTCCGATTTCAACTGAATGGATGACGATTCTTGGGATTGGTACTGCCTGAAATTCATTACCGCGTCAGAGATGGGATCATGCACGACAGTGACGTCAGCACGTTCCTTTTCCACGTTCCCGTTGTTTCGCAGTAGCAATTTTGAAACGAGGATACAAGGAATTGATATCGGCAGGATACCGGAAACAAAAGTCTCGGTGGAGAAACAATAACGACCTCGTAGATAACTCGAGTTCGAACTTAAGGGTTACTTTGACTTTAACCCGTAGGTGCATTAATTTTCGTACACCCTGTACATAATACTTCAGTGAATTTCAAGCAGACAACCATTCTTTACGTGCTATCAATCTACTTCATTGATCCTGAGACTAAAAGAAAGCGAATTAAACGAACGAGACGGAGACATAGAAAGATAGGGGATCGAGTTTCACTAAAAATTACGTGAAAGATAAATGAAAAATGCCCTTTCTGTGATGGCGCGTACGACGTACGCCTTTCGCTGATGGGAGAAAACAGGGACCATTTCCAAGTGCGCCGCAGGCGATTCGGCCACGTTGAATTTTCCAGCTGATCAGTCATTTTCGATGGCTTATTTTTTCAATGGCGCCAGCGCCTCTCTTTTCTAGCTCTTTTTTATTCTTGCTTCTTTCTCCCCCCCCCCCCCCCTTATCCATCTCATAATCCCCCCTTTATCTCGCTCGACTTTTTACTTTACAAATCCGTCCTACTTTACGAATATCCTACACATATGTAAATAAGACGGCAAGTGTATAATTTTATTGAGGGGGATAGGGGGGGGGGCAGGCATCCTACACGCATGCTTACAACGTGGCCAATTGATTTTTACGTGATGTCACGTCGAATGGAAAAACGATGCTTCGGTTTGCTAGCGAGAATTTTAGCGAGGTGCGAAATACGACTGAAGAGTCCAAGGATAAGGATTACATAGCAAATGGGTGAAAATGGATTCACTATATCAAATGTCTCCCTTCACCCAATAGACAGTTTCAACATCGAAACTATTCTCGTCCTGCTTTCTCTCTTCGTTTCCGTATAGACGAGAGATTGACTTTTTCTTTTCCCCTCTTAAAGGAACACACAAAATTTCATTTAACTAGCTCCCACTTTTCTTCATCGAACGTCGCGACACGAGGACTAGGATTTCGGAATTTTTTGACTTACTGCATCTCAGTATTACACAATGATTCGACGATACTGGTGATTCTTTTATTGAGAAAGGCAAATCCCTAGGGAATTCGTGTCGCAGGGATTGTGCCGCTTTACGAATGACACGTAATTCAGCAATCGCGTTCCAACTCCTCATTTCCGTACCAAAATCATTGATCACCAATCATCGTTAGAAATGTCGGCTCGAGTCCCGTGCTGTCCGGAATATCGGGCACAAAGCATGCGTTACCCAGAATTTATGGATGTGCCCGGTAGAGCTGCGTAGTGCCAGAGTAATAGCATGAAATGTCCCTAGGAATCTCGACGAAACTACAAAAAAATCCATAACGATTTATTTAACAAATTTTTTTTGTCAGTTCCTCCTCTTCCCTTCCCTTCAATTCCAATGAAATAGTACGGAGATTAATGTGAAAATGTAACTAGATATTCTCTGTTGCGTTACGTTACCTAGGGACTTTTTGAACATTTGTTTATCAAATACGCGTCGTAACTATCCTCATGTTACGTGCCAACTGTACCAATCCAAATAGTAAGCCGCGCGTTACGACGCAATCGAATTTGTGGGCTGGCTGGGAAAATAGTTTCAGCGAATTTTTCCAATTTAAGAAGCGTCGCGGAAGCAGTTTCGCGCGAGTAAGGCTAAGCGACGGCGGAGCAGTAAAGTAGACCGACGAAGACAAAGGACGTGTCATATTTTCGTAGCGCGGCAGAAGTGGGGAAGCAAGATAGGAATAGCAGAAGGAAGAAAGCGATAACACGAGAAAGTGAGAGAGGGCAGGAGACAAAGGGGAAGAGAGAGAGAGAGAGAGAGAGAGAGAGAGAGAGAGAGAGAGAGAGGAGAGAGCATGAAAGAGGAATAACGTGGAACAACGTAACTTACGTATATTATATTTACGCAATTTGGAGAAATTGCCTCAGCAATATATATATATATGTAATATACACGGCACCTACGACCAAGTACCAACGCAGTAGTTTCGACGCGAGCAGAGACGGAATGAAGCAAAGTGGTATTTTCCGGATGCACGACAGCGAAATTCGATTCCAGGTCTTTCGGTAGTCGAGCACGAGATTTTCGAGACGCGAGAGACTCTTTCGCCGTGTTCTATGCATTCACGAGAAATCCAATGAGAAACGTAGAAAGATACTTTGACAATCACACGGCGCTAAGTGACTGATATTTACTGTCATTTAAGGTACGACTGTGGTCCCCAGCAGTCTCGAGAACCTACGAGTACCGGATTGCTAAAACTTGGAATATAAACTCAATCGCATACATAAGGCGAGTGCAAGGAGAATGCATACTTGAGAAACCGAAGAAAACAAGTTTCCGTTGACTTTAAACGAGAATGCCACGCGCTCCCGGGAATATTCATAGGAGCAAGTGAAGACAATGCAGGGCCGAGGAAACTGCTGAATGCGTGTATAGACAGTAGGAATATATACGATATATATACAAATCATATCCTCCAGCAGCTACAGTCGGAGGGAATAGTATTTATACGGTAATGAAGCTGCGAGCTTTTCCTCGTTAACGCGAAAGCCCGCAGTACATACACCTGAGGTTTGACAGTGATACCAAAGGATAAGAGATAACGCTGCTAGAAATTCGCATAAATATTATTACTGAAAAGTCCATTACTTTCCCACTCTTAACAAATGAGCGTCCGCGAGATTTTCGACTGCGATCGATAAGTCACGCGTGCGAAAGTCTTGTTAAAATTGTATGGATACTCGTGGCCTTTAGCTTTCGCAATCACGGGACACGTATAAACGTCAGTTTTCAAACAAATATCGTGGGCTGTATCACTGTATATAGGATTTTGGAGAGACCGAGCGTAACCGTCGTTTACGAAGGTTGGTGTCAATGTTTTAACGTCTCAAGGGCGCATTACGCAATACGAGGCAGGGAATCAAGGCTTACGAGGAAACCGAGCACAAATCCCCAAGTCGTTACATCCAAGTGCTGGCAATACGCCCGAATCTGCTATTTACGTTGTTGCAGAAACATCAACAATGTCAGCTACGCATCAGCGATGCCAGAAAAATGATTCGACTGTTTACGCGCCACTACGAATCTCCTTACCGTCGCTACTGCGACTGAAAATAACCTCGAGTTAGTTCATGAATCTGCCGTCTTTCATTTCGCTAGTTTAAGGCAGCACGTTAGGTACGCGTACAAACGTATGCAATTTACGTACTGCATTTGCACGAGTCCACTTGTAACGCATAAAGATACACGTAAGGACCGTAGACGTAGTCGAGTAAAAAGTTCGTCGGATATTTACCTTTCTTTTGATTGTCAACCATTATTGACGCGACTCGTCACCGACTGCAACATCGACAGACGGCTGGAACGTCAGCGCTACGCATTCATGGCGGGGAACTTGGGAACTTCATGGGATTCGAGACGCGTGGACAATTACTTACAAAAAGTGTTAAGAGCACAAAGAATTTTTCAGTCGTAAGATAACGATAATGACAATGATAACGGTAGCGACGCTGACCATGAAGATAATGGTAATGATGAAGCCAGTCCAAGGGAAAGGGTAGGCCAAACAATAGATGCCGCCAGACTATGCCAGTCTATTGTTGAAATTTCCAACGTATTGTGCAACCCTTCGAGGCACGATGACCACCGAGGTTAACTAATGGCATCACGTGGACAAGGCAGCCTTTAGGATTGGCTACCGCATAGGCCGAGGAGTTAGTATTTGCTGTGTGCCATTCGTTCGATATCGAGACACTCGCGCGGAGAATACTTTTGTAATTCATTGTTCGGACATTAATGAAATTCCACGGAATTCAAGGGAAGCTGCCGTTGGGACGAAACGATTGACACAGATCTTCTCGTGCTTGTCATTTCAATTTGAGCTCGCAATATATTTGCTTCGACGGTCCGTGTATCGGTATTGGAATGCGACAATGTTATTGCTTTCGATTATATCGATATTTTTCGTTATTATTATTTCTACGATATTCTCAATGTCCGGCATTATTGCAGGATCGCAGCTACGCGTCCTCCTCCAGTCGTGTTACGTTTGTTTCAACTGCTCGACACTTTTTCGATGAAATGCGATCGCGTTGGAAAATCCACGTTTTCTGACATTCAAACACGTGCTCGCGTACACTGTAGCTAGTAAGTAAGGGACGTGACGTATTTAATTTGTGATATAAAATGAAAAAAATAAAAAAATGTTAATTTAATTTATTCAACGTTGTTAACGACTGAAATTACTTCTTCGAGCGTTTTCAAATCTTTTTTTATTGTTTTACCTTCTTCAACCTTTTCTACCTTTCGCGTACCGTTTTAACAAAACCACAACATTTTTTTTAGCGCACTTTCAAAATTTCTTCCCTACCAATTTCCCTTCGTGCTCGTACACTAATTACCCCTAGTGCGGAACACAGGGGGCTTAATTAGTACAAGATTCTCACTAATTAGTCAAGCTCGAGACTTATACCTTGTTCGTGGTACTTGGATTTCAAAATTGATATTCAGAGTGCACGTGGGTAAATTGAATTTTCGTACGAGGCCCTCGGTTGCCCGATACGTCAAACACTCAAGTTTCCTTAAAACACCAAATAACAGAGCACGACAAAACGATATTACGAGAATCGCTCAAATATCTGCTGCGAGAGTTTCGCGCGATTCAAAAATACATCATAAGCACTTATTTTCCAGAATTTCAAAAATTGCACGTCGACCGGTCCAGAGTTCGTGATGTAAAATAACGGCGAACGGTGGCGAGAGAAAGCGAAAGGTAGTCGAAACGTAGAGCGAGAAGAAAGGAGGAAAAAGAAAACGGAGAAAAAGGGAAAAAAAACCAAAGGACTATACAGGGATTTCACGGATGACTGGGGAAAATGATTTTCCGATAGCCGCGAACGCTCTGATTATCCGATGCTCTCAACTGAACGAGCTTGCAATCCTAAACCTTTACGCGATGCTTCCCGTAATGGCGGAGGTTCTCCACTCGTCGACCCATTCGCCATACAGAAGCATCGCTATGTTAACCGATCTCCTTCCAATCGTGCCACGTGTTAATAAAAGCCACGATACATCCGATATGATATTCGTTAACCAACCCAACCTACCCGTCGTACATTCAGCTCAATCGTACAAAGCATCGTTCGTATTCGTTCTACCTGTCGATAATGTAGCAGTCGAAAGACACGAGGATCAATAGTCAAGTGGTATACCGGATGTTCTAAAGTCGACGAAGAGAACCACGTATCCTCATCGGTGACACATTAATGTTTCAGGCTTACCAACTTTACGGATCGCAGCCCTGCCTATACCGTTGGAACTACCACTAGCCCTACTATATAGAGGTTCCCAGATAGCCCCTTTTGGGCTCAATGCTTGCTCGCGAATTCTCCCACTGTACGCGACCTCCATTTGGCCTAACATTGCCGACACTGCTGACACGACCTGACCACTCCCTTCCGAGCGAGTCTTAATGAAAGAGAGAGAGAGAGAGAAAGAAAGTTATCATTATTCCAGATAATGTCGTAACCCCCGGCAATGGTTTAAGTAACTTTTCGTGCCATCTTATTTATTTTCTCGACGATTGAATCGCCGAGCAACATCAGCGATTCCGCATCCTCGATATGTCTAGGAGGACGGACACGTGCAATAATTGAATTGGACACGCGGCTGTTACGCAATGTCCTCTACCGCGGTATCCAAAGTACTTTGAAAATGTCTGACCTCCGAGTTAGATTAAATAATGGTGACTGGATGCTCGCTTGACTTGGTAGAGGTGAAATGGTGAAGGTATAATAATAGAAAGGGAAAAAAAAAAGAATGGCTGAATGAACGTTTTGTACGCAAAACTTCCGCATGCACTCGCTGAGCATGTAGAACTTCCGAGTGTATAGGACGTTAGCGCGCAGAACAGCTCGCTGATTTATACACGGCTTTGAATAATACCTATTACCTACAATTGACATGTATACAGGGCGTTAATGCTAGACATAGTCTGTTTGCTAATAGTTGGTATAGTTGCGTGATGATTCAATAGACTAGGATGACATTTAGTTACTTACGGGTGTATGTAGCAGTGCGCGTCATTAAACAGGCCTATGTAAACTTTTAATAAATTAACGCTGCTAAGATTGACGACTCCGCTTTGTTTTTTAAATGCCACGATTAATCGCCTACAGTATCCTTCGCGAGAGTTCCTCTTCCTTAGTCGGCAAGTTACCATTGTACCGGCCAGCTTCAAGCCGGTTATGCACGTAGGTTGAACGAGTTGAAATTAACCCGCGGTCTCGAGCTGCGCTTCACCTTCGCCCGCGGCAGAGAAGAAGCAAGATTGAGGCTCGGGATTACCGAAATATTTGCGAGCCATTCGATCCACGACCGTCGGATAGCGAGAAAGAGTCAAGAGTAGGCGAAAAATAAGTTCTCGGTGAAACAGGCGATAGTCGTTACTCGCATAGAAATGTAAGAAAGGATCGAGACCGCAAGCGCGGGGAAAGAGGATGGCGCGTGAAAGGGAAGCCTGGAGAGGCGGGAAATTGAAATGAACGCCAGTCGTTCTGGCGTTTCTCGGCTTTCAAATAGGATTTTCAAAGGTCCAACCGGCATCAGGAATGATGAAGAATTTCGCTTAATCTCCGAGCATTTCCTTCGTTCATGTATATGGAAATTTCTTCGTAGGTCTCGTCTTCACTGCCACTCGTTACGCGTTAAGTAGATTCCAGCATAAAAGGGTTTACACCGTTTCACGGATAATGCACTGCACGGGGTGCTGGCGATATAACGGGTGTCTCGAGTCTGCGGTGCTCGAGGAGCACGTGCTACGAATACACCACGAGTCCTTACCAAGAAAATGTAACGGATGCTCAAGATATTATTAAACTTTTATTGCATTCCGCGATTGTTCCTAAAGGAAATCTATGACTATACGTTGTCCTTCGCGTAATTGCGTAACGGCACGCGACACGTGTTTCCGATATTAAAACAGTGTATAAATACGTATACCATGTACATCCCCTGCAGCTTGTAACGTTAGACAGAGAAATCGACACGCACGTGTCTGCGTTTAGGTAAACAAGAAAAATTCATTCCAAGTTTCAACCAACATCGAAACATACGCATGCGATAACACATGTGAATACGTTCGCCTTTATCGATACGGGGAATTTATGAAATCATTTTATTACCGAGTGATAACCATGTGCCGAGGGTTATCAATGACGACCTAGTAAATCCATCGCGTGTAAATCGTAGCCCGGAGTTCACTCGTATTTCCATCGTCCACGACGGATCGCTGATATGAGATTACTGATATGTGAAAAACATTGCTGATATTAACGAGACACGTTTGAAACAGCCGAGAACGTTTGTTCCTTTGCGACGAACAAATTGCAAATAATCGTTTCCAATAAATATTATTTCTAGCCTGCAGCGATTTGCTGCAGTTGCCAGGGCAGCAGTTTCAAGTAGCAGCCACCAGGAACCTAACCCAGCTTCGCTTGGAATTACGTTAACAAGCTTCTCTTTTTTTCTCAATTCCTCACTCCTGCAAGCAGATCAATTCATTTAAGCCGGCAAAGACCGACCTGACCCAAATAGCCATGTCCATGGCAGTTGACGATAAAAAATCTCAAGGATCCTTTCAAACGTCGCATTGATTTATCAGGTTCAGTCTAAATAATACTAGACGCTAGACAATCACAACTCGCCCTTCCCTTTTCCATGATACTTAAAGACACTTCCCAGCACACTGTAAGAAATTTCATAAGGCATCCAGAGATTCCCTATGGAGATGCTACGGAAATTCCAAGTCAGCTCGAAGATGAGAGCGCGACTGAATTTTCGCGAGAAATTCTCCTCGTCGAATTCCTATATCCACGGGTAAACAAATCAGGAACGAGTAACTTGATAATTTCAGTAAAAAAAAAAAAAAAAAAAAAAATAGCAAAAGCACGCGGTAAGTCGTTTCGTCATGCCTGGCGTCAGTCATTAACATAGCTTGCGTACAATTAGCTTCGCGAGAAGTCAGCGACAAACGAAGCTCTGGTTGAGGTTGAAAAAAAAAAAAAAATTTCCTTAAAAAAAAGTCAATTTCGAGTACCTCCGGTCCATGATGCAACGCGCATCCGTTGGAAATGGAAATGCATACCCGACCTGACCGATGCAGCTCTGGATGCTTCTAGTGAATTTTTAAACCACGTGCAGTACGAACTGCATACACGTATACACGTTAGATTCGCGTAGGCGAACCTTGCCTACGCCCTTCGGGTTATTCTGTCCACGTGCGTGACTCGCATCGTGGATTTTCTCACGTCCCCCGAGGATCGTTATGCGCCATGTATCCTGTGGCGACTACACTGTCAGCATGCACCAGCTCAATTGCACGCGGTATAGCAAACGCGCGGAACAACGTAACGCAGTGCACTAGCCGAATGCAGGTTAGATAGTTGATACGCAATAATACACGTATATCTGTACATACCACTGGAGGAAGGCGGTTACACGATTACATGCAGATTAACGTAGGTTCCGCAATTACCTGTAACAAGCAAAAGAAATCGGCCATTGAGTTGAGATTTTTGAAAAAGTTATCAAACTTTTGCGAGTCTTAGTCGTCGCGCGACTGTCGTGCCTGGCGGTTTGTTAGATATTCCTCGCGTCGGAATAATCACATTTTCAAACTACTTACGTATACATTACTTGCCATTAACTTTATTACTTAAGTGCTTATGTACTTAGTGAACCCCGCTCTGATAACTAAAAACAGCTTACCGGAGAGTTTCAGAAAACGAAAAGAGAGAAAAAAAAAAAAAATCTTCCAGGCACAATTTTGCCTCGCGTGATAATACAATCTCAAAAGACTAACACGGCAACGCGGTCTGTCAGTCAATGGCAAGAAACAATACAGTGATTGTTACATGACATCGCGAAACGCACTCGCTGATAAGATAATCGGCTATCTCGCGATTTCCATTTCTTCGCGAAAAAGTATATAACCGAAAGGTAATAATAAAGTCGCAAGACTACCACGTAGACCGGAAGTCTCTGACAGCCACGTGATTCTTCGATATTCTTACGAATGTACCTACGGACAAGATAACACGCCTAGTAGTCAGCAGGATATTATGTCACGCTAGTGCCTGAATCACGTAAGGAGTCAGGACAGCTGACTGTCGCGAGTCGTATTAGCGAATCCGCATAGCTGACGTTACGTTTTTTGGCCTCCTTCATTTTTCTTTTCTCCTTATCTTTCATCCCCTAGGTACTTTTTTTTTTATTTCGCATTGTCACACCATGCTGCTTTCGCACCTCGCTCTCTCTCTCTCTCTATACGTATATATACATATATATGTGTACTTCGATTCCTTGGCAAAGTTCTTCAGACAAACTTGGGTAAATTCCATAATTTACCGAGTGAACCAGTCGGACCAGTTTCGGGTATAGTTATAGATATAGCAAAGCACAAGGCAGTACGAGTACGCGAGGCTGCTTTTTGACTGGACTTCGTACGGAGACAGGTCTGGCGTTGAAAAATACATAAGGCAAATTTTTCATATACGTATCGGCGCATAATTCAAGATGAGGTTTGCGTACGAAGCCTCAAGAAAAGTCTCTGCACGTTACGGCGCGGTACGCGATTATCGCTGGTAGAGAGAGATACAAATTTTTACTGCAGCTGAGTTAGCAGCGTCGCGCAGAGCTTCCTTCTGATTTATATATTTAAATTCCCAGCCGGAAGTCTCACGTAAATCTATATTTATGAACAACGATCGGCTATTTATAGTGACCCTGTATTACCGCATATACGTTCCACTTCTGATTCTCGGCTACGTCTAAAGCACGAGGCGATCCAAATTAACGTATTTCTTTAGTGCGCCTTGTTTAGCCGCTCGAATTGGTTGGAGGTGCAGAGAAAATTCTTGTTGCACGTCCAATCGCGTAATTTCACGTCGACTCTGTCGTTCCCCTTTAGCGGCTTAGAGCCGCGGTAAGATTTTTGGAAAATCGAAAAAAGAAAAACAAAAAAAAATAATGTTCCTGAAACTTGTCATCCATTCGCACGGCAAAACCGCGACACGGTTCTATTTGTCCGCGCGAATGGATACACGGGGAAGTAACCAGAGTGATATTGCTGAAAGTGGGTCATATACTCGGTGAATACCTACAGATATACATACGTGGTAGGTATCGTCCACATAACCAGGAATCCGAGTGTGTAGTTATGTACTCGGTGCAGCATGTGGTCGGTGCTTTATGAAAATTTCAAATTTTATTTAAAACTCGCCAGTGTCAGTCGTGGAATTATGAGATTTGCGATTTCCAACTTTAACCATTCTTCTTGTTTTAATCAGACGATATCAAAGAATTATTCTTGTATTGTATTAATTTTTTTTTTTTTTCATCCAATTTACCGCGTAATATGTAGTAAATTGATTCGCGAGTTGAACGTAAAGTCCAGGGGACTCTTTTGCATTGAAAGTCATATTAAGATGGCCCCTCTAAAATATCTCTTCTCAACGAGCAACACAACCGTCGGCTGCTCGAGTGGCTAGCAAACTGACTAACATGAAATCGTCTAAATCGATAGCAATTTCTTGTGAAAAGCAGGTCGACCGTCCGCCGGACAAAAGCCAGCAATCTGCCATTTATACCGAGGACTAGTTCGGAAACAGTTCCGTACGTAATTCGAACCAATAATCTGCTGAGTGACTAACTTGCTAACTGCGGGACACGTTGAATAGAAACTAAGGAAACTATCAGTCACCAGTTCGAGTGGCAAGCGAATTTCTCAAACTTCGATGATTTGTCAACCTGTCAACTTCCGTTGACAGTGAAAACACATAAATATCAAAATAGTGCATGTGATACGTAGCGATTAAAGTGTATCAAGTAGCGAGGGAATAATTTTTCAATCTAGTAAACTAATTAAGATAATCCAATTAAATCCAACTTCCGCGTGTAATTCGAGTAGGACGGTAGTGCGTGCATCCTGCTTATTATTGCGCTATCCTCATTACAAAACACGTTTTCCTAGGGTTAAACTTCGTTCCCAGCGTTCGGTCCACGCTTACTTTTCTTACGGCATCGGTATTTCATAGCCCGTCGAAAATACACCGATGAAAAATCTCTAATCAAAAATCAGTATATCCGATAAACAATTAATTCAACGTAATCGTCGTCAATGTACCGAAAAGTTTCGAGATATACGACATATTGAGAGAAAAAAAAAAAATTTGAAAATTCATTAAATAAAAGAAAGGAGTCAACGTCGCCATTAAAATTGCCATCCGAAATAGCGTTTCGAGAGACTCGCTTCCGCGTAGTTAAACGTGCGCTCTCGTAAACGTTACGTAATCCAGCACATGGCATGTAACAGCACGTCGCAACGTACGTAAATTATTTTCGTCTCCCGTTTCCTGAGCATAGAACGAGCGAAGTAAAAGTGTAGACAAAAAGTCATTAAGCCTTTACAAATAAGCCACGTACAAGTTTGACATCATCGTCATGACGTCATGGCGAGTTTTGACATCGAACACGTGTGCCCGGGCAATGGAGCGTTTTTAATAAATTCCTTCGACCTTTTTGTCCTCGGCACTTTTGTTTTTACCACGACGACCTTCGTTTATAACTTCTTCTTAGAGTCGATGACGCTGACGCGACACGTCACTGAAATTACCATAGGAACTCGATGCACGAAATACAGAAAACATTATAACCACACGTCAATCAATTCCAGCTCTGGTCTAGTCGTCTAATCTCCGCAGCGACAGCTTGGCTCGTAGAAAGCTCGCGCCGAACGTTACCGATCTCTCCCGAAGCCACTCGATTCCTCGGCGTCTGGTAGGAGCGGCCGTGCGTCTATTCGTCTCGGCCCCCTTACGACGTTCACTCGCGTTCCGTGCTAGGAGTCTCGTCTCCCTTCCTTATCCTTACAATTCTTGGGTCTTGCAACTGTCGCCACGTTACGATAACCTCGACGATGTTTCACGCGACGAAATTCCCAGTCAAAATTGATCCCAGCATTGCCACCGTAACGTACCCCAAGAATTCCTATCAGTCGTACCGTACCCGAGCGAGAATCCCAAGGTGCGCTATATCTTCGTGTGATTTCGTCACGCCAATCCAGACCTAACGTATAGTCCTCGCTTTGCCGAGCATTGGCTTCAAGGGTAAAGTACACTGATTCTACGTACCGTTACAGTCAAGTTACTCCAGAATCATACGACAGTTATAAACGCACGCATTACGCGTGCTTTAACAAGTAGGTAAAGTCGTATTATTAAAATGCCAAGGTTAATCGGCAGACGTAATTTCTAGTGAAAGGCGTTAAGGTCAAGCAGTCTCGATGATAGCACGAGGTTACGAGGCTGTTTTAAAGACGTAAGAAGTAACTAAAAAGAACACGAAAAATTACAAACGAGCATTAAGCAGCAGGATTCGACTGCGTGTAAATCTAGTCAGTATAATCACTGAATGACGTCTCGAACGATCGACCGACCCAAGAAAATATACGAATGACAGCCGAGTATAATAAGAACAACGTAAAGATGGCAGCACGTGCGTCTGTCCGTAAAGACACGTCACGACAGTGACGAAAGTCAAGTAGTTGCACAACTATTGCTTGGGCAATACCGGGAACTGAATGTACCCGATGATCGTCGAGCTCTCGGGTCGTTCGACGAGCATCGACGCCGGTCGGATTACTTCGGCTTTCGGTCTCTTCGTGCGCAAACTTTCGACGCCGGCGACTTTTCGCTTCGCCACACATCGAAATTACTTATAAATGACTTTTCGCTCACTTACATACTTGGGCAACTCGCTCGAAGTGACATACCGATCGCTATGCTATGCACGCAGATACCAATGTAGGCGGGTACATCTTATGCGCCTAAAATAAGTCCTGACGAAAGACGTGCTTTTCGATCGAGCGTTAAATCTTTTACGCTGAAATAATTGCTCAGACCATTCGATACGGCTGATGAAAATTTTTCTAGAAATCGAAAAGTACTGATCGCTTTTACTTGACAGGATTTCGTGAAAGATATCGTAATAACGGTTAATGTCGAGTAACGCACGGGATTGCGCAAGAAGTTGAATTCGCGCGAACCGCGAATGCGAAAGCCAAATAAACTAAAGTGAGTAGAGCATTTCGTCAAGTGTGTATGTGTGTGTGTATACATGTGCACTTTAAGTAGAAACGTGACACAGTACACGTGCTGTGAATGCGACAATTAATCGAATCAAGCGCATATAAAGCCATGTAAAGCAGTTATATTATTGGGGAGGAAGTAGAGTCTATACATTATCTACAACACATCCTGTAGTACGTAAAGGGTTTACTGTCCTGCATAGAACAGCGGACATTCAGTAGATGGAAATGTTTCGTCGTCCTTTCTGGACGCGGTCCAAAGATTTTATCCGAGCGAAAGCAAGAAAGGGTATTTGTACCTAGAGAGAGACATTTACGTTGGATTTAGGCTACTTCCTTATCTTCGTTCGGCGCCATTTTTTTTTTTTTTCTTTTATCGCGAGACTACAGAGCATTCACTTTTTTATTCGTCCCCGCATCAAATATATATATATATATATATACTAGACGAGTGTAAAGCGTGAAATTCGTCTCGATCTGCTTCTTTCCCAGTAGTCAAAATAGAATGAAATTGCCACGTAACAATTTTGACGTTTCCCACGACCAAGCAATCACGTGTTACGCGCACACGTGGCAAAAGCAAAGATTTCGTTCGAACAAGATGTAAGCGCGAGACAACTGACAACGCGGCCAAAGTATACGAAGCTGAGGGAAAGGACTACATTTTGTTTGTTAACGCGCGTTTATGCGCACAGTGAGCGATAGAACGTGCAATGAAATTGTAAAGAGACAAAAGACAGAGAAATAGCATGGCTTACGCAATCTAGTCTCGGGGTCCCCATTCTAGCAGCAATGCAATATAAACTACCTAGTGATCTGACAACTATCAAGAATCCATTTGGAGCCTGCCGAGTGTAACTGTAATCAATCGATCCAGTCAGAGCGAATATATTGGCAAAATGGACTTAACAGTTGTCCGCTTGAGGAGTCGTCCTAGTACAACGTAATTATACCGATTGACGCGTGTCGAGCCAACACTTGACGAGCAGCAACTGCAGCTGCATCTTTATCGTTACTGTTCGCAAAGCCCGAGTGTTCCGTAATATTGCATCCGTCTAAAAGTATTTGTACGTCCGAGCGATGCTTCGATCGCCCGGCAAAGCGAACGAACAATCAATTGCATAGATCGAGCGGAGACGCGACGCGAGATTTAAGAAAGCTTTATCCGCGCCAGCGATCCGTATAACGAAAAGACAAAGGTGACGAGGGTCAATGGGAAAGAGAAGTAAAAGCTGTTAAAACGGATATAATTGCAAATGGGTGTAGCCGGAAGACGGACAAAAGATTTAAAAAAAAAAAAAAAAAATGAAAAATAAAGCTTTACGGTGAAACTGGCGGAGCTTCTAAGCTGCGATGAATAATGCATATCGAGTGACGTTTATGCCTGTCAGCCGAGGCAATGACTGATCTTTGATCTTGCTATCATTAAGTCTTGAGCCACGATGGGCCTTTGATCAAAAGGTACAAGCTTATGTTGGGACACTCGACCCATCTGGATGGTGACGCTGGTTACAGTCTCCATTGTGACTGCGCTGTGTGTTTTCGTGAATTTGATGGGCAATCGGGATTTCGGGCTAGATCCATATTTTAGTGAAATTTATTCCGTGCGTGTATCGGGTAGCGTAACGAATAAACCTAAATGTCAGATATCATTTTAAACGACCAAGGCGTGTATCGCGATAACATGGTATATCGGAATCCAGATTTCTAGTTTACCGGCAGAGCTCGAACGGGCAGAGATAACTTTGCGACAAAGTGAAATTCGTGCTCTCGGTTTCGTTCGCGGCAGTGTTCACGATCTCTTGTACGATCTGCTGATTGTAATTGAAATTGAATTCGAGAAGAAGTAAAATGGCAAGCGGCAAAGAGCACAAATAACAAAGTTTAAGAGAAGAAGACGAACTACTCTTGGAAAAGCTTAAAGACAGTCGACTCTTCTAATACGTAGAATTTTGGTACCTTTGCAGTGTAAAGTTTATTCCATTAGTTTCCTCTAAGTCCGCGCGCTCCTACGACACTTCTAGGCTTTCGATAACGATTAAGAAAGCGTCGAGACCGAAACAAATTGTTACGAGTCAAGAAGGAGAGTCACTTCTATTGCAGGATTACTCGTTTCGCGCAAATCAACATTAAATGCAGTAGGAATCGTAACTGTTCGCCACATATAGTCGATCCAGGAATTCGGTATGTTTTTTTTTGACAGTTTGCTAATGATGCAGTCGCGAGCAAATGACACGTGGTGTTTTCCATAAGATAACGTAAACGTATGCTAAAATAGAATAGTAAAATACGTTTAGTTCAAAACCATGCATACAATATTTCGCAGAGGCCATCTCCCTCCGAGTATCAACGCAAAGGAGTCCCCTGAACATAGCACTTTACGTCAATCGACTGCAGCTCGTATGGCTTGTATTTCTTGGTACATCTAACGAAGCCGTTAACTGCACCATCCAACACTCCCATCTTGTGAAGCAACGAACACGCGACATTCGTACTGAAACGTCGGAGCGTCAAGTAAGTCGTTGACTTTTGAGAAACGCGTAGGACCAGTCAGCTCAGTCAAGAAATCCCAAGCGCGCAGCCAACTCGCTAACTGATCCGTCCTAATGACAACTGTTAGCCGTTCAGGCTTGCTAACTGAACTGACCCGAGGATACACGTCAGGTTGTTACGAACATTTTTAAATTTTCAAAAATAAACGTCAAGCTGATTGACAGCCGCGGGACTAAGCAAAGGACAAAATATGAGAATCGCGAGAGACAGAGAGAGGAGAGAAGTGGCAATAAGCGCTAAAAAGAACGGCACTTGCTTCCGGACGATTCAGCTGAAAGCTTGCGCAATTTCTCATATGAGAACAAGGAAGGACAGAGCCAAAACGATCAAGAGGCCTGAGGAGAAGCAATAGAGAGAGAGAGAGAGAGAGTCCAGTATAAGGCATAAGATGACAATGGAAACATGCGACTGAGAACATGGCTCAAACTATATAAATTGAAACGCATTGACTTATGTATATGCACAGTGCTTATTTATGTACAACGCATACATAATCTCGTTAGCTATACGAGCGCGGATAAGCAAGAAAAATTATGGTTGATTGTAAGTAACACTGTGCCTAGGTAACAGCATATGTTCCACCATGCGAAATTTCCTTCACCTTATTAACGATGAAAAGACGATCGCTTTAAGAAGCGACGCTCTGCCCAGTTATTGTCGTGCGTATGAGATTCATTTACAGCGCTGAAGTTGCTTCCAAGCGGTGGGAGCAACTTTAATGAAGACTTACGTTTATTGTGACAACGTATAAGGGCGCAGGTATGGAGGGCGGAGGATGAAGCACTGAGTTGCTAAGTAAGAAATCTAGGTTACTATTAATAGTAACAAGCGCCAAGACTGCTTCTACTTGAGAAGAGGCGAGGTGAGGCGAGGTGAGGCGAGGTGAGGCAAGGTTACTTATATCGTGCTGTTTTGCAAAGACACGGTCAGATATTAAATTCCTCGAGCGATTTCCAGGCACGAGCTTTCCCGGGTTCGACTGCTCGGCCGTCAGGGGAGAAATTCCAGCAGCGAGTCCAGAGCCTCGAAACGAAGGTTGGGTACGAGTAAAAATGAGAGTAGCCGTGTTACCCAAGAGGGCAGCACGTACCGTCATCGTAAGATGAAAGAGTAATAATCTAAAATCCGAAAAAAAAAACTATAGTCAGGCAGGCAAAGTACAGTGAACGCAGGAAAAAAAAAAAGTAACTAGAAAATCACGAAGACGCTAAACAAGCGGAATCATCGAGAACTAAAAGTACCTGCTGCCAAGCAGCCAAGTTACGCTTTACGTAGTGAAAACATCAAGGATCCGGCGTATCGTGTTGCTTTTGTAAATCCTGTTGGTTTCGCGAGTATCCGAGGTATGTCGATGCTGGTGGCTTCGCAAATTGCTTTGGATTCTTTCGCTAATGCTTTTCTAATCCGCTAAGACTTCGCCGCCGTATAAGCCGACCAAACTAAGAAGCGAGGATCGATACGGGCCAACTTTTTTCTCCCATACCTTTTTCTTTCGCTCTTTCTATTAAACTTTTCTTTCTCCTTTTCGCGCTTCCCGTCGCCGCCGCACTCTTACCTTCTCAATGCTCGACCGTTCAAGGGCTGTTCCTATCACTTCTACAGCGCTCAAATAACAGCGGGTAAAGCAACCGACTCGTCCATACAACGTATATCGTACAAAGGAACAACATTGGGTCGTATACGTTGCATGCCAATACTTTTGTATACGTTTCCTATATGCGAGTGTTACTTGGAGCATGCGCAATCGCAATCGTAATACCTGCCAAAATCTAAAGCTTTTGCAATCGGTTCACGGTATCGAATTAAGCACGGATTAATTGCAGACCCCAAGTAATCGGATCGCCTGCTACGTAGCCGCAAGTAGCGAGCTACGAACCAACTGCCTTTTGCACTTGACATTATGTCACGTGACGCACTCGGTTCGAAGACGAGGCTTCAAAGTCAACGAGCTATTCGTTATTCGTTAAGGACAGGAGGCCATTAGCGTCCCACACTGCGCACGCTGAGTAATTATGTTAGCGCGCAAACTTAATTTATACTGCAATTAAATATATGAGCAGCGACAGGTAATGCGGTAATCGGGATATTGAGCGATACGAAACTCAATATAAAAATTAAAAGTTATAAAGGGATTATTGCAGGCTCTGTTGGCGATACGTGAATTAGGTTGACGAGGGGGAAAAAAAAAAAAAGGTATCGAGACAAAAATTCTAATAAAAACTACGCAGCGCGATGTCAACATTGCCGATGAAAATTGGTTGTCACGATTTTCCAATTTTTTTTAATTTAACTTTTTGCTCAAGAGTCTTTGACACCTTTGCATTAGCCCCTTAACCTGGAAGCGAGTTC
Organism: Syrista parreyssii; assembly: GCA_030142615.1. Lineage (NCBI taxonomy): Eukaryota > Metazoa > Arthropoda > Insecta > Hymenoptera > Cephidae > Syrista > Syrista parreyssii. The sequence goes on from JARQTG010000411.1 coordinate 72,536, forward strand.
GATTCAACCAAGTATAAGTTAAGCGCCTTTTGGATTAATCGTTCTCGTGATAACGAAAGCCAAGGTACGAGAATGAAGAAGCAACGCGAACCGGGCGAAAGCGTTGAAGCAATCATGCCGCGAATAATGATTTGGTGTAAGTCGAAAAGAAATTAAATCCGACGCTCCTTACGTAAGGCGGACTTCAATTTCACGTTAGAAGCTCCAATTGGATTCCGGCGTCTGCAGTGACATTGAAATTGCGCCAATCTACAGACTCGAGTAAAGCATACAAAGTGCACGCGCCACTCTCCGACTTTTTATTCCATTCATTAATTACGTAACTTTGAGTTTCCGATTAAAATCCCATAATTCCATGGGGCGAAGAAGCTCGGTACTTTTATTACGTATACTTTCGACTGCCGATCGATACGTGCCCCCCCCCCCCCACCCCCGCGAGGACATAATCAAATATTTGAAAAACTTGAAATTACACGGCCTCACAATAGACACTCGTTCTGTATCCAAGCGACTCGACGATTCCTCTAACGCAGCCGACTTGGCGACATAATTAAAAGATGAGTCTGTTTGCAAACCTACTCGGCCGTAAACGACGCGACACGAGTAAAGCGCGTTATCCAGGGGACTTCGTTAGACGTTAACTCCGCATAAACGTGGCCCCTCCCCAATCGATTAAGCTCGTGGATTCGTCGCAATGTTTCCAATAAAAATTACGTATTAACGCTCGAGGTCATGATGAGTAAAAAAAACATATGTCCCGGTCTATGCGTATGAAAAATATCAAAAGAAAATGAATTGATGATTGCGAGCTAAACCAATGTCCGTATACGTATGTTTTAAAGCACTCGGCCGAGTGCATCGAGATCTTCACATTTTCAGCTTCTCTATGCATTTTGCGAGCAACGACCGCCTAGAGCGCCAGAGGTGGGGAGGCAGTCTCGTGGTTCAATGAACTCGCACACAACGTGTCCCCATACGTTTCGGCAAGGCGCGACCGATAGGTACCACGTTATGAGCATAGAGTCCAATTGAAAATTTGCTATCTGTAATTCAACCGGTGTCTCCCTCTTACGTCATCGCCACGAGTTACGAAAAATTAATAGATCATTATAAATCCGACGACTCGAAGGCGTCGACCTGCAAACGCACGCAAAGACGTCTCCGCGACAGTCGCGTTAAGCGAAAATACAACATCAACCTGACGATATACTCACGAAAGTGATTCGCGAGTTCCTTTATATTCGCAATACTTAAACATCGACGTGTGAAATTCCAACAAGCAGTCCTTGCGTGCAATGTAAAAGTGACGTAACGCAAAACACCTTGCCGTCGAATATACTATTATATTCGCGACAGTCTGTATCCAACGTGAAAGGCAGGTGCTGCCAGTAAGTGAAGCTTCCGATATCCGCCGGTACGAAATCGTTCGGAACGAATAATATCCCACGGGATACATTGGGGAATAGCTCGAAGAAGGTTCGAGCGTCTCATGAAAGAGTTAGGCTAGGGAATTCAGACTGGTCAAACTGCTTGGGATCCTACCGAGACTCTATAGTCGCTGCTATCTCAAGTCCTCTTTCTACAGCCTACTACTACTACTACTACTGCTACCACTACAGTCACTGCAACATTGACTAGCAGCAGCAGCCTATCGGTATACTAGTCGTAGCAGTAGGTGCTAGTACCTAGTAGCAGAACGGCACGTTTCGCCTACAGCGTTTCTATCCCCGTTTACAGACTCTACGTCCGATCTCGACTGCTCCTCCTCCCGGGTGTTTTCCTCCATAACCGTTTCCTTCGGTCCTTTCGTATCCTCATGGTGATCACGCGGTCTTAGCTTCTATCTGATCGCGCACGAGACGTCTGCTCGTTGGCGAACTACGCCCACTGACACTGCAGCGTACTCGCAGCTGTCCTGACATCAAGCGGACGCCACTGTTATCCGACTAGACTAGACAGTGAGCTTTGAGTCATGGACGACAAACGTCGGTAGGCATTTTTCGTTATTGTTTTGAGCCTCGCCGTCACAATGTGCAGAGTCTTCGACGCACGCGTTCGCTCAGTGCATTACTTTCGACCCCGTTCGTTCGCTCCCAATAAAACTTTTCGCTTTAACCAAGATGACGAGCTCGCGTTATCAGGCGTCCTGAACATTCACTCCAAACTTCATCATCCCCAATCTCATAACCCGTATTACGGCACAGCCGACTCGAGCCTCCTCTTACGCGTTGACAAGCGAAAGGTAAGTTTTAGAGTGATGAAAAAAAAAAAAAAAAGAAAAACGTGACACAAGAGCCAGTGACGCTGGCCGAGTAGATACCCGACATTTTCAAAGGTACGAGGGTTGGGAGAAACTGGGCTGTGTGCGAAAGAGGGATTCGAATAGGACTGAAAGCAACGTTCGCGTCCCGTTGAAAGGTGGAAAACGTAGACATTTTTTCTTTTTTTACCTCACTGTCCAGCCCACTCGCTCTGACCTCGAAAGGGAAGTAGCCTGAATTCCGAACTCCCGATTAACAATGACTCCCATCTACCTGCGAGGGACGCGTATATGCGAGAGGGGGGCGCCAGAGTCGCGTTGTCCGCCCCTGCTAACGTTTCCTCGGCACGGAGAGAAAAAGGTGAAAAAACTTGATACTCAATGGACCAACGATTCCAGCAGACGGTAGGATATTTGCTAAAGGAGGAAGGTAACGAATGACCCAAATGTTCTATGGACCGAAACGCGTATACGGCAACCTATGAAATATTACTTTGCAGCACGGTTAAGCCGGACAATAGACGAAATTTGGCTAACTGATCAGACTGCTTTGACAGCAGGGACGGTTACGTCCTCTGGGATTGCGCAACGCGTTACCATCGCCAACTCGTCTCGAACGTATCGATATTTCCACGTGGGCTTTGCCGAGCGTCTCTTGCATGAAAATTTAATTAAACGACATACGCGGGAACATTAGGTAGACGGGGCAGCGTCCATTGTAGCGTTAATGAGAAAATGTCTCGCTGTACTGTAACGCGGGTTAATGGGAAGCATCGAGCCGATAGGATTTCGCGCAATCGATATTAACGGACCGTGAGTACTGTCAGTGGAGGGAAATATAAATTGTGCAAAGAGACCAGACCGACCGTCAAGTTTCGTCTGTAACGACGAGACAACAAAAATTACTGGCAAACCTTTGCCTTCGTGTTTACTTGCAGTTTGACAGCCACGCTGGCAACGCCGTGGAGGATCCTAATAAAATCAACGAGTCACGTGCGTACAGATACACAAAAAGAATAGTCACTCAGGCACGTCAAGTGGACGGAGATTAAATATGATGAATACACTGATAAACGTATTTGTTTAACGAACAAACATCGTACGAAATCGAGGCTCGACGCATTCAAACAATCCGTTTCCGAAAACTTTGCTCCGACACGTAATTTCATTTTGATGCTCGTCACCGTCGATGATTCAATCGTATGCAGACCGTCAAGCTCTTCGGATTGTTTATGTGCAATTAGTGGCTCAAGAGTGGCAGGAGAAAGTTGCTGCTGTAGGATGATCGATAGACTTGGTCTATCGATAGTTAAGCGATGCCATTATCGCTGTGAACCTTACATTGCCTAGCAGTGCAAAGAGACGTAAAGAGGTCGCAGAATTAACATTGACATTTCAAGCTACCGGTGGGTAAAATAATGTAGTGTCCCGATGGCATCTCGATTCGCGTGCATATGTGCACGAGGTGCATGCACTGCGCGACGCGTACGTAAACCACGCTAATCGGTTTACTAGGCTCGTGACTAATGTTGACATAGACTAGATACGAAAATCCTAAACGTCCTCGTAGACGCGCATGCGCCCATGTCAATTCGTAAAAGTAAAGCAGAGCTTCCGACAATGAAACGAGCACAGCTGATAAACCCAAGTAGGAAAAACCAGCTGACCGATAACCATTTCCTGGCGTCCAACGTGTCAAGCAGATAAGACAAAGGCGAAGAATAAGGACGGCACTATTGGCCGAGAAAATTTTACAATCGCCGTCTTGCTCTCGTAGCAGCCGGATCGAGGGTTACGGATTGGCCGTTCTTGTGCAACCCAACTACGTTCTGCCTGACGATACTTTTACGGCCACTGCAAGCGACCCGAACACGAGCGATTTCTTACCGCGTTGCGCAGACGTAAAGTCGTAGGTTAGGCTGGCAGGATGCGAAGGAAAAGTAACGTCGACGCGTTGCGTTGCTCCCGCTTGTAAGTAGGCGCAAACGAAGTAGCGTGAAATTGCCAAAGCTCGAGCTTGGTTGTTATTGTGGCGTCGGTAAGAACAAGCGCGCCACTAGATTTCAGCGGTCGATCGACGAAGCTAATTTTGAGTTGCTACCATTTCACGTATTCTACGCTGATTTTAACGCGATCGTCGTGATTGTTATAATTTAATCAGCGCCGAACCAAGTGTGACGAGCGAATTAGGTTCTTGCAGCGGCGGCAATGTTTTCTACATTACTTACGCCACGTATACAAGCGTTGCTCGAAACGAACGTTATTTTCAAGGTGATCTAACGTTAGACTGTAGACGATAGGATTACCAGGAACTTTGCGCAACTTAAAGCGACCGAAAGTAGTCAGACGTTAATGGCGTCACTTAGCGATTACTCAACAATACACGTGCGTCAAGGTGAGAAATACCGTATAGCGTCTAGTAGGTACATTTCTTATAGTGTCGTCACATACGCGCATCGACACCTCAGTCACTGGTGTAACACGTTAAAAGTGACAAACAGCGGACAAACACTTTACGCGATAATGGCGCGTGACACGAAAAGTAAGACGTACGAATTGAAGATAAAAAAAAGATATATAAAAGAAAAATCGAAAAAGTCAATAAGTAAATATCGTTTCAAATACCAATCTTGCTCGCTGAATCCCGAAACGACGGATTTTCCGGATTTTCTGCTTCTCTCGAAGATTTTGCGTGCTGTGATGCAACCCACAATTTTCTATAGGATTCGCGTGTAGGCGCGTACACGTACATACACTCGTCTATACGTATTATCGGGTGTGCACACCGATACACGCACATTTACGTAAAACCCACGTGTCTGTATCCAAAGGTAAAGTTAGATCCTGCGGTTGTCGAATAGAACTACTAAAGTAGTTCCCGAGACTTCGGATTTATCCCTTTTTATTTTCTCATGCAATCCCAACCACCTTTTTCCAACCTTATTCCCCTTTTCCTAGGGTGTTCTCTATGTTTCTTTTAAATCTTCTCCACTTCGACGCACTTTCATTTTCCGCCTGGCGTCTTCTTCGAGGGGTACGACGGTGCGAGTTCGCGACCACGTAGCACAGTTAGAGAAGGATTGGAGAGAACCGATGGGACGAATGCGTAGAAAAGAGTTCTGTCAAAAATTTCGCGAACGCCAATCGTAACGTAGTAAAGATAAACATCCCGGAATCGATATCTTTGATGACTAATTTTTGTTTTTTTTTTCTTTTCTTTTCTTTTCTTCGCGTCAATATAAACCAATGTCCAAGATACTTTCTCGTTACGAAATTACCCAGAACCTTAAGTATTGTTTGGAGAGCAAACTTTCACTCCAATTTCCAAACTTTCCCCCGAAATATCATCTAACGATACTAAATCAACATATCAGTTAAGGAACGTGAACGTTATAGACGCGAGCCTTACCTTGTCTAAGTATCGGAAGCCGTGGTCACGTGCAACTTGCTGAGCGACTTCGGGTCCTCCCTCGATATGCGCGGCCCACTGATTAGTATATGCACACACACCAATCCGATTAGCGTAGATCATGAGAAATCCGAGTAACGCACAAATTCCTTTAGGGCACATGTTAAACGATGCTCACTGAAAGCCCGGACAATGAAAACAAGGAAAAAAGACACAAGGCTCCTCGTATTTTAAAATAAACAGCTGCTTCCTCGAGTAAAACAAAGATACACCGCTTATCACAGAACGACACTTTTCTATCAAGTTACTTTATCTCGCTCGCGTTCACGACCAATAGCAAGGAACGAGAGACACAAGCAGGTAAGCGCGCACCAACACACTCGCGACGATCGAGATCACGCGGGGATTTTCTCTGCGTCACGCGATTTCTTTAAAAAAAATCAAAATTACGCGACGCGATTGTTATCATGTTAAAAGAGACATAATGTCGCGCAGCTTCGACGAACCGGCGCAAACTAAATTGCAAAACCGTAGCCGGTACTATCACTCACGTTAAATGGCACTTTGAACGTGGTTTAAAAGCAAGTGGTAGGGGAATCTTAGGCTTGTGGAGGGGATACGAGGACGATCGGTATTGGTTGGAACGGGAGTACGCGGGGAGAGGGGTAGGAGGGTGGAGAGGATAGAGGAGGCTGCAGAAAATCAACACGCGTTACAATCCTCTCGAGCCCGCAATGAATCTAACCGATCGGCTCGGTAGTCTTCGCTAGACTGAGGTGTCCCGCGTAGCTTGTAGGCTCGGAGCTCGTGGGGGGATCGGTCAGAGGTTACGTACTCTTGGAGTGGGAGTAGCTATCTGCTTAGGCGTGGGGATGAGTTCCTACGACGGTGGAGACCAAGAACCGGGAAATCACTAAGAGCATGTCACCAACACCGCTCGACTATAAGTCATCAAGTTTGCCCCTTCGGAGGAGATTCGAGGGAATTTTTCGTATCGCCGAGGACTTTCCCGAGTATCGAGTGACGTGCACTGTCTTCGAATTAATAAAATTATTCGAACGATACTCGATTCAGGTTAAATTATAACACTTGATTTTCATCGATCTCACATTTTATTCGCTTCCGTTCGAGTTCCTGACCGTTTAAGCATTTACGTCGCTCGCGATTCCACGTTTGCATGAAATTACCAAAACTCTTACACGAAATATCACTGTACCAGTACTCGTTTACAGCAACACTCTAGTCCGAATATCCATTGTACTTCTTTACTAGCATCGCTTCGATTCGATAAATTTCATCGAATACAGTCGTATCCAAAATGTAATTCCTTCGTAATACCGTATTCTTTCCCTCGTCACAGACATAAGACGAGAGAGAAGAATGCGAAGGTCAATCGTGCTGGAAGGTCATCGGGCGGATCAACTTTCAATTCACAGGGAGATCATCTTGATCCTGGAAGAATTGCGACTCTTGCCGATTCCTATGGTCCACGGCATTTCCTGCTGGTAATACGCTTGACGGACGCTACTATACTCGGTTAGCATCGGAAGGATGGCGGCCATTTGTCGGCTATGTATTTCGGGGTTGATCAGACAAACGGATGAAATTGAACTTGACAGAATTGTATCGTCGCCTGGTATTATATGAACTCGTCGATTATTTTACAAATCTTCGCTATCACTTTCCAGATACTTTTTCTCCATCCTCGAGAGACTCTTCTGTAGCAATTCTGAAACAGAGCATTCGTGTCTCTTTAGATTTTTATTTTATCGTCCACAGTTGCAATTCTTATTTTCAATACTTTTATAGCTTTGATCGTTAGATGACATCAGAATATCATACGAAACGGTTCGGTCTTATCCGTACCGACATGAATAATGTTACTAATCGGACTCGACGCGAATGCAGTGTGACGATAAGAGGATTTCCAGGTTTTATAAACGGCCGAGTGCTTACAACCTGTACAGGCTGCTCTGGTTCCGTGATTAGAGATCTAACAGTACGGAAGTATGCAGACTCGTCGAAACTCAAGTAAATAGCCGTGTCAGGAATTTGAAAAATGTTGATAGAAAAAGGAGGGTGAAAGAAATTTTACATGGATAAAACGTAACGTAACCTATGGGCCGATAACAGATTTTTAAAGAGTATCAGTAAAAGTTGCTCCAGTCTTTCGATTAAGCATTTGATCAACGATGAGCGAAATTTGAGTAGAGGAGCGAATCGTTGAACGAAAAAAAAAAAGAAAAAAAATATATGTAGCTAATGAATCTCATGAAAATTAATACGATACATCATCGTATGAGTATATGATGTAATATTGACATGAAATCAGTGAGCACCGTGTAAATCAAGTGAACAATTTTTGTCGGAACCAAACAGTAACGTAATTCCATTGAAAGTTGCACTAAGGACGACATTACGATGAGAATTAAGTCTGCAAACAATTGTTAGGAAATCTATTATGGACGCACGTGACTGTAATGATACATTAGAAAAATTCAATGGACACCGAACGCCGACGACCGGAAATCCACGAGGTCGCTAATCCAAAAAGACGTCAATTCCACTGTACACGTACAGGATAATTTACATTCGTACGGTATTTGCATCGCGGTATAGTAAAGAGTGGAACCGAGCAACGTGATACGACTGAAAAGTAATCCCTGTACATCTTCAATTCCATAGCGGGCCCATAATGCCTGCAGAATAACATTAGACTCGTGGACGCTAAGTTATTTCCGGTAAGAGAAAAAAGGCTGGTAGAGGAAGTACATAGAGTGTAGATGTCATGTGAAAAAAATAAGGGGAAAAAGACGTCTTGGATTAAATGGCAAATTGATACTAGGTGGCATCTGGTCTGACACGGTAGCAGCAAATCTACTTTGGATGATCTTACTGTGTGAATGTGGATATAAATATAGACATATACCGGTACACACGTGTGTGTATACATATATAGTATAACAGTGCGGGCACGTATGGTCACTCGTAAATCAGGATCCTGAAATACCAAAGCGGTGAACCCGGCGGCACCGATGAGACGTGAGAGAGAGAGAGGGAAAAGGCAACAAATGTAATAGGGAAGAGCTGAGAGGAGCGCGAGGCATAAAGAGGAACGGAGTGAGAGAGAGAGAGAGAGAGAAAGGACCTAGGAAGGTAGGAAGTCCCATGAAAGTGCACGTTAGTACGAGAAACCTGAAGAAGACGAAGGAAAAGAATAAAAAGAGAAGAGAAGCGTGGCAACGCAGCGGCGAAAAACGTGGAGGCCTCCGCTTGCTTGCTCGCTTGTCTGGATATCCTCGTAATCGTGGCAACTGCGCATCGAGGGAAATATACAAAGAAAAATGCGGAAACTTAATAGTCGTTCGGTATTCGGTGCCTAAGAGGTAAAAGGCGGCCTTGTGGACACGACCAGGTAGCGGAACGGTACTGTACCTAAATTCCGGTACATGCACTATTTCTCCAGTAGGTAAATACACGCGATATGTACGTGCGAACTGAACGCATCTCATGCTCGCTTTAATTCTCGCACAGGGAAGAAGGATCGAAAGAAAAGTATATACGAGTCACTAAAACAATACGTCATTGGGTTTACCTGTAAAAATCAGCAAAAGCAAAATGTGCTGTCTGTGTATTTTCCACAAGAAATTCCAATCATTAGACAACGTAACGCTGCTGTGTTACGTAGTGTTGATTCCCGGAGAGATAAAAAAAAGTTTTATATGTCAAATAGAAAAAAGAATCAGTTCCACTGGCAATTGTCACTGAGAGTTGTACGAGAAGCCAGTGTACGATAACACCCGGAGTTATGTCACCAACGCACAAACATAACCTGAACGCACCGAGAACGAACTGACCCCAAAGACGGAGCACAGATGACTGACGGTCCGGACGGTAGTCGGAGGTTTACTCCCCACTCCTCGTTCACGGCGGCGGCTCCGTTGCTAAGCAACGTGGAAATCAGCGTGTCCTTCTCTCGTGGCAGGATATGCAGCTTGAACTTTCGTGTCACCTCTGTCGCACCTGCACCAGGACGGTGGAGAGCGACTATTCGAGGGATTTATGGACGAGTGGTGGGGTTGGAGTAAAAGATATCCAAGCATCGAAGTGGGGGAAGGATCTCTCAGTCATTCCTGTATTCTCTTTACTCCCACCATTATCCACCTACTACCGAGTGACACTTACTAGCTAGCTGCAGACAAGGATGCTGTGTCCAATACTCTTTGCTCTTTCTTTCGTCCGTGTGGACTCCCCGCACCTGCACAGCCCATAAAAGGCAGCGTGCACTTGAGCGATTAGAATCCCATCCGATAAAGAGTCAACGGCTATGAAGCTTTGATACCAAACAACAATCAACTTATTCATATTCAAATTAATCGGGACAATCGATTCGCTCAGTTTTATTAAAAATCCCGAGTATCCTCGCCCGTCGTAAAGAACAGTGTTACATTAGCCCTAGTCTCCTAAGCCCTAATCTCACATTCCACAGATACAGTCCACCTTATGAAACGTTCGTCATACAAATTTTAAAATTCATCAGATCTGAACAGCCGCAAATCCGTCTCTGACGACTCAAACAAAAATTCTGTAGCGTACTGTACATAGTGTATTTGTTTCAATGAATCTTATTACCATAGAAACAGAAAACGCATGGGTATGTATACGTGTACATATATTCCATCCAGATTGTTATGATTATTCATGACAATAGAATAGCACTCGATGAAAGATGCATGGCGTCATAAAGTCACTAGTAATACGATTGGTCACGAGAGTCACGATGCTAGGGAGTTTTTATTCGATCCCAATCTAACGATCGTCTTATAAACAATACCGAGAATAAACTTTAACAACGGTGCGCACTGCATGCGGATGCAGTTGAATTATTGATTCTATTACTCGACTATTACTCATCCCGTACCCGTCTACCCATTACTACCATTATTGCACCATTGTCTTTTATAGAAATAATCATTTCGCAAGTCATCAAGTCACTACGAATATCACTCAGTCTACGTGTACTATGATAGATGCATAACTTTAATAACTTAACCTAAGGGAATTGCAGTTTGATCGCGTAACGTATCCCTAGTATGGATTTCAATTCTGTAATTAGATTACCACGTGATTCGCTGAAACCATCACTCAGATATTCCAGTTGCGTTTTCGACGTTCAACTGATAATCTTATAGTAGCTTAATGGGTATGCGACGCATTTGCACTGGACCTTGCATATCGGATGCAACTAGGCGCCACGATGGATCGAACATGCTTGGCAGACCTCGTTCTACTCGCTCTCGATCCTCCATATTGATATTAATGGGCGGCCACGTGCTATTTGTTAGCCAGTATCAAGCTAGAATGATATTCGAGGAATCGACGTTAATGAATATTTTATTTGACCGAATGTCATCTGCTAAGGTTTATACACGTCACGTGTATATTGTATCTTTCAATCGGTTGAACTTTAATTGTTCAGACCCACGTATGGATATGGTCGTGACAGGTAAGGTTATATTTTATTTCATACGTTGATACTGTCAAACCGTTGCACGTGTACTTTTTCAAGAGGCTGTACACGGTTTGAAACTTTTGTCAGAGATTTTCAAAATTACTCGTACGACTGAATATACGAGATTCTGGAACAGTCGGACTGTTCACTGTAGCTAACTATGTCGTTTATACGATACGCAATTTCGTATTACACGTGTAGTATGGTCGTCGTGGTAGAAAGGTGAAGGAAACCGAAAGCCATATTATGGCTTGAACGATAAGCTGCTTTACGTTTCTTGTAAAGTTTGCAAAAATAGTTGATGCAAGAGCTTTCAATATTTGCAACTTATCGTCACTTCCGTTATAACGTTATCTTACTACAGGCGAAGGCGACCATCAATTACTTTTCTTTGGTAGCAGCCCAACCTAACCTAACCTCTGAAAAACGTTGCACAAGAGCCGGTCATCCTGTCGGAGCTTATCGAAGCGAAAATGTGCGGCGTTACCACTATGCTGTATCCAGGACACCGATAAGGAGTCTCGAACTGTCATCGAAATGACAGGAGACGATAGGAAAACGTAATCGGACAGGAATACGACGTGATAAGGTACAAGAGAAGGAAAAAAAATATAACCATTCCTACCAGCTGACAATCGTAGCTCGGATCTTGAATCTGTAGGTTATTTCCGATAAAATAAAAATATTTGATATCCTATCGAGTATTAGTATTGTTATCAATCAACGTATTGCAAATACATTCTAGACGTCAAGTAATATTTTCGTTTTCTACCGTCGATAGAAAACGGGTACAAAATTTAAGATGAAACTTGGGTAAATTTATTTAGCGCTACAAGAGTCGCTACTCGACGTACAAAAATGATGTCTGGCTCTTTGCCGACGATATCTACTACTTGCGTAAAGGGTAAATACGGAGGACTTGACCTTTCGTTCTAGTTGTGTTAGGCACGATGGACTAGGTTGGTTACAATTTCAGGGCTGTACTTGCAAGGGGCACAGTCTCCACGTAGTTACATCGAAATACTATCCGACAAGAGTGGGTAGTGCTCGAACGAGGTGAAGGAGGAGGTTGAACAAGGTTGAAGGAGGTTCAAGAAGCACTAGTCCTCTTTGGCTTGTACTTGGCTGAGTACAGTAACTCTACATATCTGTAAGCCGTGGCTACCTGTCATATGTATATGGAGTTTTGTCAAAATACCCTGGGCAATATGAGACCAGGTACGGAGGGAGATGAAAAATAAATAAAGAGTCAAATTGATATAACGTGCGAGCGCAGCCATCGCTCACTTTTAGGAAGTTCAATTTGGCTTTTTTTCAGTTCACGGTGTGGCTGTTTGTTTTAGACATTTTTTGGACGCATCAGCCAAACAGTGTCGCGATCAGACCAATCGATCACGGTTGATTCTGATAAAGTTAGGTCAATAACGTAATACGAGTAGCCGCCTGTTAAGCGAAAATGTGAGAAGGCACGTAAAATAGCCGACGAATGAGATACGCGTCTGTAACGGGGAGTCTGGTTTTTCATCTAGTTTTAATTTTTTATTTTTTATTTCCACCCGAACTCGTTGCCGCCTCTTTGCCCTTAGTTGGTTTCGTCCGAGCGTCGAATCGATGAATCAATTAATGCCGTTGAAAGACGAAATAAAGGAAAATAATAAAAATACGAAGAAAGCGAATAAAAAAAGAGGCAAATACAGCTACGAAGAATATACTAATATTTTCTCAACGTACCTACTCGAATGATATTTTCCTTTAATGGCCGCGGAAACAATGCTTCAAGTCTGGCGTGAAGTATGAAACTAAAAAAAAAGAGGGAAAACAGGAGCAGAGGACAGCGACAAAAAAATCGTCAAATAAATCGTGCTCCTTTTTGAAGATCACACACTGGGAACACTTTATTAAAATTCCTTTTACCTACCATCGGCGTATGTCTCGACCTTCGCGTTTTCCCAAACGAAGAGAAGAAAATTCGACGATTGATAGCAAGTGCAGCAGTACACATTCCTATTCTCTGGCACAGCCGCGAGTCCTTAAAGTTTCTCCGCGACATCAAACAGAAGAATCCTTTGCGCGATACCGGACGAGATATACTGATGTAAAATACACAAAAGTTCAAGACCCAAGTAAATGTATCAAAGAATTTCAAGACGGACGGATGTAGAAAGTGAATTTTTTAAATAACGAAACCACGACAAAATTCGTACACGAGTAAAATTTATTTCGTAGGGGCCATCTTATTACGTGTTTCCATGTAAAAGAGTCCCTTGGACCACACGTGTTATTTCATTGACCGCCTATGGGAACGCTTTGAATACATACAAAGGATGAATACTAAATCATACACGCGCCATGCACAAGTGCAAATATTTCCCTTTGTATCGCGAGAGCTGCACTGCGAGCTAATTACATTTTTACATTCTCAATGATATATATGTGTAGACCAAATTTATAATACATCGCCTTCTTTCTTCGACAAAAATACATAGAGCGAACCAGTGACTCGGCTTTGATCACAGCTGCACTTTTCTTTCATATTTTCCAGAGTTTCCACAGGCATACATCCGTGCTGCACTTTATTTGTATTCGACCATAAATGCGTCTATGCGACCTACGGAGAAACTAAAAAAATCCTACATATCGGTATACATACATTACGTTAGATTCCGAAACGCAATGACGACATATTTTATTCATGAAAAAGTTCCGTAGAGACGGATGCTTCGGCGCGTATTATTCCCTACCGGACTGGCATTATACGTTATACGACCCAGTGAGATATTACGATTCTCTTTGCCGTGAGCTTTCAATTTTTTTTTTTTTTTTTTTTACGTTTTTCACATTATTTTCCGTTATTTTCCACGTGTCGTCAAACATACGTATACCTGGCGTCCATGCGCCCACACCACTGAGAATATCAGCAATTTCGTATAGCAAAAGGAATAATCGTTCAATTTCATTTCTATGTCCGTTTCGACTTTCAGCAAATTAAACGCTCGACAAATTCGAGTTAGTAGAAAAGAAACAAGAAGTCAATTCGAGAAGACACGTGTCGGTCCGATCAAGCTGCCTGCTTTACTACTCGATTACTCACTTTTGCCAAGCTCCACTGGCGCAGTTAAATATTGCGACGAGTTAAAGTTCCTCGCAAAATAGGTTACAGCTGGAACGTCAGGGAGCTTGGAAGAGGCGAACAGCCTCAAAAGTCTAAGTGAGTTAGCTGTGGATTAGGAAGTTGGGATTTGGTTCTTTGGAAACAATCGTTTGTACCTTGAATATTCATATATTTACAAGTCGGATACACGGCATTGCATCGTCAAAGGTATTTCGAAATTTCATCTGCCTCGACGTACAGAGTTAATTGAGAATTGCGGTGCGTGGTAATAATATTTTATTAATTAAAAAATACTTTCAATTACATGAAGAATTTTGCTAATATGCAGTCCTTTGTCTCGTAATAAAAGTATTAAATTGAATTTTACTGTCTTTATTAGGACATTCATAACGCTTATTAAAATCGCAACGATGTACATGAATCTCATAAGCACGAGGTGAAAAATAACTGTCGCTATACAGACTGTTTCGCCTAAACTGTTCAGCCAAAATATCTTGGTTGTGCGTAAAACGTGTTTTACATCTAAAAATCAACGTACGTTTTATCACACGGGTGTTTAAAAGTGCGCGGAAAAAAAAAAATTTCAAGTTCAACCTACTATCATATGTGTGTAGCCTCAAACCAGGGACGAAAAACGAACTCGTGGCCGTCGATTCTTACGTAACTTAGTATCATCTAAAGTATTAACAAGATTTGAATAAAGATCCAAGCTCACTAAACGAGGAACGAGAAATGAGAGTGGACCCAGTCTCAGGAAGATCTACTCGTAGTCTTCAAGATTCGTTTGAGATAAAATTGGATCTTAACATGGTTATCTGCCAGATCCAGTCTATATTCGAATTTCATCGTTGACTAACGATTCCCCTTACTATACATTTAATTTGAAATCCCCCCCTCATTTACCTTGAAATTAGGTCCCTCGTTCCTACTCGCTTACTCTTCCCGTAGTGTAACCTAACGTTATTATCCCAAGAATCGATAAAAATCAATCAATTAAATTCACGTTCCCGACAAATCACACGTATCCCCCCTTCGTCATAAAGTAACATCCCTTTCGTTTTACGTACCATTTTTCTCTATGACTGCATGCATACTACATACATACTTTGTTTCTCGTGTCCCAGTTTTGGTTCGTGCAGACGATAATTAAGTTTCGATTTTACACTGGATGCATTATTTCCTGGTACAGTAGATACCTGCTACCCCATTACCTACTAACACTCTACGAAACTTCGAGAGTAATGACTACATTTGATAATTCACGTAAATCCCATCGGCAACCATAAACATATTCACGGAACACAAACGACAATTCTCACGACATCAGCCATATTAACTAGCACCCTGTCGCATTGTCTCTGTATCATATATATGCATCCTAGGCTGAACTACAATCCCATATAAGGGTCGTCATAGGAAGCTCCTATCCGACGGTGGTCCACATACTCACGTGCCTTATGTCCGTTAACGAACCCAGGTTCGTACATAGGCTGAGTACCTTATATCTCACGTTATACACCTGTATATCACCGCTTGCCTGTATCAATATCTATAGCCATTACGCTCCAGAAACAAGCATTAATTGCAACGCAAGCAAGTGCAATATGCAACCGCCAAAGTTTCCTGGCTGTGGCAGGACAGCTTTGTGCCGAACCTGAAACGAGCTAAATTTCACGGTAATTGGTGTAAGGACGACGCAACCAGGTATACGTATATACGTATATGAAGTACCTACCTACCTACCTACTACTATACACACAATCGGATGCTCACAACTTCCAGCAACAACTTCACCAAGTGCTGCAACTAATTTTGCAAAATATCTCCGACACTGTCTACTCCTGCATTTCGAAACTCGATATATCCTCTTATTTATTGTATTGCTTCATTTCTTTCTCTTATCGTATACTATCCGTCGGGTGGTTCTTAGTTTTTTTTTTTTGTCTATATTTCTCTTTCCTCTCCTGTGATTGATGAGCACCATTGCACATCCTCGACTCGCTTCCCTTTCTATTTTTTCTCGATTCTCCTGTTTCTACCAGCGTCACGATTATTGTTGTTATTCGTGCACGTCCTTTCCAGAGAATTCAGTACTTGAGACGACGCTGTACTCTTATACAAGATACAGTAGATGCATTGCATCGAGCGGCTTTCGACTCTTCCCACCTAGGAGATCAGGTTAAACAAGCTGCACGTCATCGTTCCTATCTTCTGTATCTCCATCTCTTATAAAATACGGAATCTGCGTGTAGCTGACTATGCATGCTTGGGATAAACTTGAAAACGGATGCATCGACGTTAACGCGACTTTTCACTAAAATAATCCTTGGAATCTCTATATGGGTTTAAGCGACGAGTTTCGTTATTTCTCTATATGACTCAAGATATCAAAGACTTTCGAAGACTAAAACGTAGCTATTTATATGCATAGCAGATACCATAGTAGAACTGACGGTGTGGACTAAACGCTAGATAAAAGCAGCCGATCGTCGTAACGTTAGAAATAAATAAAATTTCTAATAATTTTTTTGCCACTGACTTTCATTCTTTTTCGGAATAAACATTGCGTGACAGCAAGTACTGACGTTCTAAAGTAGCGTGCTGCGTCAGCACTTTAGAGTAGGCGCACTCTATGAAGTGGAGTAGCCCCTGCAGACGACAGACAGCCGCAGCAGATGAGTTTGATCCCGAATGAAGTCGAGTCTCGGTCCGAGGCAGAGTTTGTCGTTGAAACAAACTATTCGAAACTGAGAAGACGAACAAGTTCGAGGTACAAGGATTACGGGTATTTGCTCGGGTTGACGGAAACTTATTACTGGTATTATACGAAGTGCTTTGTTACTATGGTCTAACGTTCGCCACCCTATACCTAGCGTGCCATAGGTAAGGCAGAGCAGAGAAGCGTCATCTTCGCTCGACTCGCTTGGGTCCTGATGAAGTGCCTGGGTACTATGCAACGAGGTACGTCACTGTCAGATAGCTATTAGACGTCAGACATCCAGTGACGTAACAAGCAGTAAGACAGTAGGAATTATTGAATTCCGACAAAAAGTCACTACAGGATTACTGAAGCTGAATTACTGAGGCTGGGTTACTGAATCCTAGGAGCTAGGACGCAGATCACTTGGCTACTCTCGACAGTCAATCTCTTCCCCTGGACAGAGTCTAGGCTGACAAGCCATAGGGCAACGGCAAGAGACAGGCCAGTCCACACCGGCAGTAACGGGGTTAAGCATCGTCCAAGAGATTTGTCAGCAGATAGAGAAGAATTTATCTCGCAATATCCTATCTCGTCGCACGTGATACATACACACCTTTTTATTTGACACGTTTTATACGGGACTACTGTACCATCGAATAGTAGTTTCACGTGTTCGAGAGATACACACCGCGGCTTTCAGGGAGGATATAACGGTAGGTAATCACGAGTTTCATGTTTCAGTGCAAATAATACGTCGTAAATGGAAACGAACAAATTTCTAAACCCTTTAGTCTGCGCGGTCCTTGCATTCGAAACTACGGTCAAAATTCATAATGAATTTTAGACACGGCGTTTGCTCGTTGGTGTAAGTCAATTTAATTTTGTATAGTGCGGATTTTGCGAAATATTAATTTGCAAACTCTATTTTCTGCACTAAATAAGTTACAGTTTATGAGAAGAATATCTTCTTTTTTTTTTTTTTGGAAAATTTCACAAAAAAATACTGCGGTAATACCGTTGTAGTTTATCATGGCTAAGAAAATACTGTAGACTAAAATGCAAGAAGATCGCGCAGACATACTAAATGCTATTTTATCACAGAAAAGCAAGAACCCGTAAAACCTAGTCGTCGATACGGATGATACTCTTGCCAATCTCTTGACATCTTAAAGATACAGCCAAACCTCTAAACTCTTCGATTTGCTTACGAACTCGTTTCAAAAGTTTATTTTCATCTTTGGTTTTTCCGCGTAAACACGACAGGTTGTTTTCCTCGTTATTGCCGGGGGGGCACGAGGCCAATCTCAGCAAGTGAATACGAAGTCTAGGTAATAAGACAAGCACGAGTTTCCCTCTACGTATTCCGCTTTGACTGAAATCCCCCAGCTAGTACATAAACGTAGTCACGATAAAACCTCCTACTTGTAACATACAAGTAACCAAGCGATTTAAACTACTTTGAAGCTTTTATAAGGAATACTAAAGTAAGACGATTATAAAGAAATTAAACTGATCTAGAAATCCTCGAAAAGGACTACAGAGTCAGCAGAATGATATATTAAAGACAATTTCGAATTAGATCATAAAAAGTATTTTAATGGTCCGTCGCAAAAGAATATTCAAACGTGTTTCCAGAGCGAATAAAGATAAATTTCCCATTTCGGAAAAAAAAAAAAAAAATTCAAACGATAAGTACAGTCCTTTAGTAGCGTTTGGTTAACGAGACCCTCGATGCCAATAAAATGTAGCCAATTAATCGCAAAGGATCCTGCTTGTGCTTCTCGCTATGACATATCGAGTAAAATTTTACGTGGCTCCACTATCGCTATTCTCTATGCCGCGGAGAGTTTGGAGACGGCGACTGAAGCGAGAGAGAGAGAGAGAAAGGCGAAGATAGTGACGCGATAAAGGACAGCCAAAGGAAGAGATTATTCTTCGGGCTGACGAGCATCAACGAATGAGACCTCGTCGTGCGTTGGCAGTAACAATGATGGCGGAGTCAGAGAGACAGCCTGGGAGGAAACCATTCTTGCTTTTTTACCCTTCAGAATGAGAATCTTATTATTCCCCGTCAGACATCCCCACCTGACTCGTTCGACGCCGCCATCTTTGACAGTGGCCCCCTCTCGTGTCAGTACGCGAAAACAGTCTTGAAATTTTTTCCTTCAATGGAAATCTCATTGTTATTATTATCTTCCAGCAGCCTTCAATTCCTCCATTTCAACCCCTACCTCACCTACCTATACCATTATTACGTATATCGACATCACCGCTGGCAATGTCCAGTCTACTTGCTCTACTGTGACTATCGTAATCGAGAGCAAGAGCACTAGGGTATCGTCCCATCTTCCTATCACCAAGCCACTTCTTTTTCCTCACAACCCCCGTTTATCGATCGGCCAGTATCACCCTCTGTGTAATATATATACATATATATTTATGTATATACAGGAGGTACATAGGAGTTTATATTCTGCTATGTACATCTATATATGTATATATAGACCTTAAGAAATGTCATTTGTTTTTCCAAGAGGGTCAACCTGCTTCTCCACATGCCCCGCCCCAACGTCAACCACTTCCCCGCACAATTATTTTGCCTGGGAAAACAATTAACGCCACCCTCCTCATTGTTATCGGCCTTCGAGTTGTCACTGTGAAAAATGCCTTTTGGCATTAGCTGTCTTGTTTCTTTTTTAAATCTGATCAACTGATCGATTGACAATTAAAGGGTGGATATTAGACAATATATAGGATACCGAGTCTATTACTTTTTCGTGTCCGGCATAATATTTCATTACTGACGTCCGACTGAGAATTAACGTTGAGTCGTCTGCGAATCGAATCCACGAACGATTCACAATTTGCGAATAGCCGATCGATCGTTTGGCGAATATTAATCGCGTTCGATGATTTTCATTAAAAAAAAAAAAAAACTCGCCTCGTCGCCACGGACGTACCTAATGACGATTTCAGCGCATCGGTTATTTGACTAAAAATTTATCAATTTGCACATCGTAAAAGTACGTATTCGCGGTGGCCATTCGCATCGGCGGGAAATCGGGAATCGAGGTTAGCAATTATTGGCGGTTGTCCAATTAGCGTATTTGACGTTTCGCTTATTATTGTCATTATCATTATTATTCATTCGGGCACGCAATTCCTAATTATCACTCATCATTATACAGATGTATCCATTATTCGTGCTATATCTATCGGTTCAAGCTGGAACCACTAGATAACCGAACCTAACGTAATATAACATAACGTGACGTTTCTATGAAATTAATTTCCGTAAGGCGAGCTGTGCAACAGTGATATCGATTAGTGATCCAATAACATTCTCCAAAATACACAGATCGTGTATTGGCTATAAAAAAATTGCAGAAGATACAGACACGCGAGGTACTTCTATATGCTAGATGTATAGGAAAGTAATGGCGCCTACGCATCGTAAGGGATGTCTGTACCGTAACACATGCTGAATGCCAAGACAATTTCGTGAACATATTGCGAACATTACACCGTCTGGAGTTGTCTCATTGTTGTATACGAATGAAATTGTCACTGTGAATTATTAACAGTAGCAGAATAAGCGCACGTGTATGACAATGGACTATAAAAATTTTGTCAAAAAAAAAAAAAAAAAGCCAAAGTCTTTTACGAATGAAAAATGTTTCCTCGCGTATAAACATTCGCGTCCGCAATTAACGAAAAAACCTTTAGAAAAATGTTCATCCTCAATTTTTTCGAGCGACTGTACCGCGTCTCGCTGCCGGTACAATTTATGTGGGAGTCTTTATTCTGTCAGAGGGATGCCACGTGGTGGCAAGGAAAGTATAGGATTCGCCGAGAGTTCTAGATAAATTTCACGCGTGTCCGTCCCTGCATACGCGGTTACACGTACGTTCGTATATCCGTACGTAATCGCGCGTACGTAAGCTTGCATTTGGGATTTTTCACAAGGTACCAGTCGTGCCTTCCGCAAGGATTAGAGCGGAAACAGGGTGAAAATCGAGGACAGTTTCAGCTGCCAAATAATTCGCGACTCTTTCGCGCGACTAACGAGCCTAGGTAAAACAGTAAAAGTTGTCGTTTCCGGTACGAACGCTTGCTAACCCAACCTAACCCAACGTTAAACCCAAGCCAATGCAGATCCGGCTTAACTTCAACTGACGTAAAAGGAATGTCACGGAGTAGAGTAAAGCCATAGTTTCTGGAATTGGTGGTTTGCTCAAACTGAAATGGCTGCGAGTGGCGCGAGGCTGCGAGGGAATTTGGTTTAGTGCCAAACGTCCTAGTACCACGTAGACAGTCCTAAGTATTTACGTACTTTTTACATTCGTATCGTCCATTTGATCCGCGAGACGTATTCCGAACGGTTCGGAACACGTTCCAACCAACCTATAGTGATACAACATTAGTATAGTGATTTTTATTCCCTTTCACGATACATTCACCAATTTATTTATTTCGACTAAATCATCTTGCTCTTCTTGCCATTTGAAATTACGCAAAGCCAGTTTACTACACGTAGCGTTAAATGTTAGAATTGACGATGTATCGTAATGTCCTCGTACAGTTTCCAAATACTGTATAAAAATTCGTAACGCACGGCTACTGCCAAGTAAACGGAACATTAACCTCAAATTGCATTAGCGACCTAAGAAAAAGTATGGGAGAAATTCTCATTCGTGCCTTTAAACTTCCCACGATTAAAAGTCTGTCCCGTCGGGAGATTTTGAAATTACTCAAAAGAATACCGTAGACTTTCAACGATCTATTTGCTTTCTCGTTATCCTTTCTTTTATGTGACGCAACTTATTAACCTAAAAAATACAACACTCAAATAAATACTGCCCTCGTATTTTGCGTGCAAAAACAATACACGTATATTCTCTTACTTTACTTCGTGCGGATTCTTCACGCTTCTTCAGAGTACACGATGTTCACGTGGAAGAGGGACGTAACGTATACGTGTCTGACAAAACAGCAGCCTGAAACTTTTCGCGTTAAAGTTTCACGTCGGCGAGGACGAGTAAAAAAATAAACTATCTCAGAATATCCAAGAGCAATTGATAACTGCTTATCCGAGTAAGATAAGCTATCCGGTGTAAGTAGGAGAGGTGTAAATTATTTGTTGTTCGCGACGTGCAGAAATTTGACAGGATGTCGTCTGGCGTGAGAAATAAAAGATGACTCAAGCACGCGAAGATACATTGTTACAGTAATAAGAAATTGAGATAGTACAGAAGTGAAAGAGGAGATATTAGGATTACACTTAGAGACAATGGAAAAGTTTATAAATCTTACCAGCGATATGACGGGGTGTCCAGGATGCTCTGGTGATGATCTGCGTCCGGACCAAGTTGGGACGGTTAGGTGGCGGAGGGTCATGACGTCTCACGCTAGGGCTGCTCCTGCTCCTCTTCCTCTTTGGTATCTCTGATGATCCCATCTCAGGACGTCGGTACCGGCAGTAGCGAGAAGATCGGTAGAGCCCATGGTAGAGTTTATATATATTTTGATGAACTCTAATTATTTATATCCACCTTCTCCCTTTTCTTTTTTTCCGTTCACCCCAACAGACAACTAATTTTCTTCAAGATTTCACGAATTTCGAATTCCACAGGAATTTATGTAGATCGCGATAAAACAGACCAGAAGCTCCCGCTTTCGTTTTTTTTGTTTCGTAAAAGGGGATCGTCCTTCTTATCCACCCTTAGATAAAGCCCTCGAGGGATAAGGTAGGTAGGTAGATAGGTACGTCCCTGATGTTCAAAATAAATGACTGGAATGTATTATTATAAGGTTAGGATGGTGCATTGTGAAAAGTACAGTAAGTTGAAAAATAAATCATAAGATACATATAGTAGCACGTGAAATTTATGAAAAGTACTCAACTTTTTTTTATAAAAAATGGGTAAAATCACATTTTTAGTTTGAAAATTACTTGGATCTTGATAAAGAACATGCTCCACTTTTTTGGTCTATTTCGCAAGGGTAATAGGGATCAACCTTACCTTGTACGGTCAGATAAAGCCCTCTAGAAAAAAAAAAAGAGGATATCCTCCTGAAATTGGGGATAGATAAAAGAAAGGGCGAGATAATATAAATAAATAGGTTTTCATAAAAAATACTCAACCCAACGTTTCTCTCGAAAGCTCTCGTATCGTCCTGCCCGCACAAGTAGGATTCGAGATTAACTTCGATTTCCAGCTTTACGAAAGAAAGCGAATGTGAAGTTTCTTCGATAATTCGACTTTGCTGTGCCAATATAAAGCTCCGAAATTTAAGTAAAAACGTACTTGAAGGAAGCGTTTCGATTCAGTGCCGCTGGCACGTAAGCGCCTACTCGTGGCTTTGCGCACGGCTGCTTACATTTTCAAAAAATCTAGGTAATGTTTTCAACTCATTCACTTTCCATTACGCAAAGCATTTTTGTATGGAAAATTCCGACAATGGGAGCACTAAGAGACAGCCAGCACGGGAGCCTCAAGTATACGCACTTGAAGCATGCACGATACATATTCAGCACTTTCAGGCAGAACATTATAGATATTTACGTAACCCGGAACATATGCCCAGGTAAATTTTCCACCGAGACAGACAGAAAACCAATAATTTTGAAATTCCGATCAAGAAATCATTGAACCGCTGACTGTTTCAAGTTCTCTAAAGACCGACTAAAATTTCGTGCGTTTATTAATAATTGAAAAAAAAATCATGAAAGATTTGTCATTTTTAATATTCTCATTTTTAATAGTTACGCACCATATCATAGATGCGTATGCAGAATTTTATTGTGATAACGATCATTACTATCGGGTAGTCGCATTGAGCTGACTATGCTGGACTACGGGCGGTTATGAGAGGACGGCCCATTTACATGTAGTTGGTAGATACTAGATAGTAACCGATAGCCGAAGCCAATCGATCGGTACATCCCATGAATTTTCATCGAGTTCAGGAAAAGGGTGGCCTACGATCAGCCAGAGGTTGGCTGATAGCCGCTCTCGACTTTGTGAGAGAATGAGAAAGCGCGACAGGGAGTGAATAACAGGGAAAGAGAGAGAGAAAACGAGTGGGACGGAATGGCGATGGCAGGAAGCTTTTTGTCAGAGTCAATTTTTCATTCGGGCTACGCCGATGAATTGGCCAATGACGGTTCGATCGATTGCCGAAAACTTGTCAATGCTTCGGAATAGCAATTACGGTGAAGTCACCGTCCTCCAGTCCCACGATATTGTGATATTTGACACAGCCTCCGTACCACAACACGGTAGATGGGTAACAATGCAAAGTTATAGCACAATTGTTCCCTATTAAAATCCGTTTAATTTTTTGTTCCCTACCTACAAGTCTATCACAGATACGCTTTCCTTTGATTCTATAAGCGTACTCAGAAATTCCAAATTTTCCCAAATTTCGCGTCGAGAGGAGTTATTGATTTTTATATTTGCGAAGGAAGCAGGATTCCTATTAAATTTTCATTATAAACTTTCCAAACTAATTTTGAGTCTTAAGATGAACGTTAATTGTTTCTTATGTTTCTTATGTCAAGCAAGTCATGTGCCACCGCCTGACCTGTCAAATGTCTCTTAAAATTCTGCCTGAACCAAAGTAGAGGCACCTACTTAGACACAATGAAATTTTGCCCTTTAAGGCTGGCACTCGATTGGCCCGACCTCATCCGACCTCGTCCAACCTGGATCCAGAGGACAGGATGGAATGGCCATGCCTGAAACATTTCTTAGAACCACTGGAAAATGCAACGTAAGATTGCGGTAACATTGAGTTATTCAATAGGACGCGGAGGCTGTGTGGTACGACGCTCTAGGGACTCGTATCGTCCCGCCCTGTTCCCAAAGGACTTCGCTCGGCTATTTCAGGATGAAAATCTCCTACCTCGAGGAATTGCACTCAGGCATCCCCTTCCTACGATAGGATATCAACCTCCCCTAGGATACCAACCTCCAGCATCCGAACCCTCCTAGCGCAGTCCCAACCATTGACTTCCTAGCCTTACCTTTACGTAGCTTAACTCCCATTACATTTCAGGGTCCAGAGTAAACAGCAGCGTGCATCCTTAAATTACCAGAGTAACGACAAATAAGACTGGATAATGGAGCGTTTCTTATTACCTTGGGGATTTATTTGAATTTCGGTACCAACGTACCCGGATGATTAGAAACTAGAGCACTAGGCAATTTCCTATTACTCAACGCGAAAGACTGGAGAGGCACGTAGGAGAATCGAATGAACTGCATCATCGGGGCTACGGAGCCCCTTAGCCCTGATGCTTGGTCCTTAGCCATGAATCCTAGTAAGAATTCTAGCCGCGAAAGCCTCAAAGGTATGACGAACGTTAGTTAGTCAACGTGTTTAAGCTGCGAGTGTCTGGCGGATATACTTTTATAATCAAAACAAGTTCTTATTGATTGCGTCATGGTCTGCTGGCCTGTAGCATCAAACAATCCAATTATAAGCGTAGCCACAAAAACGAAGAACGTTGATCACAGTAATGATTTCGAGCTAGACCACCAAATGTACAGGGTTATTCGAGAATATTACATTAACACAAGTTAGCACCTACATTTAATTTCTATGGTAGAAGCAACTTCGCGCAGTGCCAATACTCTTAACCCAGCATGCATGTGCGCAAAGTTAATTAGGCAAATTAGTAAAGTCAATAGAGGCACTGTTTACTGTTATTGATGATCGTGCGCTGTACAAATGTGCCTACATTCACGTTGCTACCAGCAACGGTTGAACGTGTATAAAATATATTGTCGGATATTCAGGCAAATACAAAGATCCAATTATTTTAATTCAATAACAGATTCGAATCGTCAAATTGCTCGTAAGGAAACCCAGCAGCATAAGCTACGTTTTTCGTTGCTCGCGTTGCTTGCAATTGCACGGTCTATAAATTCCCGCTAGGCATTCTACGCTTTGTTCAAAGTGGAGTTCCGTACAGTAATTGAGCTGTTCCGTGGTGCTGGCTCGCGTAAAACTTTCCTTCCAGGCACTTATTACGTCGAAAGCGATCGGCATGCTGCGTTTGGGAGAAAAAAAAAAGACAACAAAAATTTAAAGCTCGACTAGCAGGCACCAGGTGCGCGCGAGAGTGACGATAAATTAGGAAAAGTTTTCGAGCACTGCCGACTCGGTTGGAAAGTGTTGCGAGACTCCGCTTGAGAGATGAGAGTCGCATCTGTGGCTTTTCCGTAATTAAGGCTTGTGTCGAGTCGCCCTCGAACTTTAAGACCTGCAAGCCACGCATTTCCACGCGACCCACCCAACCTTCAGTCTCGAGGCGAGGTGCCTGCAGAGTAGCGCAAACCCATGGGTAGGATTTCGAGCCAGTATGATTCTTCGAAATGCTGCCGCTTGATTGTTATTTTGAAAAATTATTTTTTCGAGATTACATTGCGAAGAGAACTGTCACGTGGAAAAGTACATCTGCGAAAGACAGTTTAGTCCAACGTTAAATCCGGTAAGACAATAAAAAGTACAAAATCGTAATAAACGAGCCTACGCTTGTTACGGATATTTTACTAACTTCCGTGTCAAAGGGGATTTTCATGGAAAATGTCATTCTTTGAATTTGCCGGTTTCACAGAGAGATGAAAAAGAGTCGAAGAAAACAACAACGTATTTTAGTCGACAAAGAAACGAACTGGCAAGCAATTAGCGAGACGCGCAGCCAGTTCGTATGTGCACTGTAACCGGGATGGGTGTATCCCGGGGGGACGAAGAGAAAGGGTTAATGGGGTACCTATAGAAAGGGTTGCAGGAGACAGAGAAAGGCGTCGCTGCGCCGACTGCGAAGCTGTAGGGTCAAGGGTCGACTCCCTCACTTATTTATACGTGCTTAGTCAGCTGAAAAGAACCCTTTTGACTGCGATGCTTTCTTACTAGCGGCGGCCATTCATGCCAAAGCCACCACGAGATTCCTTTGGGTTAGGGCAGTCAAGTCGCTCGATTTTGCGGTCAAATCATTTCTGTCTAGGGAGCAAGATTAACGGTAAATTTATCTTTAGTTTTTTTTTTTTTTTCAATTTCGTGCATCCAGACAGTCTATAAATTACGGGTATCGCCATTCAGAAAGGAATAAAAAGAACGAAGCACCAGGACTCTTCTCTATATACTTTTATATTGTCAAACCGATTCTCTTCCCTGACATTTGCCACAGACAAACTTCAATAAATCCATAGCTCGTTTATAAGCCTGAAAAAAAGTACTGAATTTCCACCCTCATAGAATCGAAGTCATTCCTGATCTGCAGGCGTGAATTCAAAAAGCAGCTTTTTGGGATTAATTATACAGAGGGCAATTCGGTGGAGGATTATTGAGATGATACGCCAATAGTATAACTCACCCCCGCGAGCTGCAAGGTGGGAACAATGCCGATAAGGGAACATCGAGAATTTCAAACGAAGTGGATCAAGTCTACCGGAAAGATAAGACCTAACCTGATCTTCGGTGTACTCGATCTAACCTAACGAAACCCAACCCAACGTATTCTAACCTAAATGGTTAGGTAACCTAACATCTAACGTGAAGAGGATACCATACCGCACCTTAAGAGGGATGCTGAGGTAATCGAGCGTGGGAGGATCATCCCTGAGTCGGTAGCGAGACTTCTCACACATTGGATTTCCCTTCCAGAGAACGTTTTGAAAGAAAAAGAAAAAAGAAAAAGAAAAATATTGAAAAATGGATCGCTCCTCTTCTATTGATTCTTCCTACATTATTAACATTGACACGTGGCAACCGCGGCTCTTTAATTTCGTCGCTTCTTTCTCTTTAGTAATTTAAAAGGATTTGAATGAAGCCTGCGAAGTGCGACGGCGCTGCATGTTTACCGACACATGCTGAAGCAGGCCAACAGTAATTTCGTTAATGGTACCGACTGTAGCTGCAGAAGCTGGAACTGTATAATCTGAGTGGAGGTTTCATTATCAAAGTCCATAAAAAAAATCATGCATATACGACTGTAATGTTGTTAGTTTTTTGAAAAACGAAAAAAAAAATTGAATGAAACTTTCCCTCTTTTTCTACCCTCGAAGGGTCGTCCAGAGAGAGAGAGAGAGAGAGAGAGAGAGAGAGAGAGAGAAGCTCAGATCTTTTTGCTCCCTCGTTTAAGGTCGCCTCGATGAATTCTGTAGGGTGCGGACGTTTCAGAGGGTTTACTGCAGATACTAAATGCAGAGGGTCCTAAAGGGTTTGTACCTAGTCGGGTAATTTGCACCGACCTTTTGAACCTTCGTTCTCGCTCGTACCTATCTGAATGGTTTGAGGGTGTTTCGGCTGGCACGAGTATAGGGGTGGCTCTACTGCCTGTCGGTATGCTTGAAAAGGCCCTAGGAAAAAGGTTGGAGCAAGGAAGCTTTGGAGTTGAGCTTGAGGGAGTCGCGATGGGGTCATCCATGCAAACGAAGGACGCGCTCCGAACGTTTCCCACGACTCGTGCCATTCGGAACGGCCTATTGACCTCGAGAAATGTAAACAAGTAAAACTAACCTTGGTAAGGGTGAAAAGGGGTGGCAACCTCTTATTACCACTTTCAACCTTCACTGATTCGTTTTTGCTGATAACCTCGAGGACTCGGAGGCTCGTATCAAGGAGTCACAAAAAATATACCAAACGCTAAATTACGAAGGAATTTTTTATCAATATCCTTCTGCAATGTCCTGATAATAACAGGTAATTATGAGATGACATTGCTAATTTAGTAACATAAAGGACAATTATGAATCTTGACGGTTTAATGAACTCAGCAAGACTCACCCTCCGAGACTCTGCCTAATCTACAAACCACCCCAAAGAATTTCATTATAGGTACCAATTGAATACACTTATGCATAAGGGAGGGTGGTGCGTCTTTGTCGCGGCAAGTATAGCTTGATGAATATTCCTTAAATGTTTTCCTTTTCAATTAGAAATTATGCTTGATGACACCTAACCTTATTGAAGCTGACGGGGCTCGTCTCCAAGGTGGCATTCTAGTCAAATTAATCCCCGACGGAGTTCATCAGCTCGAGGCCAACGAGCATTTTAACGAACTTCGAACTCCGCTAAAGAAGACACCGAGGATATCGCCCTTGCCTTATCCGCTCGCAAAGGAACTTTGGCTAAACTGACTCTAACCTCGAGACTGTCGATATCAATGCGTTTATAGCTAAGTATACTCCGCGTCAAAAATCTTACCTAACGTATACATATTTCCAAGGCTACGTACACGCATCGCTCTCGCGTATGTACATACATAAAGCTCTGTCTCATTCCTGAAAGCTCTCGAGGCAAATACATTGCAGGAATAAAAATGTGCCTCGTAAAAGTCACGAAAAGAAAAAAAGAAAAACCCAATGACACGCATTGTCGCGCTTACGACTGCCGTATCGTCACTTGTTTTTCGAAATTCTCGAACCGTAGAATAATTCTCAGTCTCGGTACAAACATAGATATAATAGCACGCGCACATGTAACTTATGGGGAAGTCGGATGAACGAAAATTCTCCGAGGCATTTTTCACCCCGTTGGACAAAAGTTGCCCCGGTTTCTTGTCGGGCGTTATATTTCCGTAAGTTTCCGCTGCCAAGAGGTACCTTATGGAATTTTATTACTTCTGCATACAGTCCTTCGCGGTACTCGCTCATGCGGTACGTACTACATACTAGTCCACAGAGCTATATCTAATATTATAAAGTACGGATACTACAGAGTATAGCAGCTACCAGTATTAATACTAGTAGCAGTCATACGAGAGACCGCCAGTCGAGCATATAACTATACGGCTTTTCTCTTTTATCTAGCAATTTTACTTTGGGTACTCGATCTCGATGCAAATATTTTTATTTTACGATGGGCAAATCGTATGACTCGGTCGATAGTGAGAATATTTAGCGAACTTTTATAAAAACGTATACAAATGCTATTTTTCAACGGCAGAGACGTATGTACGTCGAATCTGTCATTTTACGTAATTGAATTTTAACATCAAATTATATCGTGTGTCAAAAGTCATTCGATGCTTCGTAAAGACACGATAACTTTTTCATCAATGTGAACTGCTATTTTTTTCATGGTATACAACGTCGTGGGGCTAATTGCAGGTAAACGTAACGAAGTACGTATTCGCGCGTGCATATGGCACGTATATGCGTGTACGTGGGTCACTCGGGTTCTCTGAGAG
Organism: Syrista parreyssii; assembly: GCA_030142615.1. Taxonomy (NCBI): domain Eukaryota; kingdom Metazoa; phylum Arthropoda; class Insecta; order Hymenoptera; family Cephidae; genus Syrista; species Syrista parreyssii. The sequence goes on from JARQTG010000411.1 coordinate 102,731, forward strand.
ACCAATTTAGAACGTTTACTTAGTAATTAGTTCATAGACTATTAACATCAGTGGTATTGTAAGTAATTAGACCTGGAGTGAAAAGTTGGATTGAATGGGTGAGCGCAATTATATTATGCGAAATGATATTAAACTGACGTTCGTGCAATTTTGCCATATTGTTATTACAGTTGGACATGCGAGGATATGAAAAGTTTAGAAAAACGTTAAACTTGTACAATGAAAATCCTGTGGCTGTAATGCTAGCCGATGAGCTTACAAAATATGTACACGGTAAAGTCCAATGGTAGAGAAATGGCTTTTAGGAATTCTTTTAAGGTAGATCCTGTATTTCCTCGATATCCTGTCTCGTGGGACACAGCAGCTAAAACGATCAGAAATTACATTTCTAAAAAAAAAAAAAAAACGATTGGCAAGTACCGAAGGCACGTTCGAGAAAACGACTGTACAGATAATTTATAGCGTTTGTTTTTTTTGTATGTTCAAATAAAATAATTTTAATTTTGTATTTCGAGTTAGAAAAAAAAATAACGAGTTATCCTCGACATTATATTTTTCACGGTTGCGTCACAGTAATTTATAGGTAGTACGTAAGTACGTTATAAATATGGACTTTTGTGTAGTCGCGGCTGGAACCGTACAATTTATAACGCGCTGAAATTATTCGAGTGGGCTTCGTGACAGAGATTGATTTTTATTTCTTGCCAAACCGTGTAAAACGCGTACGTTCGCGAAGACGTAACTGGTCATAACATTTCGTATCCTCGCGGAAAGCTGGAGCGTGCAATTACCACGAAACATGCGTCTCCATGCTGGAGAATATCGTTGCGCCTTTTAATTATCGCAGAGACTCTGGACGCAGAGTGCAGGTAAGTGAGTTTTCATCGCAATTTTTCTCTTCTCGTCTTGGAGGGTTACGCCTGCGCAGAAAATGTGAAAGATTCAAGCAAGTCAAAAGAGCCTTTGATGTGTATCGGACGTAGGAGAATGCTTATTAAAATTTTCATAACGATCGCGCACAAGCTTAGCGAGAAAAAGTTACATGAAAATTCAACGAACATTCTCTCAAATGACCTTTCGTCGCTTTTACCTTTTTATTAAGAAATTTCATGTAGAACAAAATCACGGATATCACGATACCCAAAAACGTCATGAAATTCCATCCCTGCCAGCAATAAAACGAATTCGACGTACGTTCGAAATTTCTCGCGCAGACTCCCATCGAACGGAAGGAAGTAGTAAGTAAAGAAAATTTGTCTTTATCAATTTCAATTAAAAGGGGTTAACGTGTCAAATTTGGTTGCCACCTAAAATCGCGAACAATTGAATCAATGAGATTCGATTCTACTTTATTTATATAATAAACCACCAGTTTCCACTGTGTAATGTCTAATACGCATAGCCAAGTAAGACCAAGCTCTAGCTCCAACGCGAAGATGGACTGGAGCACATCGTCTCAGTACCTACAACCTCAGACTAATTCTAAGACAGCCCGTAGTGCATCATATTAGGGCAGAGGAGACAAGAACAAAGACTGAAGCGCGCCGGAGCAAATTTCATTACTCTAGCCGAGACTACATGGGACTCGACTAGGCTAGATTAGACCAGACTAGAATTCTACTATCCATCACTAAATTACAGAGAATCACAGACCTGGACTAAACTATAGACTAGATTACCGACTGAGCGTACAAAAGGGCCAAGTTACTTTTCCAGTAGGAAGGAAACTAAACCCGCCTCTAGAAAACCTAATTAGATTAATCAGCAAGGGCGTAATTGTCATTGGACTAAATAAGTCCGAACGAAGTCACGTAATTAAAGCGTGAAATCACGCGTCGCGGTTGGAAGTCATTAAAAAATAATTAAAAGCAAATAAAAAGTATTGCCAACCGTATTCGTAATAACAATCAGCACTGATACGCCTGTACGCAAGCGTAGCAGTAGTTTCAAAGTGAAAGCAATTTCCTCCAAGGATATAAGTAAATCAAAGTAACTGGTACAGGAGTACCGGGAATAGATGCAAGTGTCCAGGTTCTATTTGCAGACCGGAAATTGATTTGGCGTGTGTACCGGAAGCAAAGTGCTGACACCCTTAAAGCGTGTATTGTCATCCGCGTAATGCTCGATGCATATTGTATGTAAAACAGTACTAGAAGCTCACTCTATTACATACTCACAATAACAAAGCTCTCAGAACGTGATCTCGTCGACGTCAAAACCCTTTGTGTGCTTAAATCAATCTGCGAATTCTATTTGAACGACGTAAAGTTTCCGCGAGACGTTGCCAACTGTGTTTCCAAGGATCGTGCAATCCGGATTTGGATGCGCTAATTTATGTTAGAGTTTCAAACGATATATTTCTAAGCACAAGCACGATTACTATACGATAGACGAGACGCAGTAAGCCGTAGGGAAGATGCCAGTTTGCACTAATATCACTGTGGAATTAACGTTCAGAGGCAATGACGTGGTTAGAGAAAATAGATAATTGGAAATTGCTACGTCTCCTTGATTATAGGTTATAGCACGCGATGCAGCAGTAATGCTTTTCCTATTGAAAGCATTGCAGCAATTTTTTCTGTAAGTTTTAAAAGACATTTTTACTCCTGTACAGTACGATACGTTACTGCGGTAGAAGCGTCTAATGTAACTAGAATAATCCGGTAACCATAAGTAGGTCAAGTCTGTCTGTACGACAGATGGCAGCACTTGTTCAACTTCTGCTTTGAGGGCTACGTCGAGTTGATGTATTTTTTCGTTCTTTTTTTGATTCAGACGCTTGCAGATCGCTTCAGACTGTCCTTAAGGTCGACGTATCGATGGGAAATTTATTTGGTACCAGGGGAAAGAGTAACGTGAAAAGAAAGTCTGGTGTCGGGCCTCGTGATACAAAGAAACAGCAGAGAACCAAACGAGGAGAAACAATGAGATTTACGTGTCAAACGATTCGCGCGGATGGAGCAAAAGCATTGCGAAGATACCAGAGCACGGTTCTTGGGAAACTCCAAGGTTTTTGATATTCAGGAAAGCAACTCTTAGAATAAAATCGAAGCGATTCCCGAAGCAGCCACGAATTCGTGGTCGGAATAAAGACGCTCTGTATCTGTGTATTCTTCGTCTCGCTTGTTGATTTTTCCTTTTCCTTCAAGGAATGTCCTCCCATCGACTCGCCACGCGAAAGGTCAAGTTTGTAAAAATTATTGTATTATTCGAACGGCAGTTGCCACATCGAATCTCGTTAAATGCTTTTCTTTGTGTCTAGCAGATGAAAGGAAACTCTTCAGCTGTTTCCCGTATCCAATAAAGTAACCCAACAAAGCACGCGTCAATATTCCAATGGAATAAAATGCATCTCGGAATCGGATTATTTCCTATCTATAATTTATTACTGCATTTACAGGACGGCACTGCTCGAATTACTTGAAATTCAACCCCGAGTAGCCCCACGTTCAAAATCGTTCAGAAGTATCAGAGCGCCCATGTAGAAGCTACTTCATCGAAATCCATACTGAGCTGTCATTTTTTACAATTAGACACGTATAAAGCCAAGATTGATACTCGGAAAAGGCAAAGGTTAAATACATTTGATGAATTTGGACTTTTAGCGTAATATTGCTTTAATGAGAAATCCTTAAAATTTCACATCCACTCATGCCCTATAGTGATTTCAAAAACTTTCCGCCAGAGGCTCTGGCCTCTCGTTTAACGTAAAGCTGTCAGCCATTTTGATAATAAACTTCGTCGTCCGCCGCTCCTCGTGTATGGCGCTACGGGCTATAGTAGGTTGTCGTGGTCGCCGGTAGTAACCTTAACGATACTCTGCGTAAAATTAAACAGTAGTCAAATGTTTCGACATCGTTCGCGGTTAATCATTTATTTTACATAAAACCATTACATTTCCCCACAAAATTTTACAGTCTTTTCCTATTGTTAAAAATGACGCGAAGACTCGTCCCGTACTTCAATTTTGAAGAAACGTCAGTGCCAGATGTCAGACCTATTGCAAGGACTGTTACAGTGCGTGAAACCTTTTGCTAAATTGCCATGCAATATAACGAAGTATACTTACCAAGGATTCCATAACGAAATTACAACTGAAAAATCTCCCAGTAAATTGTTACCTATTTTTTTTTTAAATTTATTTTCACAAACACTCACTACCTCGCTACACAGCTTTACCTGCCATTCGGAAAACCGTGCACTTTAATTTACCGGTAGTGCCTGGGTCATGTAATGACCACAATTAGTATGCATGCCGTTGTAACTGCCCTATTTCATTAAGAGAATCGTGCGTCTAGAAAAGGAATTAAGTATGAAATTAAAACAAGACAAAATTTTCATTCCAATACGTCCTAGCCAGGTACACTGGATGCGCCAGAAGTTTCGTATTTTTCTCATTTAACAAACTCTCGCCGCCGTAGTAACATTATTGCACGTTCTTCTTATTACAAAAGTGTAACAATAACCGCAGGGACGATATACAAATTATTTTTCATTACGATTGAATAAATTATTAAAAAAAACCTCATCCAAATATTTACTCTCTCCCAATGAGGCGAGACTGAAACAATTTGTGCTGAACGCATATTCCACGAGGGATCAATAAAAATTTTAACGGTTTTACGGTAGAAACACATTTTACATCATTTCCTAGAAGCTGTCTACTCTCATTGTTTTTCAATTTCAATTAATTCATAAAAAAAAGCTCAACTTTGTTTGAAATTCAAAACTGCATTTCCTTCTAGAACCTTCGCCAGAAAACCTGCAATTTCTAATCCGACAACTTGTCACGGCTGTTTTATCCAACCGCGATTTTCTTTAAATTAATTAACTAACCCACCGTACTTGTCAGCTGAGACAGATTGGTTGACTAGAACCATGTTTCATCTCGTATGCTGGCCGCCCTCCCTCCTCCTCCTCTTCCTCCATCCCCCTCGTACCCTTCTACACATTTTGCGACAACGATTAAGCTGACGTCTCAAGGGTCCAATACAACGGGTTAGATGCATATGAAATGTATATTTCGTAACGCGTAGAACCTCTAACGTTTATACGAATGTATTAAAGACAGAAGACAATTTTGTTATCACGGCACGACGTAGATGGCGCTGAAAGTTTCGAGAATGGTCAACGTACAACAGCTGACGGATAAAGTATTACACGATAGTTAGTTATGGGTGACAGGATTTATTGGAAAAATGACATGTGCCACACACCTGCCATATTCCCATGGGAATATGGTGCCATTTTGTCAGTGTTGCGAGACGGGAGTTATCAGAAATAAGATGTAGCCATTCTTGCCGGAATCGTCGGTTTTATCTCCACCAGAGGCAGAACTGTTTGTCTTATTCTTGAAAACGGGTGAGACGACTAACGACCTAAATAAACAGACGCGCAACAACAACAAGCCAGTCCATACTTCATTTACCAGTCTGCTCGACATGTTTAATTAAAAATGCTACAAGGACCATGTGACAAGTCGGAAAGCACCGGTAAGATGCTACAGACAAAGCGGACAGTTTCGATGATGAACAATTGCTTTAGGGTGTTCTGGTCAGTCAATTAAAGGGCTTGTCTGGTTGAGACAGGCTTCGTGCTTTCGCACATAGATTCTCTATGGTAATTTGAATCTGCTTCACCGCATGAGCACCATACGTCAACGAGGCGGAATTAATTATCATCCATAGGGGTGCGATGGGAAGGAGGAGTGTTAGAGAGCCCTAAAATCTACCCTTTAATTTTGCCCCAGCTGAGAATTTCAATGCCATCGCTATCTTTCTCAAGCGACGGGTTACTGTATCACAGCCACTACTACTGTTAATCCTACTACTGTATGCTATACAGAGTAAAAATTGTTTAGTCTATCCGATTGAGGCCGTGGAGCTCCCGAACAAAGGGGATGCGCACAAAAAATGTTGGGTGTCCCTGGAAGCTCCCCTCCAAGACGCACGAAGAAGTCAGTCGTTCGGCGAAGCTCGAAGCGGGAACAAGAATTTATATGCTGTTGAAAATAAAGTTTTGAAATTTGCTGCAATACCGCTTACACTATTGTGCTTCTTCGGGTCGATCATTTTAATTTGAAATATAGCGTTTTGTCGATTTCACATGGGATTACGGTTATAACGCAGCAGGAGACACAGCTTTATAATACATGAATATTTATCCTCGCATGATAATTCAATAGTGCAGCTCATCCGGCCGACGGATATTAAGCACTTGCAAATTGTACAGGTTTATTTGTAAATCAATATTTTTGTGCAAATATCACCGTATTATTTATACATTCTACATTTTTCTGATCGATTTCTGTACTACGTGTTGAACTAACAAACCATGTTGAGATGCGTATATCGTAGCCAATATATTATTTGAAGTTGTCAGAACAGTGATAATACACAAACGTGCATACCTAATAAATGGATATATTCCAGCACTGTAAATATTCCCGGAACCATCCAGAGATGATCTCACATGTGCGTGCGTGCGTGTATGTCGCTCCTCCCCAGTCCCGATAACCTTGAACAATGAAAGGTATGTTCGCAACAGAGCGACTGGCAGAGTCGTGGCGTGCCGCGACATTGTTCGCGTCCGAACAATAATGCTTTTAGACATGTATTGTCGAGCAGAAGCCTTGCACGAGACACATCGTCTTGCTCATTATCGGAGCGAATAATCCGTGCTTCATTGTGCTGCTGGTTTCGCTGCCAGGAAAGTCATGTTTTACCTTATCCTAGAATCGCCCGTACAGAGGGCGTTCCTTATAAACCCAAGGGCCTACACAGTGACATCTACAGGATTGTTAATTCTTATCAATTGTCTTCGCGTGAACTAGGTTATGTCGGTGCTACGTGATTATTCGGTATATCATTTTAATTGCATAAGGGAGAAAAGATTTGTACAATCACCTCTCGGACGTCCTGCTTCTTTCCTAAGACCTTTGTTATTCATTTTTTTCTACCTGCCCTTCTTCGCCTTTGTTACTTCGTAGAACAACGGTGGAGGCGTTTCTTAGAAATTCAATGAAACCTTTGTCATCTTGAATCTGCACCCGTTTCATTGCGAGTACCAGAATGCAATGTACGTGAATCGCGCGAGAAATATATTCTATGTACGAACCTACATTGAGACCGGAAGTGCTCGACTGATTAGTTTGACACAGAGTCAGATTTATTGTTTTTTGCGAGTGAAAGTGTTTTACGCAATCGTCATTGCCGGGGAAATAGGGTGCGCGTACCTGCGTGTCTGCGTTCGTAAATGTCTGTTTTCATGATTCCGAACAAAACACGCTTAAGCATTCGAATTAAAATATACACGAAAATTCGAGTTTCATGTGTAAATAATATACCGATACTTTCATATGTCCCAGGCGAAGCGCTTTTGAAGTGACGTGTATCCGAAATTGATTTCTTTTCCCGACGGCAAGTATGACATAAGATCTGACAGTGATGACAAACGATCATGGCTCACGGCAAACCTGTTTGCTTCTATATATTCATTAGGTTCGTTCGCGATATCGTTATTAAATCATTCTTCGCAGGAAGAATATAATAGAGACTGTCGGATTGTTTGAGTCGAACATTTCTAACGGGGGGTATAGGTATCAATTTAATGGGATTTTTAATATCAACAAGTCGAGTATGGGGGAGAGACTGAAAATTTAACTAACTGATACTTTCGGTACTGACTGTATCAGTCAGTATTATATTGACGGTAGATTCGTAACAAAACTAAGAAAATAGGGAATATCTATAGATATAGGGAATCCACGCACAACCTATTGAAAAAGCTAGTCGACAGGGCCAATAGGCAATTTCAAATAATCAATTTTCATGATGTCAGTGTCGCTTGCATAAGTTATGACAAAAGTTGATGGATCGTCTCCTTTACCCGAACGTACAATATAGATCACTGACGTTTGGCAACCTTTGGAACTGATGAGAAAAATAGCACGTTATAAAGTTACTGGCAAGCACAAGCTTTACATGCGACGTGTATGCTAGTTGTAATGTCCCACTCGTATACACAACGTATAACAGCGCTGTTACGTTCACGTTATGTAAATAATGAAGAAATTACAACTGACGTGCACGTTACGTGCAACATGGTTTGCTGGGTTCGTAATAAAAATATATTTTGTGAATTTACTCCTTCTCGTAAAGGTATAAGGAAATTTTGTAAATACGACTCACGTCAAATTATTTATTTTTTTTTTTCGATCTCGAGAAAATGGTTGATTCACGAATCATATGAAAAATTGATTTGAACTATAAATTTTCCGTTGCGTGTATGGCAATTCTAAATCATGGGAGGTGAGTCGAATCTTCTGAGGTCGAACCTGAGGGCAGATAGCGTGTTCAGGTCATAGGGTTAGATTGATTTACACTGTGTCAAGCAGACCAGTACATTCGGTCCAAGTTAGAAACACTGAGTATAGATTCTGCGTTGGTATGCATGCCTCACGAGTTATGATTTGAATATTGAGCCAAGTTGGATAATTAATAATTGGTTGAGATAATTGGAGCAATGCAACTGTTAATTTTGCATATGAAATTAATAATTCAATACGTTTGCACTACTGTCCAATTATGAAATTATTATAATTGGTTTGTTACCATTGTCGTGGAAAGATATGTTATTCTAGAGGCTTAACTGTACTTTCGATACCATTCAAACATTTTTCCAAATAAATCTTCACTTGCTGATATAATAATAAATAGTAAGACTAACCAATACAGCATCTGTTATCTGGTACTTTGCTTCTGCTTGCGGTTACAGTCTTTCGTGCTACTTCGTGTTCTGATCGGAAGTTACGAGACTACGTGACATCTTGCGACTGAATTGGAAACTTGGCAACCACGTCGGTAAGGAAGAAAACACAGGGTAGTTGCATTTTCTAGCATGGAAAATAAAAGCTATATGAGCATTATGCACGTAGACTTGAACAATCGATGAAAGGTCATGAACATGATTGTAAATCTGAATATGATTATCATGATAGAACTTCCTTAAAGGTGCCAAATTTCTGTAAAAAATCGCGATCACCCCTAGCCAAATCGATCGCAATGAATCACTAGGCAGCAGCGACCGACCGAAGTCGGAAAATTCTTAATAGATAAAAAATTACGCTTACAATCTTCGTCACTTCCCGCCACAAGCCGAAGCTCGGCCATATTAGACGTGAGAAACCATGTTCAAATGACTTCCTACCGCTCAAACCGTCTTGGCGTATTTACTACGGAGTTGACTATGATATCAAAGTGATATCACGAAGAAGGTGTAGCTCAACCGAGAAATTGGTAAAATAGGTAAGACAAAGAAAGAAAGAATGACAGAGAGAGAAAGAGATAGAGCAGATGAATAAGTGAAAAGAATATACCTTGATAGACGAAGCGATGAATGAACCGCATCGCTATCTGATTCAGGCAGGGAAGACAGGAAGGGAGAAAAGTCGCGGTGTACAAAAGTTCCATACACAAGATCGGCTCTTCAAATAACGAAGCTCCGCGATACATTCCCCCGCGTTCTAGTCGAAACCCCTCCCACTCAAGACTGGTCGGCAAGCGTTGCCCTCCTACGGTGAATTCCTTAACTACACTTGGACAGTGAACGTCAACATGGCCTTAGAGTGGGGATACAAGACAATCGGTGCTTGAGTACTTGGCAATGGCTCCGGTGAACGGTTCACGTTCAGTGGAAGTAAGTGTTTCAACTCATGGATAGCAGTATTTTCAAAGATTTATAATTTTTTTGTAGAAAGCACCGTACTGAACACACTGGAATACCTAGACTATTTCTATTCTGTAAACTGTTCCATCGAATATTTATATTACTGGAAATCAAAAGTTTATCTACAATCGGTATATGATAAATACTGTAAGATAATAAAAATTTGTATTCCAGAAATGTCACCCTACTGTAGGTAATTCATATTTGTCAAATCGCGGAGAGGACGGATCTTCACAAGATTATGAGAATTTCTTATCAACTAAGTTTATATTTACTATCATTAATCAAATAGAAGCATGAAATATATTTGGATAAATAAGAAATGACTAATTAAGTTGGTTTTAGCAAACTGACAAAGTGAATTTAGTCGAAGTCCTTGATTTTATCAACGATACAGTATAGTTTGAATGCTCCTCTTTCATCCTAACTACTCACATATTTAAAAGCGCATGTCCGTTCGGCACTGCACTATAGTCCATCTATTGACTGCAGTAACATCAACCAATGAGCGTTGTCCATGTAGCCATACGGGTAGTGACGTAATTAATGCCACGGTGGCAGTCGCGCAGTGCGGAGCCATTTTCCAACGGTTTATGTTCGTGAAGTCTGCCTGGTAAAAACATTGAAAGTGTTACGACGTGTTCGTCTAGTGTTATTATTGATTACATGCGTAACTTTAAGCATTACGCTGTGGAAAAAGTCAGCCAAAATTCTCTTTCGTTTAACATTATCGATAATGCTATTGAAACGCATAGAGCGGCAGGTTTTTCTGCCGGTTTAGGGCGGAGACGATTCAAGGCATTTTCTATGCCTAACGTGGTGCTCCGTATTGGGTGTAGCCGAAGAGTGCTGAGACTTAACGACGCGGGCCGAAGATAGCCGAAGGCCGGCGAACCCGTACCGAAGGGTACTGAGGTTGCCGAAAACTACCGACCAATTCCGAACGGACATAAATCGGAGCGCCGAGCCTTCAGTTCGGTCTAAACGCCGGTCGGTGTTAGATATTTTGGTACTCATACCAATAAGTGAATGTGCGATACTTTGAAAAATCGTGTCAGTGCGTCGGAATAAATCCGAGAAAAATGTCTGTGTCTTCGGACATGAGTTTGATGGAACTTTTGTTCGATAGAGAAGATCCTCTATTGAAGGATTCCATTAAGGAGGAGGCTCTGATGGAGGAAAGCTGTCGGGATGACGCTATCGTTGTAAGTATTGCTCACCGGCTCTCGTCTATCATTCACTTGATGCTACAAGGCTTTACTACAAATAGAATAGCACGATAAGCCATCCGGGCATCAAGTCTTTCATGAGACACAATTTCTCGCGTAAATATTGCTTATCTGGCATCGCTTTAATTTACTGGCGCGCCGCTCGAAGCGATGCGCGAGCTTAATCGGATAATGGGGTAAATCTGGGACGTTGGAATACCTAGGATACCTCGAAATATCATAACACCAGAATGCGCTGCTTACTGTTAAAAATAAGAAGACGAAAGTATTTTGCGAAATGTCGAAACTATTTTCTGTCTTCGATATCGTAACCGGCATTGAGTAGTTTGTTTGGGTAACTTCGAAAGGCGTGGACATTTTCAAACGTAATGAACACTCGTAAAAGTAATATAACTGTTATTATACAATCTTTAATGATTACTGATACCAGTCGAAATTACTTTTAGTACTTTTTATTATTGAAATTGAAATATTTCGTTAACATATGGCGTCGCATACCGCGTGGTGAACATGCTGATTCATCGCCATTTTGGTCCATAAGTTACATAGAAATTACAAAACATATAAAAATTAATAACAGATAATAAACCAACAATGGGCCAATACTTGTCAATATATGCATATGGATTATTAAATATTTTCTGATGTCGAAACGTTTTTAAAAAAGATCTCAAAGCTAGTGCAGCGGACCATAATTTTACACGACGTTAATTTTTCCTTAAACTTGTAATTTTTAGTAACATTTCCCACGAGAATGTTATCAATCGGAATTTCAACCACATGAAAATCTTAGTTACTTCATCAACATATGGGACGCATGGCGCACGTGCCGGTATGCCATACGGCAGCGCACTTATCCAGTCCTACCGGATGATTCATCCAGTATACAATTCTAAAGTCTATTTATTGAATCGCGCAATTTTTCATACAATTAAGTCGCAACATAAAAAAATATGATGGGTTAGAAAAATAAGATTGCGAACTACATAATCTTTTTTTCAAAAGCAAACATTGGCTAACATTCATTCCACTCAATCCATTCCGTTATACGTGTCTTTCATTGATTTCATCTTTACCTTATTGATTGTATCCTAAATAGCTCATCTAAAAAGGCAAAACAATGATTACGAATCAGTACAAGTTAAAAAATACTATATTATTAGTCAGTGACGCTCACGTCCCCTTGTTCCGTCTGATAAATAGTTGCATAAGAAGTAAGCAATCTCAAAGAAAAATTTATATTCAACCAAGATATACACGGGATTACCCTGTTAATAAATTGAAGAATTATCGAGGGAAACACGCTAATCTGATGTGTCCGGACTTTCTCAGTTTTACGAACGCGAGTGCGGAACGTTTACACTAGTCTGACGCACGATTCTTGGAGAGTGGCAAATACCGTTACATTGCGGGACCGATGCCGAGCGGAACGCAAAACTCAAATTTCTTTTGCGTCTCATTTATATCACGAGAACAATTCGTCGTGCTGGTCGCTACGAATTTTACAACTTTAGGAAAAAAACATAGCTTCTTAAACTTTTAACCGCCAAATTAACTGTAGCTTGGATCTGGAAAAGCCAGATTTTTTTCAGACCACTGTATTCTGTCAGTGACTACCGTAACTGAGGCTCTTAACGATCGTTATACTTCCTAATTACTTTTAGACTTTAATTAGATATTCATTATACTTTTATTTTACAATGCGCATGACCACTTTCAGTCTAACTGTTAAAAGGTATAGTCATAAAGACTTAACGGTCGTATACCTATATTGTGGAGTATTAGCCTTGAAGTGGGGCATATTGGAATAATCAAGTATTTACTTAATTATTAGGATAAAGTTAGATTGATATATGAGTACTTTTAATTATGGCTTATGGGAAAGTCTAAGTTTATGGAATTTTCGATATTTCATCTATATGGAAATATGTACATGTTTTACTCATTCTTGTTTACTCAACATTACGAATAAATTATTGAATAGGTTAAAATCAATATAATTACACGAATGAGTTAGTAACGTGCATTAAAGAGGAACAACAATACCGATAGCCATCTAAATATAGAAATGTCCATACAAACTATATTGTTTGAATATTTTATACTAGAATTTCTATATAATCGACGTACAACAATTAATGCTACTTGGTTCCCAATTGCAGGCAGAAGAATGGCCGACAAATCCTGATGACTTCCTGGACTCCATTTTTAAGCTGGATAACCAATTCAGCCTCATCGACAACAATGAACTCGAAGCTATGCCATCTTCATCCTCTGACAGCGGACTATCCAGCGCTCTAAGCTTGTCATGCGAGCAACAGCTGAGTCCTCTGCTCCCAATAGAAGAGGACCAGATGGAGTTTGCTGAATCAGAGATCAACAGTCCCCAAAACTTTGTTGATTTCGACAGTCTTGGCAGTCCGAATCAATCTTTAACAAGTATTGACAGTCCTGTCAGATCTGTTTTAAGCAGCAATGTGGGTTCGCCGATGGTTGAGGATAATATGGAAGAAATGGAGTTTCAGCCGACTGTCGTTGGCTTAGTTAACACCAATGAGCGTTTGGTTAACCAGGAGTCACAACCCCACATCAAGTTCAGTAAGTATCCAATACGTGGAGCAGATGCCTTGCAGCCTAGGCAAATCATGCTTGAGTATCTATACTCTGATCTAGGAATATATAGGAGCAATTGCGTCGATGATATCAGGATTGGTTTAGACCTCAGAAAATGGAACGTGAATTCTTGGTTCTTTAAATGTGGCTTGTTTTTAGTAATAATTTGTAAATGAAAATTGAAGAAAACTAAATATCGCTCATGGTCTTATTGAAATTTATTAATTATTTATTTGTACACGCAGACACTTCTTGATATGCTTAATATTCTCATACTTTAGATTGTCGTTTCCTTAATGTCTCATTAGTCTTAGATTATGGAATGTGTGAATTGTTTCTCCGGACTGATAAAATTTCTTACTAAAACCACACGTTACTTGCGTCATATACCGTATAAGATGCGTTTATCCTTGTAGTCGCATGCGTTGAAGTACATGATGATGAGTTTAACGTATGTTTATTTCTCATGAATTCAGATGTTACTCCAAAGCCAGAACAAGTGCAAACACCATCAGCACAGGAAGCCACAGTGAATCTACGTAATTTGACATGCAACGGGAAACGAAATGTCAGACAACTGATTCGTGTGACTCCAGTCGGTTCAGGCAATCCGAGATCAATCTTGCTGCCTATCAGCTTGAAGGACATGAAGGAGGTCAGAACGATAAAGATCATCAATGCATCGCAGGCACGAAATCTTAAAGGTTTCAAGATCAACCATGGTAGCGTAATCGGGAAGTCACTTCCTGCGAATCATCAGCAGCAGCAAACTCATCTCGCTGCTGGTGTGCCAGGGACGATACGCTGTCGTAGCTCATTGAAATCATTCGACATCCTCTCTGAGCAGATCGGTATTAAACAGCAGGATGATTCTGGCAGCGAGAAGGGTGGTAATTCCAGCGATGAGGTGTCTGAAACCGATTCGCCTTATCCTAGACTGAAATTGAATTCTGAAGAGAAGAGGTTACTCCAGAAGGAGGGTATCACACTGCCCAGTCATTATCCACTGACCAAACATGAAGAACGCGAACTCAAGAGGATCAGACGCAAGATCCGCAACAAGATTTCTGCTCAAGATTCACGCAAACGGAAAAAGGAGTACGTTGATGGCCTCGAGGACAGGGTCAAACAGTGCACTGAGGAGAACATGACTTTATTAAAGAGGATCAAGGCACTTCAGACACAAAATCAGAGCCTTGCTGGTCAACTCAAACGACTTCAGGCTCTCATACAGAAAGGGAATAAAAGTGCTCAACCTGCCACCTGTCTAATGGTTCTCCTACTGTCACTTGCACTCGTCGCTGTGCCTAACCTTCGACCTCATTCTGGATCCAACAGTAATGAGCTCGCACAGGATCAGGAACAGCCTGAAAAGATGCCTCCATTAGCAGGTTAGTTGATTCTTATGGTTCCTTTTCTCAAATTTGGACAATTTTTTTTAATAGGATCTTATTGGAGTCCAGAAAATTTCGTAAATTCTACTTAACTATAGAAATCAAGGAATCTAAATATTTATTAAGCTATTCATTTATATTTCGAGATTTACTACGTCTTTCTACGAAATATCTTAATTGCAAAACTTTTCGACTTCAGCAGAACATTAGTTGATCATCAGTTATTGGCCCCTTTCACTTTTATAATATTCAGCGACTTCAGTGACGCATAATTCCTAGTCAGACGTGGACCTCATTTGAACTAGTGTAGTACTTGCGCTGTACGGCACCAATTTATCTATGTGGCACAAGGACAAAATTTGAAAATCAGACTAAACTGCACAGACACATTCTGATAAGCAACTGCATAATGAGAGTTAGAGTCGAACATACGGAACCAGTTCAGGTCGGTCTCGGGCATTGAACTCGTTGGTTTGTGAAAGGCTTCAGACTTCTTATAATACCATCTCTCGTTGCACACAGTTTTAATTCCCTGACCATAACACAACCGATCTCCGTACCATCCATCAATTCTTCACAATATCATTATTATTCGTTTTTCATTGGATTTCTTGTTACGCTTCTTCATGCTTCGCTGCAAGACGTTTGGTCGTCTCGTTCAGTCAACCGATCAACTTGAAAGTCTCGATCAGTGAAAGGGAAGGAAGAAAGAGAAAAAAATGTCAGACTTTACTTTTCCAGCTGAAAAATCTGAGAGAAATTCAGTGATTAATTTGCATAGTTCTGAAAGCTGGTGGGACGTGCAAATAATAACGTTATCATCAAGGTCCTTAGACACGTAGCATACGTTCACACGTGTAGTAATAAATATAGGAATGTGGAAGGACAAATATCTTCGGAATTTTAACAAGGGAATCGAATATATAATTATTTGTGAATTATCAGGAAAGCGGTTTTGGGGATACTGAAAAGTGAAAGTCAAAACTTGAAGTTTCACGTTTCATAAAGTGACAATTCTATATGACTGGAAAAAAGTATTTGTCAGCTGAACACAACGGTAGCTCAGGATATTTTTGAAATTGACTTATAAGCGTATTTCGTAATTCTTCCACAAAGACTAACCACGCGGCGAATTCTTTGTATGGTGCAAGTTCGACTATTTTCGCTTGCCACGCGTTTGCTCGTGGCGTGCGCAATTTTTTCAACTAATGCAACAAGCGGAATCAAGTGAATCGACGCACAGTTATAATTATCGTCTCTTGTAACTAGAAAATATAAGAGGAATCGAGTTCATGTAAAATGTCTCAATTTTTTCGTAAATTCTAGAATAATCTGTCGAGGGTTAGTAGTCATTGAAAGAATAATGTAACGTGCTGGAGGCATTGATTCCTCGCGCTCTTATCGCCGACCTGCGATAAGATACGAATCTCTCATAAAGTAAAAACAATCACTGAATAGAAGACAATTTGAATCTCAACGACAGTCGAGCGTAATAATCTTTTCTCAAATAAATAAGTATAGTACGGGTGCTCAGACGTCACAGTATTTATGACGCATCTGACTCGCATGTATTTCAAAGCAGTCAAATCTAACGGTACTAAATGGCGTCCTTAACTACGAGCCGCACGTGCGTGCTTCGTCACACTGCGCATGAAAAGATTTACGATCTGAAATTGTTGACATCCACTGGCCGATCTTAATATGTGAAACAGCGAATCTGGATCAGCGTCCAAAACCACTGACGTGAGAGCACAAAAACTGGTTCCACTACTTTCTACAAGATGGCCGAATCACAATCTCACGATAGAGAACAGTCCTCCTGGTTGCTTTCTTTATCTCTTATACTTTGACCTCAATGCTCACTAGAGAAGGATCTTCTATACTACATAGATAACTAGTAACAATTTTACTTTCCGCAGTCAGGGCCGAAATACTTTATACTTCAACATGATAAGCGATAACAGCATTTAATCGTTTGAGGGCCTCGGGTCGCTGCAGAAGTCCGGTCGAAAAGTATCTAGCGGGACGAGCGCGCTTCTCTCGTTTCATGTCGAACAATACCAAGCGGCTCGATTCCATGAGACTTTTTGATACAGAATGTGTGCAGCGCGATGGTCCTGCGTGCCACTGAAATGGTTAATGACGACCTGTACAATAAATTTTAAGTTTTTTCCACGAGCTTAGAACACTTCGAGGAATTGCTATTGGCCAAACTAATGATATCGTCTAAAGTCGTTAGCGCTGACCTCAGCTGATTCGTGTTCGTTATTAGCATTTGCACGAGGATATGACTGAAAAATAAGCGTGGAACGTGTTCCGTGCGTGTACAGTAACTGTGGCTGGTTTGGTAATCACTCGTCGCGTTTGGGTACCGCTGGAAGTCCATGTCAATGACCTCCGGAAAGGTAGGTCCCTATAGGGACAAGTAAATCCTACAACCTGTTGCGTCTCTAGTGTGAACAAAGATTAGGACCAGGTCTATGTGCATATGAAGTAGAGCCTATGTAATGTTGTCGTGATGCAATTACCAGGCAGTCCTTGATCCGTGTCATTTCGCAATTACTGAGTAATATTCAAACTGGAATTCCAATAACCCTCGAGTACAGTTATATCCAGGTCATTGAAAATCATCATAAGACACTCTAGTATGTTCTGTTCTTGTATGTTCTCATGCAATTCTATCTAACGGATTTAACCCAATATGTGTACAGTCAAAGTATTCCTAAACTGATTTTCTGAACTTGCACCATCTTCAAGGTCGTTCGCGAAGCTTGCTGTTCACCAAGCAGCTGATGGATGAAGAACTTCAGCAGTACGGCGAGGAGTTGCTACAGGAAGTTGAAGGTCTACTGGATCACGATTACAGTCCAGTTGTGCAAATGCCGGCTCACAAACGTGCGCGCTATGAGATTGAACCGGGACCGAAGTATAACCCGAGTTCAGATCATGTGGGTGGGACGCTTCTTGGCCTCAAAACTGAACGGAAATATATAGAACCGCCATTGGACGACGTATGGCCTCCACCGCCACCGCCAGAACCGCCAACAATTGCGAAAAACGGGCCGAAAGCCGTGGATAAGTTAGAGGCCCTTACGAATGAACTCAAAATCAATATTTCGGATGCTGACGGGACCAGGACGGTTCTGATCAAAGTTCCAAATAGCGAACAGTGAGTTTCTTATCGAAAGTTAAATTCGAAACTTTTGTCTAGGGTGGAGGAATTGAAACTTTTATTTGTGTGTGTTGGCGTGAATTTTTCTTGAAATTGTAGTTCCCAGCCGACTAGATTCGGTTTTTTATTCCGAATTGAGAATCTAAAACGGCTGATCTCTGACAGTTTTATGATGAGAGTGAATGAGGAAAACATTTTGTACATATTACTCGTAGATTAAGTATCACTCGGAGACGGTAATAATGACATACGAGCAAGCTGTCATCGTACTGTTGTTATCGACGCAATTTTAAATGCAATTATGAATTTTATTCGTGTATAATTTATATCCATATTTAGTATGCGCAGATTTGATTAAAGAAGGAGAGTATAAAGAGATATATATGATGTATGTACATATATCTACACGAAGTGTTTATTATATGAAGTTGCAGTAGGAGGAGATCCTAATTTTTCTTTAATCACGGTCAAACCGCCTTGTATATCTTCGTGTAAATATATTGATTTACATAAATTGTTAATGTATGTTAATGTAGTTGTTAAGTCACCGAGCGAGCGAGATTGAAAACAGACAAGCAACAATGCCTCGGCGAACGCAAATGCGACAGAAACGTTTATTGTAAGCTTACATAGTCATATACAATACTATATGACAAAAAAATACAATTAACGTTTTGGAAATTTGAAATTAATGTATGATTACAACTATTTCATTGTTCTGTATTGATTTACATTATCAAATTTCACCGTGAGGCGCTTGAGAGGACATACACGTGATTTTTAAGTAAAGGGATATAAACAACAAGTTATAAAGATAAGGAAAAGTAACAGAAAAAAAAGCGAAAAAAATGGCTGAATAAATGCTGAATTTGTATTTTTACGGATTAAGACTGTATTAATCATCGAAACGCGAATATTCATACTTAAGATCTTCGTTATTTTACAATTCGTTCTTTTACGATTGACGTGGATCATTATTTTTCTCTTATATTCGAAAAATTCTTCCATTTCTCTCGCCTCATGTCTGATATCTCATTTGTGAAATGTACACCAATTTGTAAATAAATATACGACACATACATGCATACATATAGACATACATATTGCATATTGTAATAGATAAATTGGTATTCGCCAATAAATGGCGGGTACTTATGAAATAATGTCGAAAAATGATTAAAATGAGAAATATAAATACAGATATATATATTAGATGAAATATTTACACGAAACATGAGGAAAAGTTTTACATCACGTTCTATACCATAATTCTATAGTTTTTAGGTCATATAGTCGTAATTATACATTCCTACTAGCGACTATTTAACAAAAATAGAGTAGCATCTATTTTTGCACATATTAGCCGGAAGGGGATGATGGTCTTCTAAGTCTATAATTCTAATTCAGAGATAGATAATGCGTGTAGAGATATTGAATAAAGGTTATAACGGATGTTTTGATCTTTTATTCTTGGCTAATTAACATTTCCCTCTTTTATTGATTTACATTACATATAGCCGAGAGTGTAATAATTATTTGAATTTGAAATGAAATATTTCCCGCGTTCGAATACCCCGCCATTTTAATGTATCGAGAAGCCGCGCATCTTACGTATACATGACTCTAACCTGTGTAGAATCAGTGTGTAAAGGCTCCGCAAATGGCGATCAGCTGTTCCGTATTCATTCGCTGTCAAACAAAGAGAAACTCGCAGTATATTGTGGGACTGTCAGATCGCCACGGATTACTGGTAAACAACGGAAAACAAAAGTGGAGGATGAATAGTCGAGCATCATCGCCATCGGGAACGACAGAAGGGGCACAAAGAAATTGACAGGTGGAGGACAACGTCTGGAAAGAAAGGGAAAGTGGAGATTTTTTAGTGAATATTTTGGATTTTTCGTACCATTTTCGAAGAAGCTGATAATATTTTCTTTAGTTCAGGTAAATTCGCGAGCACAATTATTTTTAAAGTGAAACATAAAAATCTAGTCACGAATAGACACGTCATGCTTTTTGGAATATTACTCTAAGCCATATCTCACGATTGATTTTTTAGCAATTTATTCATTATTGAAAACAAGTTAATGACGAATTAAATGTTAATTATATAATTGTCAATGATTTATTTATCCTATTATTTAGCTTTATCCGGATACTGCGACTTATTTTTAAGCAAGATTTAACATGGCGGATAATCGTCGGCTTGTAGAGGATTCTAGGAGCCAGGAGAGCGTTCACAGTTTGTTATCGGAAGAGTGGATGATTATCGATGAGACAGAGGGTGATAGCATAACTAAGAAGACAAGTTTGGAAAGTTGCGATAATAAGGATTATGAAGACGATGTCGGAAATATGCAAAATAATGCCGACATAGCTTACGAGGTAATTAATATTTTAATTAAATTGCACTGCTTCGAGTTCCTGAAATACCGATCGAGTAAGAATTCTAAGTGATTGAAATAACTCGCAATATTTGCTTTCAGAAACATGATGTGGATAAAAGCGATTCCGATGATGCCGCAGAGAAACTTATCGATGATTCCGACGAGATATCCATCATTACAGAAAGTGATAATGAGCAGCTAATCATTGGTAAAGATACTAGTAATATTAATGAGATTAATGAGTCGAGCTATTCGTGTACTAGAATTCAAAAACTGAACCAAGCAGACGATAAACCAGCATCACAGGTAAAACAATCTTTTAATATAAATAAAAATGTATATTTGTAATGAAATGATATAATTAATTACTAGGTTGGTACTATTTTCAATATTATCATTGCTTGCTCTCTGGCAGCAGTCATTGGATTAGGAGCAGGACGAATTTTGAGCATCGATGAATGTACAATTTCGAATGACGTTGATTTTGCTAGTGTCAAGATGAAAAATGACTTTTTAATTAATCAATTGAAGGAATTAAACGGAGGTACGAGTTTTGTGTTTTAAAATGTTATTATGACGCTTAGATTTTGGACTGTTTAATGATTTACAGTGAAAGATGTCTTGGATGAGATAAAAGCCAGTATTCCTAAAGTGACGTCAGGAAATCGGGCACATTCCGATTCTTATTCTGATGATGTAACGAACGGGAACGTGAATTCGAAAGTTTTCGATAAGTCATCAAAGAGTGACAGAAAGCCAAAAATCAATGCGGATTCAAAGATTGTGGAACGTTTAAAAAATTCACTAGAAAATCTCTGCTCTGTCATCGATGATACTTTATTCGATAAATCGAAACCCTTTACTAAGCAGTTATGCCAAAGTCATCATGTGGTAAATGACTTGATGATTTTTGAAAAAATTATAAGTGAAGTGTTGCACGACTCTATGGAGAAAACTTCGGAAATAAGGTAACAAAGAATTAGTTATATTTTTGTAAATCAAAATTACAAACTGCTTGTAACTCTCTCTATTCGATTATTTGTTTTCTTTTTTGTAGGGTTTTGCAAAACGCTGAAAAGAAGATTAATAATGTCTGTCGATCGTTACTGTTTGATCTATCGAATTCTGTACATGGAATAGCTACGAAAATTTATCGTAAATTGGAAAAAGTTAATATGGAAACGAATAAAAAGCTTTGTACATTACAGAAGGAAGCTAATAGCGAGTTTTTCAAAAAATTGTCAACCAGTCATAATTTTTCTGTGAACTGCGAAAGAATGTCAAACGTTACTCGTAATTCAGAAAAATCTACAAAAGTAGATGGAATTACGAAGGGAATGTTAAAAAGTTCAGATAACTCTGAACACAATAAAAGACAAAGAACGTGGAAAAACAAGAAAAAGGCTACAAGTAAAAAAACAAAATTAGAGTTTTTAAACAATGAATTTTGTTATCGACATGATGAAGATACTTGTTCCGCGGTTCAGTTACCTTTGTTCATACCAGATTCGAAAAATGACATTAATTTTGATGAAAAATCAGATACAGAGCACATTTGTATCTCTACGACCGATGCGAACGCGAAAAAATTCAATGTAAAACAGTCCGATAAAATGTCCAAAAAATTGAACACGGCAAATGTTAAGGATTCAAAGGCTACGTGGAACAAAGAGATTCGTGATTCGAAAATATCCAAAAAGAACGTCGAAGAGCGTCGTGATTCTAAAATGTATGATTCTAGCGAGAATGTTCAAGATCATTCGAAAGATACATACGCGTCAAAAGTTAAAAGTTTGAAGAACAAAATGGATTATAGAGGGGACGAGAACCATGAACCCGGTTCGAATCAGGAAGAGTGTAGTACCGGTAAATTATGTTTGAAACAAAAAGGAAGTAGTGAACAAACTGATGATAATAGGAATTTGAAAGATTCCAAACGTTCAAAGAAAAAATCTAAACATAAATTACTTAAACGTCAAAGAGGTCCAAAAATGGACAAGCACCTGACAGAAAACGAGTCCCAAAACCCGGCAGACAATATCGAACGGGACATGCATGATGGAGAATGGCAGCTCCAACGGTAAATATATAAAATTAATTTTCAAATTTATACCAATATTAGAATTGATGTAGTTTAGTATAATAGTATAGACTGTTTTCACAAATTTTATATTAAAAATGATTACTACAAGAAATATTAATAAAACGATAATAACCGTTGCCAACTTTTCCTATATCATTACAGATCTAAGGCGCGTGAAGTATTACGTGATCGTGGAAGAGCTTCGGATTGGTATTTCGACAGGGCTGGATCTCGGAGGGATGCCAGGAAATATGAAGATCAGCCTGAGCTCATTAACGATAATTATGATGAAGAGTGGGAAGATTTTTGGATTCATACAAAAGATGAAAGACAGTTTGGTAAACGGGATACGAATCGTGAATTTTCGTCAAGAAAGAATATGCGTTCCACCTTCAAGACACATAGACAAAACATAATGAAAGAGAAACGTCGATGACTTCTTGAAATTTGGCAAACTCTATGGAACCTTTTAATAAAACTATTTTTGAAATTTTCTTCATATATGTCTTTAGGTTTAGTTAAGAGAGTATGAAAAAAGTTTCAAAGTGTATGGAATATTATATTGAAGAAGGAAGAGTAAGAACTATATTGATGCATTTCCAGAAATGCAAAACATCATTCCTAAATTACGATTTTAGTATTTCTGTATAATGATAATAAAGACTATTGGATTTTTTAAATTCAATTTACAGTCGACCCTCCGTAAGAGCACAATTTTTAGTATATTCTTAGTGTTTCACTTTGTGTTCCTTGTTACCATTTACATTAATGTATTCTATCATGTCATGAAGTATACTTGAATTTGTAAAAATACAGTGAAACTTCGATAACTCGAACTTCTATAAAACTATGAATCTTCGAATTTTCTAATGAAACATAAATTTAAAAATCTCGATAGCTTGAAACTACGATAACTCGAAGTATATGTCGTTTCCCTTGAGATTCGAGTTATCGAAGTTCCACTGTAGTATCGTTTTACGTGTTTCCTTTGTCTTTTCCTTCTTCTAACAATCTTGTACAATCTATTTCAAGACTGGATTCCAAAGACTCTTGTCAAAATAGTCTAATAAGCTTGTCTTAAAATGACAAGCAAAAAGAACGAGGAAAAGAAAGAAGAAGACCCGCGGTTTGAGTTTATATTACAATATTTAATTCGTTCTAGTAAGCTCAAAACGGAAAAATGGAACAAAATGATGTCCAATGATGATTTGAAGGTACAGTTTTGAAACTTTCATAAAATTAAACATCTCGACCACAAAATAGTGTTATCTCGAATTAATTTTCTACAATTCCATAATATCGATAGGATATTATTTTAAAATTTTTCAATACCGCATCTGAAATTATGTTGGTGATGCAAATATCATCAGCTGGCGTCCTTTTGCCATATCTCGGCATTCAGCCTGGAATTAAAATCAAGTCATCATACTTCTTGAAAAGACATCCGAGCAAAGTAACCGAAGATAATTTTCGTGAAATTTTAATTCCTGGTGACATGGCGCCAAAGCCAATTGACGAACTAGCTGTCCTCGTTGAAGAGGTACCAACAACGACACTCTACATTGCTACAAAAATTGTATAGTTTTATAATTTTCCTGAATTTGTCAAATAGGTTTACGTTCCTATTTTATCAAATCCAAAAAATCATACCGGTTGGCCTGCCACCGTGGGTGAAGACGTGAAGAAACATATATATGATTTACGTAGCATGATATGTCAGGTGTTAATTTATAAATATGACGATTATTCAATATTACTATCTCAATTTAATTTTAACAAGCGAGCCAATGACTATTTGTAGGTTAGGGGTAAAATGACAGGTCAAACTTTACTGCCAATGCCAATGGGAGCTGAACGAATTTTCGAGGCTGAGTGGAATGTTCAAAAAACTGCCGGTCAAGAAGTTGACGTCACATTAAAAAGTGATATTGAAGGTATAATCATTAAATGGGCTACCCAGATTAATGACATCCTGAACGAAGATAGTAGTGGAATTATTGATGAACATCACCATCCGTTACCTAGTTCAGGTATGTTGTTATTAATTTAAAATAATATTGGTATTGAAATATGGTCAATTAATCTTATGATAAAAATTGGTCAATCAATGAAATAATGATTAATTACAGAGATTGAATTTTGGCGTCAGAGGCTCAAAAATTTGGAAACCATTTACGAGCAGATGAAGGATCCACGAGTAAAGAAAATGGCATCCTTGCTTGAACTTACAGAAAGTCCTTACTTACCATGTTTCAAGACGCTTTTTAAAAATGTTGTAGCCGGTATGTATTAATATACATTTTTTGTTTAATTCTCGTACATTATAATAAAAACTGAATGAAATTTTCCTATTAGCCGTTATAGAGGCGCGCGATGTCTGCCTATATTTGAAACCTCTTCAGCCGTACTTTGATCAAATAGAGAGTTCAGAGTTCACAGACGTTCGTGGAAAATTTAAATCACTCATGCACTCTATTTGTCTGACTTGGGCTAATTCTAGGTACTATTGCACTACCACTAGGATAATAACACTCCTATCCGAAGTGGCCAATCTGATCATATCTGTGGTAATGATTTTGCAAAAACGCATACACATTTTTTGACACTCGGTAAAAAAATTTATTGATAAAATAATTTTTTTATATTTAGGCTAGCAAGTCACTCGATCCTGGATCGCTTTTTCAAGGCGATATTGACGATAATGTAAAGAGAGTTACGGGGACAATAGAGATAATAGAATATTTTCAAGAGTGTTTTATGAATTTTCGTGAAAAAATTGAAAGTTACTTCCGGCCACCGGCTGAGCCCGTTTTATGGACGTTTCACGAGAAATTGATATTTTCTCGATTACGCCACTTTGAAAACAGGCTAAAGGAAATAAAGGTATATAAACATTTTTTAATATGATTCCAATTTCTCAAAATGTACCACGTGTGCCGTAGACTCTCTTTGAAATTGCTCAAGAGTACCTCAAGTTGGAGAGGATAGAAATAGCAGGACTGAAAGTAATTTTATACGTTACTTAAACTCTTAAACAAATCTCTATCAGAAAGTTACTGTTTCAAAGGGAAAAGTTTTGTGCTCGATGGCATATAATATTTACGAGGAATTCAATAAATTGTATTCCGAGTTTTCTGGCGTCCAGTACGAGATATTATTACCGGAAGAGGATGGCTTCACGCAAGATTTGTCAAATTTTCTAAAGAAGGTATCAACGTACGAAATAATTATGGATACAATTAATTCATTATCTGAGTATGCAATAGGTAGAAGAGTACGACAGGAGATTGGCATCTATATTTGATAATGCATTTTCCGAATGTCACAACACTGATACTTTATTTGAATTAATTTGGATAATGGGAGCGATCGCTCTTAGACCAATCATACTAACGCAACTTTGGCCTAATTATGAAAAATTACTAAATATGGTTCACACACATTTAGACACTGTTAAGGTGCGCTGTTACAGTTCTCTAAATAGATTTACCTATTAATTCTTATTTTGTTTCATCTGTAATTTATAATCTTTTAATCCCACGTCATCTCTATTATGTAATCAGGTCCTCTTCGATGAAAATTTCGAAACTCGTAAAAGAACGGGTCATATGGTGGTCGATCAGTATTTTCCACCAGTGGCTGGTGCGTTATGTTGCATAATGAAATTAAGGAATCGTATCGATCGCCCTTTGGAATGTATGCAATTAATTGATCATCCGTTATTGGCCAGCCAATCGGCACGTGAAATTCAGGCCAAGCACGATGAGCTTCAGGTAGATTCGATAACAATTGATTGCTCGACGGTTCTTGACAGATTTTTTATTAATTGTGAAGGTCTTATTGAATGCAACGGATCAAGAAATATTTGCTGAATGGGCTACGAAGGTGCCTGAACTTTGTACAGCCAATCTCAGTAAAAGTCTGCATAATATTATCGAAGCTCATCTCCTAGAACTAAATTTTAGTCCTGTGCTAGTGGCTATCTTAAGGGAAACACGGTACATGATCATTATGCAGAGAACTGATTTACCGACGGAAGCTATGGAACTGTTCAATAGAACACAGTTCTTTTTTGAGACTACCTTCAAGCTCAATCTAATTATCAATTGGTTAGTTGAGCATGTTTCTCACTTTGGAATATAAAATCGAGAATAGTTTTTGCTCTTTATTCTTATGTTTGCAGGTACAACAGAATTCGGAAATTTAGCTCCCTTGTGGAGTTTGAATTGATTCGTGAAGAGATTGAAAGTATCGATGAACTAGTTGATCAGGGTCAAAGGGATTATGATTGGAATTCACCAGGTGTGGTAATCACTTCTATTCAATTGTTTTATTTGAAACAATACTTTTACTTTAATGTGTAGAAGTACCGGGATATGTCGATACTTTGATGAAAATTATTAAAAAACTTCACGCGAGAGTGTTCAGAGCTCAGGAGAATATTGAACGTGTGATGAAGATTTTGTATTCGTGGGCCATGGTTCCTGTTTTGGATCGTAAAGATCTTAAGGACGAACATCTTTTGGCCCTTGGGGAGCGCGAGGAAAGATTCGAAAAGAGATATCGTGAAATAACTGAAACTGCTCAAGAAATTGACGCAGTTCTGGATGAGAATTACAAACTCTTTTTTGACTTACTACCTGAAGAAGAGTTTATTAAGGATGATCATGATGCTGCTGAAGGTGTCTAATGTTGTTATTTCTATTACTTTTAATGAGAAATGCTCATACGATGTTGTTCATGTGTAGAGGAGGAAACAAAGGAGAGAATTTCTGAGCTCGAAGGCGAAGATGGTGAAAATGCAGGTGAATTTGATGACGTAGATGAGAAAACAAAGGATGAACCTGCGGAAGAGGATGAGGTCACAGATAAAAAAGCGAAAGAGTCGGATGTTAAAGAACCGGAAGTACAATTGACTCCGTCGGAAATCTTAAAGAAAGGTAAGGATGAAATAGAATATTCATCTTTGAACCTTTGAACTTAAAGTACATGAAATGTCAAAAAGAGGAGGAAGCTGCCAAAGAAGCTGAACTAGAAGCACAACGTCGTGTAAAATGGAAGCCATATCTCGCATACGTGGATGGTCTTATATCGAAAGGATTAGTTCAGGCAGCCTCTACTAGGTGCTATAGTAAATGCTCATCATTCGTTAATTAAAAAATTCATTGTTTAATCGTTTTCTACCAGTATCTGTTATATCCTCGATGAAACTGATCCTATGAAGTCAATATGGCCGTTGTTTGAAGTTCAGCTGTGTTTAGAAATACCGGATATTGTCTACCATCCGTCAGTCCAATTGAGCATTCCGGATAATTTTTATATATTTTTCGAGGAACTGTTATTTGATATTATGAAAATGGGCACCTGGATACCTCGTATAGATCCCGATCTAACTATCGAAAGAGGACATTATGGGGTAATCGTTATACTATAGAAAACGTTAGAGTAATTATGCTCTACCTAATTATATGATTTCGAAGATCGATCTTGCCGAGGATGAACATATTGTTTTCATGTTGGAGGAAACTTGCAATCGTGTCAAACTTGCTCTTGTACAGGCGCAGGAATACGCAGTAGTAAGACTCTCATTTATGAATTGTTTATAAATTAATTTAAAATTGTTAATTATCATTCAAGGTTTATGAACCCTATTCCTGGCTCTGGTTAGAGGATAGACAACAGTATTTGGATCTATTTTTGAAGTACGCTAGAATGCTTACTGCAGAGGAAAAAGAGTTGGTAGCTCAAGCGCCAGAAAATTTAGGAGATTTTATAAAAGAAAAGAAACCGGAACTGTCCGATTTCAAAAGGCAAATTGATTATTTCGCTGATCTGTATACAAATTGTGATCATATCGAGAATGAAAAAATTCTATTTCGATGGTTTCGTATTGACGTCAAACCATTTAAGCAAGCCTTACTCAATACTATTTGCAAATGGTCTAATTTACTTAAAAACCATTTAGTGAACCACGTCAACACCAGGTAATACGTTTCACAATTACAAGTAGGTTTAATTAAGATTTCTTACTGAATAATTTTTTTCTTTTCAGTTTGAGAAAACTTTCAGAATTCTTGAGTGCAGCACACAATCGGTTCGTTCAACCTGTTTTGGAAAATGACTATGATGGTTTACTTCAGACTATATATTATCTCAAAGAAGTTAGAGACAGACAATATGAAATTGACGACACTTTTGATCCCATTAAGGTACCAACAAAATCATAATTGTGAAAAAAATGTCGTGTTCGTACAATAATTTAAATTCAGGACATCATCAATTTGTTGCGACAATATCAAGTAGAGTTCGGCGATGAAACGTTCACCTGGTTATTAGAATTACCAGAACAGTGGACAACTGTCCAAAAATTAGCAGCCCAAGTGAAACAAGTGGTAGCCCCATTGCTGGCACACCAGATAGAATTGTTGCGCAAACGAACAAATTTCTTCGACTACAGACAGCAAAAGTTCCTGACAGTCCTTCTTGCCAGTGATGCGTTCGAGTATGATTTCATCATTCTAAATTTAGTATACAGTTGATGAATTTGGAGGTGAAGTATTTTAAAACCCTTTTCTTGCAGTTATCATTGTCCAGATGTGTACGATAAGCTTGATAAGTTGAATGTCGACATACAGAAGTTGGAAGATGAATTAAAAACACTAACGCAAACTGCGAATATCTATGAGCAGCAAATTCAGGAATTCAAGCACATAAAACAAGCACGAAGGGAACTCAAACTGTTAAAACATCTTTGGGATTACGTTAACGTCATTCGCACTAACTTGGACGAATGGAAAACGACAGTTTGGAAGAAAATAGATGTGGAAGCTATGGATCAGGAGTGCAAAAAATTGACTAGAGAATTGAGACGTGAGTGAGCGTCATTAGTTGAACTACCCTTTGAGATGATTTCGTAAATAAGGACTTTTTTATTTTATATTATGAAATAGAACTGGATAAGGAAGCCAGATCTTGGGCGCTGTACAATCACACAGAGTCGCAAGTCAGAAATATGATGTCCTCGTTACGGGCTGTATCAGAACTTCAAAATCCGGCGATCAGGGACAGACACTGGCAGCAGCTTATGGCTGAAACTCAGGTACCTATCTGAATATTGAATTTCTGAATAACCCTTTCAGTACTGAGCAGTGTAACGAATATATTCTCTGTTTGGAGGTATAAATATATCATAAGATTTGAATGATACCTTCCACTTCCTGTCGTCGTCTTCCAACTGCTTTTCTTTTCAGACTTGCATGACTATTTGCATACCACGCTTTTTCAACGCTTGTAGATGAATCAATGAATTTCATTAGCTTTATTTCTGTTTCTTACTTTTTCCGTTCAGGTCAAGTTTACTATGGATGATAAAACTACTTTGGAAGACTTGCTCAAATTGCAATTACACAAATATGAGGAGGAAGTGAAGAATACTGTTGATAAGGCAGTTAAGGAAATGGGAATGGAGAAGACACTTAAGGAGCTACATAACACTTGGGCTAATCTGGAATTTGATAAGGAGGTACACGAGAGAACCAAGTTGAATGTACTTAAGATAAGTGAGGAGATCATTGAGATACTAGAAGACAATCAGGTATTTACGAAGTTACGCAACTAGTTGTAGAAATTTGTCAACTTATTTACATCGATTTTAGGTTCAATTACAAAATATGCTTAGTTCTAAATATATTGGTTACTTTCTCGACGAGGTCACGGATTGGCAACAAAAATTGAGTAATGCCGACGCAGTTATCAGCGTATGGTTTGAAGTACAGCGAGCTTGGATGCACTTGGAGAGCATTTTTATCGGTTCTGAGGATATTAGAAATCAGTTACCTGAAGACTCAAAGCGTTTTGAAAAAATAGACAGAGACTTCAAGGTGCCACGATCTTCAGGATACTCCGATGCATAATTTCGAGTCGGTTGTATGAGGCTTTTTTTTTAGGAACTACTGAAAGAAGTTTTGTCTACGATGAACATAGTAAAGGCTACAAATAAAGCAAAATTACAAGAGCGGCTTGAGGAAATGCTGAAGCAACTGAATCTTTGTGAAAAAGCTTTATCGAATTATTTGGAAACAAAAAGACTGGCGTATCCAAGATTCTATTTCGTGTCTCCCGCTGATCTACTGGACATTCTCAGCAACGGTATAAGAAAAGAGCTCAAATTTATCTAACATTTATGTTTGACGTGCATTTGGTAATATTTTCACTGATTTGATTTTTGATTTGAAGGTAACAATCCTGAACTGGTCTGCAGACACCTGGCCAAATTATATGATTCTGTTGCAAAACTAGTCTGGAAAATGGAAGGTACAAAGTCGACGAAAATAGCGAATGCTATGATTGCCAAAGATGGTGAACGTATGGCTATGCACGGGACATGTGACTGTAACGGCAAGGTCAGAAACATGACTTATCCTCATTACGAATAACTTCAGGAGTCATCTCATAAATCATTTTCATTATCAAGGTGGAGATATGGTTGAATCGAGTGACAGATGCAATGAGAAGAACCGTTCGATTCCATTTTGGACAGGCTGTAGCATCTTATGATGAAAAACCACGCGAACTTTGGCTATTTGATTATGAAGCGCAACCGGCATTGTGCGGTACTCAAATATGGTGGACAACTGAAGTAAATATGGCGTTTGCCAGATTAGAAGAAGGTTTTGAAAACGCACTTAAGGATTATCAGAAGAAGCAAATTAATCAACTGAATGCACTTATTACGATACTTTGTGGCGATCTTGACGAAAGTGATCGTCAGAAGATCATGACCATTTGCACAATTGATGTTCATGCTAGGGATGTTGTTGGAAAACTCATATCTACCAAGGCTGAAAGTTCATCCAGTTTTCAGTGGCAATCTCAACTTAGGCACAGGTTAACGTAGAAAACATATCGATTTAGAAACAAAATTTCAATTAAATTCAAACATAACAAGACCTAATTACATTGCAGATGGGATGATAAGCTTGGCGATTGCTTTGCCAATATTTGTGATGCTAGCTTCAGCTATGGCTACGAGTATTTAGGAAATGTACCACGTCTAGTAATCACACCACTGACTGACAGATGTTATATAACATTGACTCAGTCACTTCACTTGATCATGGGTGGTGCACCAGCTGGTCCAGCTGGTACTGGTAAGACCGAAACTACCAAAGATCTTGGTAGAGCACTGGGTCAGATGGTTTATGTCTTCAATTGTTCAGAACAGATGGACTATAAGGTACAGATTTACACCGTTTAAACTTAAATTCGGTCATTTTTGGTTATTACACCTTTTATTTAATTGATTAGTCGTGTGGCAACATCTATAAGGGTCTGGCGCAGACTGGTGCCTGGGGATGCTTTGATGAGTTCAATAGGATCTCCGTTGAAGTTCTTTCTGTTGTTGCTGTTCAAGTAAAGTCTGTTTTAGATGGCGTCAAAAATAGGAAGAAGAAATTTTTGTTCTTTGGAGAAGAATTGAATATTGTCGATACTGTAGGAATGTTTATAACGATGAATCCTGGTTATGCCGGTAGAACTGAACTTCCTGAAAATCTGAAAACGCTATTTAGGTGACTATTTTAGAACTACAAAGCAGGTCCTATAAACCATTTATTTTCAAATATTGGTATTCTTCATATTCAGACCTTGTGCTATGGTTGTTCCTGACTTTGAATTGATTTGTGAAATCATGTTGGTCGCTGAAGGATTTCAAGAAGCTCGTTTGCTTGCCAGAAAATTTATAACATTATATACACTTTGTCGCGAACTTTTGTCTAAACAAGATCACTATGACTGGGGCTTGAGAGCCATCAAATCAGTTTTGGTAGTGGCAGGAAAGTTGAAACGTGGTGACCGTTATAGACCTGAAGATCAAGTACTGATGAGAGCTCTTCGCGACTTCAATACACCAAAAATAGTGACAGATGATGTACCAGTGTTCATGGGACTTATTGGTAAGTGATGGACTTAATAATTTCTGAAAATCACTGTTCAATCGACATTACATTGAATAGGGGACTTATTTCCTGCTTTGGATGTGCCAAGAAAAAGAGATTTAGATTTTGAAAAGATGGTCAGAGGTGCTGCATTAGACTTGAAGATGCAACCTGAAGATGGTTTTGTTTTAAAGGTATGATAAATTAATCATTGATCTATTAATAAAAGCTTATATACAATTGGCGTTCGCGTTAGGTCGTTCAACTAGAGGAGCTTTTTAATGTTAGACACTCGGTGTTCATCGTGGGACTTGCAGGGACTGGAAAGACCCAAGTTTGGAAAACATTGAACAGAACGTATTTTAATCAGAAACGTAAACCCATATATAATGATTTGAATCCTAAAGCTGTAACTAATGATGAACTCTTTGGCATCATTAATCCGGCCACCAGAGAATGGAAGGATGGGTAAAAGACAGTCTCATATAATGTTATTAATTATTAATCTCGTTGAAACAATTATACTTAGGTTGTTTTCCGTGCTAATGAGGGATCAGGCTAACATGACTGGCGATGGTCCCAAATGGATAGTATTTGATGGTGATATTGATCCAATGTGGATAGAATCATTAAACACTGTCATGGACGACAACAAAGTATTGACACTAGCTAGTAATGAAAGAATAGCACTGACGAAGCATATGAGACTCTTGTTCGAAATTTCCAACTTGAGGTTATATCATGAATTCAGTTTTGTTTTTAATTATTACCTATTTTTGCGTAATTCTATTTTGAAATTAATATTTCAGAACAGCTACTCCCGCCACTGTGTCTAGAGCAGGTATCCTTTACATCAACCCGCAAGATCTGGGTTGGAATCCGTAATTTTCTTTGAAATAAATATTTCTTAATAATGTTCCTTCCGGAAGAGTCTTGAATCACGTTCAATTTTTCATGTTCAGGTTTGTGACCAGTTGGATAGAAACAAGAGACAACTCAGAAAGAGCCAACTTAGTTATTCTTTTCGACAAGTACATACCGCCTTTGTTGGAAGCGAGTAAAACTAAATTCAAGAAAATAACACCGCTACCGGAAATATGTCATTTGGAAATGTTGTGCAATTTGTTGGACTGCTTTTTAACAAAAGAAAACGTGCCACCTGACTGTCCTAAGGAATGGTACCGTCTTAATTGCTTAATAACTAAAGCACAATTACTAATCATATTGTTTTATTGAGTGTTCGTTTATTCTTTGACGAAGGGTGGAAATATACTTTGCATTTGCATGCATCTGGGCCTTTGGTTCTGCTACATTTCAAGACCAGTTAATTGATTGGCGTAATGAATTCAGTAAGTGGTGGGTGAACGAATTCAAGGCCATTAAGTTTCCATCGGGTGGAACAATCTTTAGCTACTACATAGAGAACGAAACGAAAAAACTTGTACCCTGGGGCGAGAAAGTTGGCAAGTTCGAGTTGGACATGGACATACCCCTGCAGGTGTGAAATATAAGATTACCAATTATTTACCTGAACAGCAGAGTAAGATTAAAATGAAATAATATCATTGTTTAGTCAACTTTGGTACCAACTGGTGAAACTGCACGACTTCGTTTCTTCATGGATCTGCTGATGCAACGTAGGGTACCAGTAATGTTGGTTGGTAGTGCAGGTTCTGGAAAGAGTGTCATTGTTGCTGAGAAGTTATCATCATTGCCAGACAATTATAACATAGCAAACGTGCCTTTCAATTTCTACACGACTTCAGGTATATAAATAGTCTAAGGGATTCTCGAAGATTTTGAATTTTGGTCATTTTGATCCCATCGATTAGAAATGCTACAGAGAATATTAGAGAAGCATTTGGAGAAAAAGGCTGGTCGTAACTTTGGACCACCCGGTACTAAACTTCTTGTGTACTTCATCGATGATATGAATATGCCTGAAGTAGATACCTACGGCACTGTTCAGCCGCATACTCTTATTAGACAACATATGGATTATGGTCATTGGTAATACGGAATTCTTTAATGTTATTAATTAATATGATCGTTTAAAAAATTTCTGCCATTTTATGTTAGGTACGATAGAGTTAAGCTTACCCTGAAGGACATTCATAATACACAATATGTGTCCTGCATGAATCCTACTGCTGGCAGTTTTACTATAGATCCACGTTTACAAAGACACTTTGCAGTATTTGCAGTAAGGTACGATTACTTAATCAAGACTAATAGATTTTTACTTATTCAATTCTAATAATCATTATCGGTATGCTAATCAATTATTATAACTACTCGTTAAATTAATTAAATCCATCACTAATTTGCAGCTTCCCTAGTAACGATGCTCTGCAGACCATTTATAGTCAAATGTTGTCGCAACATTTTGCAAATCCACAACAAAAGATTGGATTGGTAGTTCAAAAAATTACAGAATATATTATAGCAGGGGCGCTATATCTTCATGAGAAAGTTTCCTCTAGTTTTTTACCAACTGCTATTAAATTCCATTATACATTTAATCTGCGCGACTTGTCCAATATATTTCAAGTATGTTACAATTCCTTTATTATGATCTAGACATTATATTCTTGATATACAGTAACTGAATTCTTTACGATTTTAGGGTTGTCTATTTGCCAACGGCGATACTGTACCAATGCCAATGTCAGCAATCCGATTATACGCTCATGAGGCAACACGAGTTTATTGCGATAAATTAGTAAATTTCGAAGACAAAAAAATTTTTGATCAATTACTTCGTGAGGCACTCAGAAAGAACATACCAGTGATAATATTTAATTATGATTTAACAGATTTTATTTAATTATCCATAAATAATCATTTGTATTGTACACAGGAACTTGATGAATCAATAGTCTTTGCCGAGCCTATCATTTACTGCCATTTTGCTGACGGAATTGGAGAACCAAAATATATGCCAATCAGAGAATGGGCTCAGTTGACAAAATTGTTGGACGATGCATTAACCAATTATAACGAACTGGTTAGATTATTGAAAGAATTTTTTTTTAATGATAAAAAACCTTTGATTTTTTATTTAGGTTTCCGCTATGAATCTGGTTATGTTTGATGATGCTATGTACGACGTGTGTCGCATAAATAGAATTTTAGAAGCACCGAGAGGAAATGCACTTCTTGTAGGCGTTGGTGGAAGTGGAAAACAATCGTTGTCCCGATTAGCATCGTTTATCTCATCATTAGAAGTAATATAATTAGTTCCAAAAATATTATGATCAATAACATTTACAAAGAGTGCTAATGACTCGGTATAATCCTTCGAAAAGGTTTTCCAGGTTCAACTCAGAAAAGGTTATGCACTCAATGATCTCAGGGCAGACCTGGCTCAACTATACCTTAAAGCTGGTCTCAAGAGTATTGGGATTACTTTCCTAATGACAGATTCTCAAGTTGCGCAGGAAAAGTTCTTGGTTGTAGTTAATGATATGTTAGCATCCGGTGAAATTTCTGAATTGTTTACTGATGACGAGATGGACAACGTTATTAACGGGATTAGAAACGAGGTCAGCTGGATTCATTTGTATTCACATCTCGTTTTCAATGCTATTAGCAGTTAATAGGAATCACCATGTCCAATTATTGAAATATGAGGCAAATTTGGTCGTGATCGTGAATTGTACTTGTCATTAGTTAAACTCGACTGTATTTTATTAGTCTTATAATGGTCTGTTACTGGTGAAATTCTATCGACAGGTTAAACAAGCTGGAATCATTGATACGAAAGAAAATTGTTGGAAATTCTTCATTGATCGCGTGAGGAGACAATTGAAATGCATATTGTGCTTCTCGCCAGTTGGTGCAACCTTGAGAAAAAGAGCCAGACAGTTCCCAGCTTTGGTAAATTGCACTTCAATCAATTGGTTTCAAGATTGGCCGCAAAAAGCACTGGAATCAGTATCAGCTAGATTTCTGGAGGTGGGTACAAAAATGAGTACTAAATTTTCTTCAATTGGATAACGTATTGATAATGTTCTAGGAACTCGAAGAACTACCGGCTGAGCTTCGAACATCCGTTTCTCTGTTTATGTCTTTTGTTCATATGAGCGTGAATGAAGCTTCGAAAATGTATTTGCAAAATGAAAAGAGATATAATTACACGACACCTAAGTCATTTTTGGAACAAATTGCTTTGTATTCTAAGCTTTTGGCTGAGAAGACGTATGATTTGAAAGCAATGATTATTAGATTGGCAAATGGTTTGACTAAACTAGCCAGTTGTGCTGGGCAGGTACTAGATATAAAACTGAATCAAAGTTTCCAAATGTATTCGCTGTTCATGTTCATTCAGGTGGATGAACTTAAAGCCGTATTGGCTGTTCAGGAAGTAGACCTCAAACGAAAGAATGAAGTCGCTGACAAGATTCTAACTGAAGTCCGAGCCGAGAATACGAAAGCCGAAGTAGAGAAGTCCATAGGTGCATAATTAAAAAAAAAAACAGGAATAATTTAGTTTTTAAAACATTTACATGGTTTAATGAGAATCATTTAATCATTTAGTATCTGAGGAGGAAGCTAAAGTGGCTGAAATTAAAGAGCGGGTCTCGGATAGGCAAAAAAGATGCGATGAAGACTTGGCGAGAGCAGAACCAGCAGTTAGGCAAGCTGAAGCTGCTTTGGATACCTTAAATAAAGTAATGTACACTATTAATTAATGAATAACGAGTAATGATGAATGTAGTTTTCGTTATGACTGGAATGTATCTTTTTAATTACTTTCTAGAACAATCTAACCGAATTGAAGTCATTTGGTACGCCACCTGATGCAGTAGCGAATGTAGCCCAGGCAGTTTTGGTATTATTTTCACCAAAAGGCAAAGTACCGCGTGATCGTAGTTGGAAAGCTTGTAAAGTGATGATGGGAGCCGTAGATACGTTTCTATCACAATTGCGAAATTACGACAAAGAGAATATTCATCCTGATGTCGTGAAGGCCATTCAACCTTATATTAACGACAAAGGTTTGTCTTCTTGAATGTTGCATGTTCATCAACGTTCAGGGTTTAAAATTCTACTTTTACCTTTCCTATAGATTTTGAACCTGATTTTATCTATTCCAAATCACAAGCTGCAGCTGGTCTCTGTAGCTGGGTCAAAAATATCATGGTTTTCCATTATATAAATGAGAATGTAAAGCCTCTAAGAGCTGCTCTAGCACAAGCCAATGCTGAACTCAAAGCTGCAATGGATAAATTGAATGCACTTCGAGCTCGTTTGGCTGTAAGAATTATTATTCTATTGATATTTCTGTCATACGTTTCTCTACCATATAGGACATCAACGACCTCTTTGAGTCATGTAAAAAAAAAGTATCTTTAGTTGGACTTATTTGATTTTGTAGGAACTGCAAAAAATGCTTGACGTTTTGAGTGAGAAAATGAACGTAGCTTTAGCAGAGAAACAAAAATGTCAGGATGAGGCTGATAATACTGCCATGATAATTGACTTGGCTAATAGATTGGTGAATGGTCTTGCTTCGGAAAAAATACGTTGGGCAGAAACTGTGCAAGTGTAGGTAGATCTGATAGGATTTCTGCAACTTAATTTAACATGGATGGTATAAGGACAGTTTATTATTCTCTGCCGACAGGTTGCAGAGTTCAGGGGTTACCATACCAGGTGATGTACTTCTCGTAACTGCGTTTATATCATATGTGGGATGCTTTACAAGAAAATACAGAATGGACTTGATTAATGTGCATTGGTTACCATTTTTGGCAAGTTTGCAAATTCCCATACCGCAAACACCTAATTTGGATCCACTATCGTTGTTGACTGATGATGCACAGATTGCTCAATGGAACAACGAAGGCAACATATTAATAATGTCTAGATTTATTTGACAACTGAATTATTTTTAACTGTTTAATGATTAATTAGGCTTACCAACTGATAGAATGTCATCCGAGAATGCGACGATTCTAACGAATTCTGCAAGATGGCCACTTATGATTGATCCACAGCTTCAGGGTCTTAAATGGATCAAAAACAAATACGGTGACGAATTGAAAACTCTGAGACTCACCCAAAGGAATTACTTGGATAAAATTGAATTTGCCATATCAAATGGCCAAGTGGTGTTACTAGAAAACATTATGGAATCGGTTGATGCTGTTTTGGATCCCATTCTTGGAAGAGTTTTAGTAAAGAAAGGCAGGCAAGTTAAATCTGGAAATGGTCAATTAATTCATATACCTTATAGTGTGATTAAAAGCATTATCGATTCAGGGCCATCAAAATTGGGGACAAGGAAATCGATTACAATCCTCAGTTCCGGTTGATCTTACAAACAAAATTAGCAAATCCTCATTACAAGCCGGAAATGCAGGCTCAGACTACGTTGATCAATTTCACTGTTACTAGAGATGGTTTAGAAGAGCAACTACTCGGCGAAGTAGTAAAAACAGAGCGTCCCGACTTGGAATTCTCCAAAGCAGAATTGACCAAGCAACAAAATACTTTTAAGATAACGTTGAAAACACTTGAGGACGATTTACTTCACAGGTATTAATAATTAATAATAGTGAATAATATAAAAAAAACGATTTAAAGATTATGAATATTTGTGAATGTTTTCCATTCATTAAGACTGTCCTCTGCTGGTCCAAACGTTTTGAGCGACGTGGCTTTGGTGGTGAATTTAGAAACAACCA
Source organism: Syrista parreyssii (assembly GCA_030142615.1). Classification (NCBI taxonomy): domain Eukaryota; kingdom Metazoa; phylum Arthropoda; class Insecta; order Hymenoptera; family Cephidae; genus Syrista; species Syrista parreyssii. The sequence continues at coordinate 141,962 of JARQTG010000411.1, forward strand.
AGAAAACAGCAGCTGAAATTGAAATAAAAGTAGCTGAAGCTAAAGTGACATCAGTTAAGATAGATGAGGCCAGAGAATGGTACAGGCCAGCAGCATCCAGAGCCAGTATCTTATATTTCATCTTGAATGATCTCAATAAGATAAATATGTTGTACCAATTTTCATTGAAGGCATTTAGTGTGGTTTTTCAAAATGCCATAAAATTTGCTGAACCTTCAGATAATTTATCTAAACGGGTACTACTATTAATAGACAGTATAACTTATATGGTGTTTTTATACACTAGTAGGGGTCTCTTTGAAAGTGATAAGCTGATATTCCTTTGTCAAATGATAGTACAGGTGGGTTAAAACGAATGACATTTCACATACTTCGTGATATATTAAATGACAATTATTTTATTAGATACTGCTTCAAACTAAAGAAATATCTCAACCTGAACTGGATTTCTTGTTGAGATTTCCGTACACGCCAAATCTGACAAGTCCTGTAGACTTTCTTAACAATACCAGCTGGGGTGGTATCAAGTTTCTCAGTGGCATGGATGACTTTAGGAATCTTGATCGTGATATAGAGGGCGCTGCTAAAAGGTGGAAGAAATTTGTGGAATCAGAAACGCCAGAACGCGAAAAATTTCCACAGGAATGGAAGAATAAAAGTGCACTTCAGAGACTCTGCATGATGCGTTGTTTAAGATTGGATCGAATGACTTATGCAGTGCGGTAAATCAATCAAAATGCTATCCATTCACGCAAGTCGTTTCCTGACAGACCATTCTTTTATGATTTGTAATTAATCTTAGATGTTTTGTGGAAGAGAAGCTTGGTCCAAAATTTATCGAATCTAGATCACCTCCATTTGAAAAATCTTATGAGGAGACAAGTGCAATAACACCTGTCTTTTTTATATTATCACCTGGAGTAGATCCTCTTAAGGTAGACATCAGAACTATATTTAAATTTATATAATGTAGGAATTATTCATAAGAATTTCTCTGCATTTAGGATGTTGAAAAGCTGGGTAAACGTCTAGGCTTCACGTTTGATGGTCGAAACTTTCACAATGTGTCGCTTGGTCAAGGTCAGGAACCAGTTGCTGAAGAGGCTATGGATTTGGCAGCTGCCAATGGTCATTGGGTGATACTTCAGAATGTGCATTTAGTAAAAAATTGGTTACCAAATTTAGAAAAGAAAATGGAGCAGCTGTCAGATGATCCTCATCCAAATTATCGTCTATACATTAGCGCCGAACCTAATGCAGATCCTCATGAATCTATAGTACCTCAAGTGAGTTCAAAATACTAAATACTCTGCATACAATATAAATAATCATTTTCAATAGAAGCTTCGGTACATAAATTATAAAAAATTGTTCAAGGGTATACTGGAATCTGCGATTAAAATCACAAACGAACCACCCACAGGGATGCATGCTAATATTCACAAAGCTTTAGATAATTTCAATCAAGAAACTTTGGACTCTTGTACAAAAGAGTCAGAGTTCAAGGCAATACTCTTTGCACTTTGCTATTATCATGCGGTTGTCGCTGAACGCAGAAAGTTTGGTCCTCAAGGATGGAATAGGGTAATGAACTGATTGATTGAGTTAAAGTGATTAAAATTTAATTTCTTTTTTATTTTATAGTCTTATCCCTTCAATGTGGGGGACTTGACCATCAGCGTGTCGGTGCTACTTAATTACTTAGAAAATAATACTAAAGTACCCTGGGAAGATTTACGATATTTGTTTGGCGAAATTATGTATGGTGGTCATATTACTGACGATTGGGACAGGAGATTATGCAGGACTTATCTACTGGAGTATCTTCAGTCTGAACTAGTAGATGGGGATTTGTTCTTAGCTCCAGGATTTTTAGCACCACCAAACAGTGACTATCCAAGTTATCATCAATACGTGGATGATTTTTTACCACCTGAAAGTCCAATTCTTTATGGACTTCATTCAAACGCTGAAATAGGTGGGTACAGATGTCGTAAACCTAATTAATATTGTCACGAACATAGACGATTGCAAAAGACGTAAATATTCATAATTTTAGGTTTTCTAACTGTCACTTCTGAGAATTTATTTAAAACTGTTCTGGAGATGCAACCAAGGGATACTGGTGAATCAACTGGAGCTGGGATGTCGCGTGAAGAAAAAGTTAGGGGTCTCATTGAGGATCTGCTAGACAAACTTCCTGAAGAGTTTAATATTGCTGAACTTATGAGCAAAGTAATTATATGAGGTACAATTGATATTATGTTACATATTAATGATTTTTTAGGTAGAGGACAGAACGCCATTTATCATTGTAGCCTTTCAAGAGTGTGAAAGAATGAATATACTCTGCGGCGAGCTCAAGAGGTCACTTCGTGAACTAGAACTTGGTTTAAAAGTTAGAAAAATATTTTGCATTTATAATCTACAGTTTAATAAAGTATTCTGTTTAATATTCTATAATATTCAGGGTGAATTGACAATTAATGCTGACATGGAAGATTTACAAAATTATTTATATATGGACTCAGTTCCACCATCTTGGACAAAAAGGGCCTATCCATCTAGTCTTGGATTAACAAATTGGTTTACTGACATGATGAACAGGGTGGCTGAGTTATCTAATTGGACAGCCGATTTTAATGTATTGCAATTGATACCTAATCTCTTATCAAGATGATATTATTGATTTTCAATTATGCACACTAACTTGACTTTACAGCTACCATCATCAGTTTGGCTAGCAGGATTTTTTAATCCTCAGTCGTTTCTAACTGCTATAATGCAACAGACGGCAAGGAAAAACGAGTGGCCCTTGGATAAGATGTGTTTACATTGCGACGTCACTAAGAAACAAAAGGATGAATTTACGTAAGATTTTCGATCGTTTTGGTTCATTAACTTTGAAGCGATGTTACGATCTCACGCGTAACATTGTGTTTTAGAGCGCCTCCAAGAGAAGGTGCATATGTCAATAGCCTTTATATGGAAGGAGCCAGATGGGATATGGCACTGGGAGCAATTGCTGAATCCAGACTTAAGGAATTATTCCCACAAATGCCTGTCATTTATATCAAGGCTATTACACAGGATAAGCAAGAACTGAAAAATGTTTACGAGTGTCCCGTTTACAAAACGAGGGGCCGTGGACCCACTTACGTATGGACATTTAATCTCAAGAGCAGAGACAAGCCTACCAAGTGGACCTTAGCTGGGGTTGCTATTCTGCTTCAGATATAATGATTAAAGTACTGCACATGTTTCATATATGCAAATTAGATTATATGATAAATAGTGAAATCAATAATAACCATAGAAGAAAGAAAAAGTAAAAATGTGCAAGTGAACATAGGAATAAATCGAATTTATCGAGTATAAAATTAAAATAAAAGAATGCTCATCTTATTGGATCAATCAAAGTGTAGTAGCATCATCGATAAAATGATTTATTTCCAAGTTATTTGTGCTTGTTGGATCATTATTTATTCCACTGGTGTCTCATCGTTAGATAGACGTCAGTTTACGTCGCAAACGGCTTCTTCAAATTTACTTCGTTATCAAAACTTAGACGAAGACATACATGATCAAGGCATTTGGGAATCAGTTGCGAGACGAAAAATCATTAGCAGCTCTTGCAGAAATTCGGGCACGCTCTTGTACAACGATATTGCCAATCGGTACAAATGTGTTTGTGAGCCAGGATACGAGGGTGCTAACTGCCAATTGAGGAGTCACATTTGCAAAGAAAAAAACACAACCTGTCTGAAGTACAACCATGATTTTGATGACTGCGTACCAATTCAAGGAAATGGTTTTGCCTGTTATTATAAAAATCATCAAGAACGTTGGTGCAATTCTGCAAATCAAAATAGCTGTCCTCCTGGTTGGACATGTCTAGATAATTTAATTGGTCTAAAGCGAGGGTACCGATGTCTGCCTCCAGGTCAGCTAAAGTCATTAACGATGTCAGAGATGTTAAATGATCTGTGGATTCCACAATGTCAAAATGGTGGTCGTTTGAATGAAAGCGGTATCTGTGACTGCCTCACAAATTGTATGGGTATGTATTGTTAGCTATTATAGTATACACGTCATGTATGGAATCATTATAATCATCAGGGTCTCATTGTGAGTTGATCGATCACTGTAAAAACACCCCATGTTCGGACGGAAGTACTTGCCATTCGTTTCCTGGTGGTTACATGTGTACTTGTCCCGATCATCGTACAGGAATTGATTGCAAAATCATTAAAAGACGAATTCAATCTACTATGAAGGATGTTCGACTGTTCTATCATTCTGAACAGCATGTTTTAACTCCATCATCTTTCTTATATTTGGTTCGTATTCCTGGAGTTTTGCCAAAAATTTCCATTGATTTTTCAGACGGTAGGTGATCATTTTATAGAATCATTAAATTCTCTAAAATTGATTAAAGACACGAATAAGACCATATTACTTTCAATATGTAGGACAAGTAGTGGAAATGACTCAAGAGGATTTTTACAGGATTGAGAATATTAATGATCATTTAATAAATCTAAATTTTCAACCAACTGCAACCAATGACTCATTTGCATATGCAATCAATTTCACTCATACCTACAGTAATAAAGGAATTTATAATATGTCGTTCAGAGGCTGGAACAATCATTTACTGATCTTCGACTCAGTATTTTCAATTCGTGTATCGGATCCAGTCAATTGCACTTTTCAATTAAGTTTGAAAAACGCTGTTCAGACTCCTGACAAAGCTATACTTTATCATCGTAAAGACAGTATCGATATTTATGCTTCGACAAGAGTATCTTGTCCTGGAACTAGTCTCAATTATCATTGGGAATTATTTTCCGTTCCAACTATTTTCTCAGCACCTGCATCGAAATTCAAAAGGTATATACATGGAAGCGATAGCCTTAATAAATTTGTTTACTAATTAATTAATCCAATTGCCTTATAGGACTCCACACAATATTAGTATTCGCAATGCAGAGTATCATGCTCCGCCATATACGTTAGCTCAAGGACACTACGTTCTCGTTTTATCAGTAAATATGGTACGACCTATATATGGAGAAATAATTAATGCTACTACCTGGTTTCAAATTGTGAAAGACAAAATAGTTGCCCATATATCAGGAGGTAATGATAATTAAACCCACGAGGGTGCTGAATTATTGTGATAATCTTTTTTGTACTTTTAGGCAGTTTCTGGAATGTTCATGAAACCGAACCTTTTGAGATCAGCGCTATCGAATCTTATCACCCTGATTTCCCCAAGGAGAACGAATTGAATTTTTCTTGGTTTTGTTCAGTAGATAAAGCTGAATATATTGCAACAGATTTTTGTGGGGCAAATGACTTTAAGACTATATCAACAAGACCGGTTTTACATGTTCAGGATTATCTACTTCGACTTGGGGTCATTTATGATTTCATGGTTAAAGTGGAATCGGATACCGCTGAAAGTTCAATGCAGAATGTACAGATTCAGGCAAGAAATTTGATGACAGAATATTCAATTTAGTTCTCAGTACCTTGAGACTTTAACATAACGATGTTAAAGATAGCTTTTAAGGTTGCGCATTTTCATGAAATAAGATACCTTCAAAATTCGTTTGAAGAAACTTATTGTAAACTTAAAATGACAGGTGGTCCCACAAGATGTTGAGCTAATTCGCATAAAATGCATCCAAAACTGCAAGGGAAACGAAGTGGCAATTACTCGTCCATTGATTTTGCAAGCATTGCTTGAAATAAAAACTAAGAATGTTGAATTGAAATGGGATTGCATACAGAACGATTATCCCAACCTATCGATTCTAAAAAGTGAAGACTTCGTAGTGAATGATGATATGTTTATTGTAAAGGCTGCAGTCTTCCGGCCAAGTCACCGTTATAAAGTAAAAATAAATTTGAAAATTTTTTCAATATTTTCAAACATTACACTAAAAAAAGAATCCTACCCCAGATCACAGTTACTGCAGTGCATACAAATGACACCAAAAAGGATGGAACTGCAATATTGAGTTTTGTAACAGTTCCGAAATTCATGACTGGAACTTGTACCATCTTTCCAGAACAGGGATTCGCTCTTTTGACACAGTTTGATATAAGGTGTAACTATTTTTTATCAAAAAATACACCAATTGTCTATGAAGCTTTTCAATACATGTTACCAAGCCAGGCACCATTATTGATTAGTTTTAATGTAAGATATTAAGGAATACTAACGATCAGGACGATAACTTGGTAATTGTATCAATAATTTTTTTAAGGTTTCTCCAGAATTTTCGAATATTACTTTAGCAACAGGCTTGCCAGAAATGGAATATATAACTAGAGTTGTTATTTATGCTACTGATAACATTGGTTTAATGGAATCGTATGCAATTAACGTAACTGTATATCCTATAGCAGCTTATTTAAGAGTAATTAATGAGATAAAACTCATTAAAACTTTGATAACCTCTATGACTTCTATGACGGTTAGGCATATCGTAGAAGCAGATGTTTATGCTGTGATAAGTGTAAATATTGTATATTTTTCGTGTAACATAATTTTCAGTCTTAATTAATTAATCATTAATTATTACTCATAATAGAATGCATGGACGATGCTGCGTGCCATGAGCACAATGGTCCAAAGGCCGCTGAATGATGATGATGAAATCTTTATTAATCATCACAAATACGTTATGGTAAGTTTATTTTGTATTTTTAGACACATTTTCATAAAACATACTTTTATAACTTTTTTTTTGAAAATAATTATTCGCTTTTTGTGTTTATACAGGTAGAGTATCTTTCTCGTTGCAAATACTTCAATTCAATTTTGATGAAGTATGCTATATCTGCACTGAAATTACTGATCGAAATACAGAATAAATACAATTATCATCATAATGATGATAAAATTCAATTGATTTTTAATCAGATTTTGAACGATCCATTACTTCTTAACGTATCCAGAACCAATTTGATCGACATTGGCGTTAGTATACTTAGCGCATCGCGTTCACTGGTCGAGGAATCAATTATTAAGGAGTCAGTGTGGAGTCATGAAGCATGTGTAAAGAATCTACAAAGATATTCAAATTTACTTAGTCACTCAATCGTACCTCATGAAAGTATCGAGATGACCAATTTCGAGGAGAATCTATGGCTCCTATTGCGTAGAAGTTCTCCAGACACATGGTGGATCGGACGAAATCATGAAATCATTGCAAACGTCACGGTGTCTGATAGATTCCAATGGCTCAATGAATTTATGGATCTGGAGGCAATAATTTTTACTGCTGATCCTTCTCGACGAACATTAGGCAAATTAGGAGAAATTAAACTTCCAGTGGTAGGTTTGACTTTTGTACCAGAAAATCATTTACTATATGCTACAAAATTAAATGACTTTACTAGGCGACTATTAATACTTACACATCCATCAAAGGCAATAGGATTTCAGCTAAAGGTGCAGTTGCCAATGCTGACTTTCAATTTTCCCTCGAGTCATTGGATCATCAAACGATAAAACGTAACGTCGTTTACTATTACAACTACATTCACTAAAACAGTAGCCACTGTTTCTAAAAATGACTTTATTTTCATTTTCCTCATTTTGGCAAATAGGTTTTGTGCGTGTCGAGCCATCGTGGGATTACACTAATGATGATATATCATTAACGAGATTAGAAGTACAACCAAGCGGCAGATTGGTGATAATATTTGATGATCAAAATGATAACGTGCTACTTCGCGTTATTGTCACAAAATCGTATGCACCGGTAATGGAGGATTTTTTGGAATCTGAGACCATACCCAGATATGGGGAAATGAATTTGACGACAATGAAAAAGTGGGCTATATATAGGAATATCGCTGATGACGATAACAATGACGAAGAAGAAGATGCTGACGATAAAAGGAATGCATCAGTATTCTTTTATATTGGAGTTTTACCTCATCAAGTAATCAATGGACATTGAAATAATTTTACTGCCAGGAAAATAAAAACGTTTAATTATGTTCACTATGCACAGATCACAGTGAGGTCACTCATGCCCAATTTAGATCCATCGATTCCTGATGATTTTCTCGAGGAAAAATTACCCAAAGCACAACGTTATCGTAAAAACATTACATACGTTTTTCGTGTATTCACGGTACATTGTTTCCGCTGGAACGAGACGATGGACAAATGGTTGCCACACTGTAGAATCATGGATGACGTTACTGACAGTTCAATGACCTGTCATTGTCAAGGACTGAGTACAATCACAGCGTCGTACAGATCAGTCATTAACACGACTTATTCGCACAGTGAAATTTCTATGTTTGTACAATTCGTCGAAAACGAAATTATCACATGGTACGTAGAATGTTAGGATTTCAAGAGATTTTCAAGTAGTTAAAAAGCTTGATGATTTTTTAATGATTTTCAGGTTCATGGCTTATTTGCTTCTGTGTTTCTTGGCATTGTACCTCTGGGGTAGTAAGTGGGATCATTGGGACAAGAATCAGAGGAAAGTTATCATGCTGCCGGATAATGATGATTCTCATTCATACTCATATATATTAAAATTATATACTGGAAAGAATGAAGATGCCGGTACGAGTTCAAAAGTAAATTAGAATCTTATGATTATGAATCATCAATGTTTTTTTCGTTTCTCATTTTTATCGTAACAGGTTGCAGTTATGCTGGAAGGTTCACTCGGTAGTAGCAACGTCCATGTGCTTGAATCATTAGCAAGACCAGTGACGACTTGTGGTGGCAGGGATCATTTTCTCATAAAAACAAAATCGTCATTAGGGGATGTTTATCGTTTGAATATATGGCATAATCATAGGGGTCCCAGACCTATATGGTGATTATTAAATTGATAAGGTAAAATTTGTTGAATTATCAAAAGTGATTTTTTCATGTTTCAGGTACGTCGATAAAATCATTATACATGACGTACAAACCCACGTCGTCAGTTTCTTTTTGATAGACTCGTGGCTGTCTCCACTTCACGGTGATGGTATAAATAATTTTTGTCTATTATTTTCTATATATTAACTTTATGATTCGTCAATGTTGAGTAACTGATGATTTTTAATTGTGCAGGCACTATGGGACTCAGCTGTTATAGACTGATGAACTTTGAAAAGTTCCCTTGGCGTATACGTTACTCAAATGTCATACATGAAATTACGTATGCTGGTCATCATATGTTTTTCGGAATGTTTACAAGGTAAATGAATAATCCATGAAATTCAATGAAAAAAATAGTATCGTTTCAATTAGTTATAAGCGACACATGTTATAAAATTAATTAATTGACATTTTGATAATTCGTCAGGCATTCCGCTCGATATAATTCACGACGAAAACGAGTGATATTGGGTTTAACATATTGTTTAATCATAATGATGTGCGTAACTGAATTTTATCCAAAATTTAAAGTTGGCAACAATGAAATGGATTCCGCGAGTGAATTAAAATTGGAAAGCATTGACATCATCATCGGTATTCTAGCCTCATTAATTTCATTCCCGATAGGCTTTGCGTTACTTTGGATTTTTCGAAATGTAGCACCTGCACAGTCCTACGCCAGCAATTATTCGTCTAGGTAATCGATAATTACAATAGAAATTGCTTATACAAAGGTTGTGAATAAAATCTTTACAACATTCATAGATACGTTCAAGAAATAGTAATACCAAAACCAATGAAACTAAATGATTTGGAGAAGAAAGACCTAATTGGTCAGTTCAATAGTAAGCAACAATTACTGATGAATCAAATGTACATAACTATCGATAATCCTGTAATTCAAAACCACGTTGTACCTCTGAATCATTCGATTGATACCGAATCCAAAGAAATATATGAAAAGGTACGTGATTAAATTTCTAATGATTTTTGTAGATGTATTTTTGACTATCGAATTCACCTAAAAAAGAGAAATTAATTTGGCAACAAAATATTAGTTAATAATTCTTACTATTTAATACTTGTATCAGATGATCTCGAAGACTGAACCTATACATGGAATTCAAAGAGTGCGGTTGGCTTACGTATTACCTCATGCGTTTCTCTATCCACTCTGTGCTCTATTTTTCATGATTTCAATTGTCTTGTTATACTTTATACTGACTCGAGGATCATTGTATTCATGGAACACAGCACGACGATATCTCATCTCATGTTGGACAGCACTTCTGTTCAGTTTTCTAATTTTGGAGTCATTGAAGGTAAACTTGCTAAAAATTACTTTTTAATCATTGACATAAATGATAATCAACAGGTCAGGGTACTTGCGTTGTGGCAAATATTAAGAGACAATCATCTATATGTGTTCGAGGATAGAAGCCACATAGTGATTTACGTAACACGCGAATTAATCGCAATGATGCGGAATAAACAAAAACATCTACCTGCAATTAGATCATCGTCAATCTACAAGCCAATCCCTCGAGAGAGAGTCGATGATCTGAAACGTGGATTTATTCAAAGTTTCATTGCAAAAGTATAGTGCAATTCATGATTCACAGTGTTTAAGATGTATTTGCAAATTTGGTATATTTTAGGTTTTACAGACTGAGGCAATAGCTACTGTAGTATTTCTGATATGTCTGAGTGTAATCCAAGCAAATATTTATAGTCGTAGGAGTTATTATCATTATAGGAATCTTGACTTACTCATAAATGGTCATTTTGATTATAGTCAAATATCATTGGCTAAAGTAAACTATATGGAAGATTTTATTTCTTACATAGAAACGACTGCTTTACAAAGTATTTATCATGATAATGATATTTCCGGTGAAATTATTATCACCAATGATGGTGTTAATCATCTTGTTGGTAGCTCTAGAATTAGACAGGTATGTACATCTGGATTATTTTTTTGACAAATAATTTTTGTTATTAATCTATAACTTATGTTCTTCTCACTTCTTCTCTATGTTCCAATAGATTAGAATACATCCAGAATCGTGTTTGAAAGATTCACTCAAAGATTTGCATGTGGATTGCAAATATGCGAATATTCGTTATGATATGGATAAAAGAAACTTTTCTGAATCGTGGAAAGAAGAGATCGGTAAATCTGGAGCCTCGGCACGTGAACAAGCTTGGTCTTACCAGGATATAATTAGTGACGAATATTTTGTGATAGGTAAGAACGAGCTATTAAAAAGCTTGAAAAATAATTGGGACTATGCTTTTAATTCAATAATTATTTTTGAATAGGAAATGAATCAAGATATCCGAAAGGTGGTTATATAGTGTTATTGGGTCACGATAAAGGTGCAGCTTTAGCGGAATTTAATTATCTCAAAGAATCAAATTGGATTGATAAATTCACCCGAGCAGTTATCTTCGAGACTTCTCTTTTTAACCCAAACACCAAAGTGGCAAGTACCATTAGAATTCTTGGTGAAAAGTGCTACAATGGTGGTTTTGTAGCTAAACAAAATATTCATTTTGCAAAGGTGCGAGCTTATGATAATAAATTATAGACACATTAAAAATTACAGAATTGAAATGAATTCACAATAAAATTATTCTGATTAATCTTATTTAGGTGAGATCCATCGACGATCATCAGGAGGTGATACTGATTTTAATGATGATTATACTTTCTCTATCAATGTTCCTTTATTTAAAAAAAAAACAAACGGAATACGCTAAATCATCATGGAGACACATTTTCCATATATGGAATTTATTGTGGATGTTATTTATTATTACTGGCATTGTCGTCATCTTGACATACATTTATCGTATGAGTAAAGTCAGTCATATTTCTGCTATGATTAAAGCTGCAATTATAACTGTAACAATTGATTAATTCACGTCGATTAAAACTCTACGATTTAGGTATTTAAATCAGTGGAGAAATTAAAAAATTCTCATACCAAAAGATACATGTCATTTCATGATATTGTATGGGCCGAATCTGTATTATTAACTTTCGTCAGCATTTCTGTAACTGTGACAATTATCCAAATCGGTGGTATCATTACCACGAAGTAAGTACCAACAGGGTTGACAATTTACTCGGTAATACTAATATTTATTTATTTTCAGCTGGAGAATATTTTTATTTTGGAAAACAATCTCAAGATCTTCAGGAATAATAATATCAGCGACCTTAATTATTCTGATAACACTTATGAGCTTTGGATCGTTGGCATTTATTATATTTGGCGCCCATGCATGGAATTATCATAATTTTCATTGGGCCACTACGTCTCTTTTCAAAATTATGCCAAATTCTATGGATTTGACATGTTTACCTACTTGGAACACATGGACATCATTGCACTTAACGATGCCAATAATCAGTGGAACAGTCGCACTTGCATTAATAATTCTTCGATATCTTATGTTTTCAATCATTTTAACGAGCTACGATGATCTACGATTTCAAACTGGAATTAAAAAGGATATTCATGGTTTTTTGAAAGAACGTACCATAAAACGTTATTTTGAAATTGGAAGCTCAAAGTCTTACGTAAGGATATAATTATACATCGTCAGCTGTAATAATATTGTGATCTTATGATCAGGGAATTTTTGTTTCTTAGATGTTTGAAAAATCAGATTTGGATTCGCGACGATTTCAAATTATCCTTCGACTTTTGAAAAATGCTGTTAATGTACGAGATAACGAAGTTAGACAGCAAGCCATGGGAAATTTACTATTATATACTTTAATTAAAAAGGCTGAATTATCAAATTTCAAATCATACGAAACTAAAATGACAAATCAGTTGAAAAATGATTTCTTAATGATTAATTCACTTAGAGCTGCTCTACGCCTGCAGCGCTTCTAGAATTTTCAAGATAAATATAATAATAAAATAATCATATCACGAATAATCGAATGTTTCGAATATTAAAATATTCGCAATGAACAATTGAATGGAAATAAAAATGTACAACAATTTATTGAAATATGTATGTAATTTCTTATAAATGACAATTGAAACATGCACCGTCAATATTTTCATTGAAATTCATCAGGCCGTCATTATGAATTGAATGGATAACTTCGACATATGAAAGGTAACAAATCAGTATAAAGGATTAAGTTATTAACTATCATCGCAACTACTGAGAAAAAATAAAAACTATGAATCGCACGGAAAATTCATTATGTTACGAGCTTTCGACATTTGCCGAGGTTATGGTCAAGTCTAAGACAACGTTAAATTACTTACAAGAAGAAACCAATTCCGTGTTAGATTTGTTACCAGAATTGGATAAAATTTTGAAAAATGCCTGGCGCGACGAGGACGAGCTAAAATTTCGCAAGCACGAGAAGATAAGGAAATTGAAAAAACATGTAAATTCACGAGCAAAAATAAGATCAGCGCCGCAACAGAAAAATACGTTTATCCCAGAGTTTCCTAATCGACTTAATACACTTGAAACTTCAGCACGCGTATGTATATCGATACAGTATTGATTCTTTCGATGAATTCGATCAATTACGAATAATTATATCTTTTCAATTTTATAGATTTCTTGGCTCTCGACATTCATGTTCTTCAGCAATTATTTGAAAGTTCCCCAACCACCATTGCGATGCGATTGGTACATCCCGCGTAAGAGGTCAATTCCACGTGTCGACGTAAAATTTTAAAGAATTGCACAAACAACCTACCAACTCCATAAGATATGCAGCAAGTATCCGGAGCACAACAGAAATTCAACGGAACTCGAAAAGTACGAGAAACCACGAAAAAGCACAGCTAACGTTATCGCATCATTGCCAGCATTATATAAAATATAAATATAAATGCTTTCGTAATTAACAATCAGGTAATTAACGCAATAGCGTATCAACATATAAAAGCATTAAGAAATACATTTAATCTATTTTATTTGTACGCAGGCGTTCATCGACTTATTTTAGGAGTTACATAGATGTACGCACACGAACAAGATTGACTGAAAGCTGACCTTTTGGCTGTAAATTATCAAAAACACGATTTCATAAATTTACCGATTCCAGTGAAATTCTACGTAACAATAGAAGATCGGAAACAATAGAAAAATTTGTATGCGATTTCTCGTTTCAATACGATATTGATTTATTTATGAATATTTTGTAAATTCTTTAATTGCGTTTCCAAGTAGATTTGTGTAAAAATTAAAATATGCTTATAATACATTTCGTCGTTATTACGGCTCCAGAATTCATCGTAGTTTTTTAATGTGACATTTAAGCGATGACGTATTCGTTAGATATTTTACTTAGCAACCGATAATCTGCCTAAAAACTAAATACAAAGATTATGACGATTAATAATTATTTACGCGGTAAAACATTACACTGTTGCTATCATTTGAATGTTTATAAAACTGATCACGCACCGGGTTATCGTAATTAATAAAAATGTACTACATTTGGAGTACATACTTCTACATGTATGAGTAGAGTTAAGAGTTTGGAGGGTGAAATTGTGCAATTGTTTAAAGACTATGTTTTATAAGAAAATTAACTATATTACATTAAATTGTATGTTTCAATGCACTTTCGCAAAATGTTTGAAATGACAAAATTAATTATTTCATTAAAAATTCGCTATATAATGATTAATAAAAAAAATGGAATCTGATTGACAATGGAATAAGTTCACGAAAATAACTCTAGTCCATGACACATGTGTCTAAGAAGCATAAGAGATTTCATGATTTTTCGATTTTTCCCCGTGACACCTTTCTTCCATAACATGTAACTTAAAAAAAAAATAATTTTTTCATGTCGTTTTACTTTAGAAATCTTTACTTATACTTTTGCAAATTTTTATTTCACTAAAATTAAGGTAAAAAATCTCTGTCCGCTACAAAGTTACGTTGCAATTTATAAGCCCGTGTCTGACTGAATATGTGTGACCTATTAGTTGATATAAAAATGTGATGTTTTAGGGTTAAGCCGCATGTTTTGCAAATAAAACATATAACGGCGCGTGACCCACGATATTTTCTGATGCGTTGGCGCAGATGCTGTATTCTTAAAATAAAGACGTACAATTACAGTACACATCACCGCGTTATGTATTTATGTGCATATTTATGAATTTTAGCCAATGATCGCTCCGAGGTGCAGGACCATAGGTCACGAGCAAATAATAACGATTAGAAAAAGAACAGACTATAAAAGGAGTGAAAATTTCACTGGCTACACATCATTCTTCTTGGTGTCTTCCTAGAGTCGTGCAAATTTCTCAGTGCCGTTCCTGAGCTACCGAGGTCAAAAAAGACAGCAAAGAATCCAAGGAGGATTTCGAGACGGAGAAGTAGCATTTTTGGAGAAACAAAATTGTTAAAAATGATCAAGGAACTTGTGACCCTTTTGGTAGTCGCAGGCATCACGATTAATGCAACGAGTCTGCACACAGCAAACAAAGATTTCCTCGTGAAGCAGAAGAAACTCTACGACCTTCTTTACTTCCAAACGTTCGATGATGAGCTTTTACACTTGGCTAAGAGCTATGACATCAGCGAGAACATTGATTCCTACCAAGACAAGGTGAAGAAAATTTATTTTATTTAACAGACCTTTGCTTTATTTTTTATCTCACTGCTAATATTTCTGTCCATTTTCATATATTGCAGGATGTTGTCAGAGAATTTCTGAAACGTTTCCAATTCGGTATGCTGCCAAGAGGCAGGCTTTACTCCGGTCAGTACGCGAAGATGCGCCATGAGGTCACTGCTCTCTACAACATTTTCTATCAGGCCAAAGACTTTGATACTTTCTACAAAACTGCAGTCTGGGCCAAGATGCATGTTAACGAGATGATGTTCCTCTACGCCTACGAAATGGCAGTTTTCCATAGACCCGATACCAAGTACATTCGTCTGCCACCTCTATATGAAGTCAACCCATTCTACTTCTTCAATTCTCAATTGATCAACGATGTTGAAAACATCAAGATGGAGTACGGTAATGGCGCATACGATTTAACAAGGTTCTAATATACATTAAGACGCAATTGAGACTTCAATGTTAAAAATTAATTCTGTGAACCGTAGCTACAAATTATTACTCTAACTGTTTATTCTACAATTATTAACAACGTTGTACCGTAGTGTACAATTTTGGCAAGGTTAACCACTGCAATTATTGTTTTACGTAACAGGTGTGAAATCCAACCGTAAAGGTACTGCTGAACCTGAGAACAATTACTTGGTTTTTGCTAATTACACTCCGATGTACTCAATGGACACTTACCTTGAGAGCGACCACAAGCTTAACTACTTTCTGGAAGACATCGGCCTGAATTCTTACTACTACTACCTGAGAGCTGTATTCCCGTTCATCACATCCGACAAGAAGTTTGATTACACCAAGGATCTCCGAGGCGAGATCTATCTGTATGGACACAAAATGCTCATGTCCAGATACTACCTGGAACGTCTCTCGAATGATCTTGAAGATATCGTGGACTTTGATTGGACTATGCCATATGTTCCTGGATTTTACAAGGAGATGATCCATCCCAACGGCGTGAGGTTCCCGCAGCGCATAAGCTTCCAGACCGTTCCTTTCTACAAGTACAGATACATGAAGGCAAGTAATACTGAAGTAATGCGTGGATTTAAAGACTTTTAGTATTCTTCTTGGTAGAAGATATAGAAGAAGAAGAATAGAAGAAGTTGTTAAAAATTTACGTTTGCTTTTGTAGGAGGCTAGAGAAGTGGAATCTCGCATTCTGGAGCTCATCGAGTTTGGTTTCGTATACGATCGTGAAGGTAAACCGAGAGACATCTACACACATGCTGGGCTCAACATACTTGGCAACATCATCGAGGGTAACGAAGATTCCTACAACTGTAGATATTACAAGGACTTAGACGTTCTCATCAGGAAGGCCTTTGGCGCCACTAGGATGGTTGATCACAACTATGACATCGTACCCAACGCACTGGACTTGTACTCCACTAGCATGAGGGACCCAGCCTTCTACCGTATCTATCATATAATTGTGAACCTGTACATAAGGTCAATATCAGGAACTAAGATATTTAAATGGTAGGATAGTACAAAAGAGCTAGATCCTAACTAACCTAACTAATTTACTAATATAGGTATCAGTTGAACATGAAACCTTACACTCACGAGCAGCTGGACTTCCCTGGAGTGAAGATCAACGACGTCGTTGTGGGCAAGATGGTTACCTACTTCGATCAGGTCGACATACCAGTTACCAAGGCTTTGAAATTCAAAGACCGCATCGAAGAGTTGTCTTATAGCGTCAAGGCGCGTCAATATAGACTGAATCACAAACCTTTCACTTACACCTTCGACATTGAGAGTGATAAGGACACCACTGCTGTGGTTCGCATCTTCCTGGGACCAGCTTTTGATCTTCACGGCAAGAGGATGCATCTTGAGGACAGCTGGATGAAATACATCGACTTGGACTACTTCAATGTCACCCGTAAGTCCAAGTGCTTAGGGTACCAGAGACTCGGTCCAAACCCAGTTTTTCATAAATTTGTCTGATCCAATTTCTTATTGACAAAATAAATAATATAATGCTTCATCCTTACAGTCAAGACTGGAAAGAACAAGATCGTCCGCAGGAGTACCGAATCTGTCTTCGTGGCCCCCGATGAAATGTCGGGTGAAGTATTCTACAATAAACTTCAGAAGGCGATGGAAGGTAGCGAGCCTTTCGTTTACACCGACAAGATGTTCGAATTCCCCGACAGACTGATGCTACCTAAAGGCAAACCTGAAGGAATGCCGTATCGTCTCTTTTTCCACGTGACACCCCTGGACGAGTCTTACATCACAAACGTGGAGCTTCCTCTGATTGGCAACTTCTACCGCGATAAAAGAGGAATTGGTTTCCCACTTGACAGACCAATCCACATCTGGAACTTTATCACTCCCAACATGTTCTTAAAGGATGTATTTATCTATCATGAAGACATGATGAAGGAGGTCATAAGCGAGAAGATACAAGAAGATGAGATCAGGATGAAGAAGATACAAATGATACACATTTGAATGATTTTCATAATACCATGAAAATATTGCCCGAGTGCTCTTCTATGGAAGCACCGAATGATCCCTACTTTTCGCGATCAACTATTGATATTCATAACTTTGAAATGCCTTGATAACAATTTTAAAAACGTAATAATTCTTTTCGCATGAATACAAACACAAACTATAAAAACATTGTTTTTTATTTTCATATCCACTTTCTAATCCAATTAATGATATCATATATTTTAATTTTGAGAGAATCGCCGTTGCTTTAGTTGGAACACAAATTTAGGGAAACCGAATAGTTCGACGAGTTGATGTGACATCTTTTTCGAACAATTACTGAAATGGTAACGTCTTCGTGGATATAGCGTTTAACATAATTCAATTACGTTAGCAAATCATTTATTTGAGAACATGTGTAAAATATTCATAGAAGTCAAAATTTATCCTTAGCATAAGAGCTGATGTCATAGCAACTGTTTTTCACCAGATTAATCTGTATGCGGTAGCGATGTACACCAAAGATGAGAAAGCTTCTGACAATATTTAAAAAGTGAAGGGAGACTCACTAAAAGCTAGCGGCAGTTCACGAGTAAAATGTTTCTGCATAGTTTGTAATACAAATTTTATGCATAGAAACGTATCACTTGCTAATAATTTCATCTTTTCTATCTGAAAACAAAACACATTTTAGTCGTACACTGAAAACGTATGAACACTGAAGATGATTTCAACAATACAAATTTCACAACATAAAAAGCTGCAATGCTTTGGATTTTCAATTACTTTATAAATAGTTAAGCATTTAAGTATGAAATTGATATTAAAAAAATTTTAAGTATTTGAAATAAGGAAACTGGAATTTTTTACTCGCATAAATAATTTGTTATAAATCTTACATGGTTAAGAAGACCATTGGTTATGGGATCATTGAATAAAATAATTATTATCTGACTTGAAACATCCGTTTGTATTTATTTAATTAATTATCAAACATTGAATCACGAAGCAACGTTGGTTCAAATAATTACAGTCTTTAAACAAAGTTTTTATTTCAGGAAAATAGACATCTTTGTATTAAAAAAAATAACAAGCTACTTAGTGCTTGGATCAGTTGTTCTAACTTCAAGACAGTATCATACAAATACATATATGGTTTGGTCCATGAGTTTGATGCGTTGTTTCGACAGATCGAAACCCAATGAAGTCAATGAAGAGGCTCTGTATATAATTTCTGTCACAAGGTATGTATGTCTGTAAAAAGAGTTGTTCAAAAAGATAAATATATGAAAATTTGAAATCTTCGTAACAATGACGATAACGTTAAAAAACAAAGTTATGCTAGAATAGCCTCTATGCATAACGTTTCGAAATTCGTATCGAGCGTGTTAAAGTTCAAACTTGAAATAATCATCTGCATGATTATCGAATCAGAAAAACGTCATGAAATATGAAAATAACAGAAATCAGTAGCGATTGCATAATGGAGCTTCTAAAAATGATAATAATTAGCCACCTTGATATCCGTACAGTACGTGAAAAGATCAATAAGGTTACAGATATTACCAAGCATCGGGATGTATAAAAGCTGTCTCGGTGCCTCACTCACTACACTTGGCTGCAGCTGGAGTGGTCGACGTGTGGTCCAGACTGGTTTTCATTTGAGATTCGATTAGATTCAGGAGCTTAGAAAATGGCACCTAGGGGTCTAGCCGTTTTGGCGCTGACCTGTCTGTCATTGACAACGGCAGCAGTCATTCAGAGTCAGGTGGCTGACAAGACAATTCTAACCAAGCAATACGATATCTTCAAACTTCTTTGGCATCCTGATCAGCCAACTGTGGTTCTGCCTGAACTCGAAGTAGAGGCTAAGTCCTGGAGCATAGAAGAACACATAAACGATTACAACGACAAGGCAAGTTAATTAACACATAATTAAGCCAGATCAGACACAAAAGATTTCTGATTTCATTTTAGATTGAAACAATGTATAAGAAGCAATGCGCCATGATGAAAGCTGATACTTAACGATTAATTTCTATCCATTTCAGGATGCTGTCACCGAATTCCTTCAACGTTATCACGAAGGACTTTTACCTCGTGGCGAGATGTTCTCCCTCACGTACCAGCAACAACGCGATGAGGCAGTCAACATTTTCCGCCTTCTCTACTCGGCTAAAGACTACGTTACTTTCTACAAAACCGCCGTTTGGGCCCGTTTCAACGTGAACGAGGGCATGTTTACATATGTCTTTTGTGTTGCCGTGATGCAGCGTTCCGATACTCAGGGTGTTAAGCTGCCACCTCTTTATGAAGTCATCCCTACTTTCTTCTTCGATACTGAGATCATCCACAGTGCTATGCAACACAAGATGAGTAAGAGCTGATTGAAGTAATCATTCGGCAGACACCAATTTCCTTGACTAACAATTATATACTTGGATTAGGTAAGGATCCCAATAGTCACGAGGTGCACATCATCTCTGGCAATTACAGCAAAACTCATTCATTCCACGATACTGAACCGGAAGATAAACTGCACTACTTCACCAACGACGTAGGTCTGAATGAATTCTATTTCTACTTCATGAATGAATTTCCAATCTGGATGACGAGTCATGAGATGGGAGTACCTAAGGGTATTCGTGGAGAACAATTCCTGTTCGTTCACAAACAATTGCTGGTCCGTTACTACTTGGAACGCCTTTGTAACGGTCTTGGCGAAATCAAGAACTTCGACTGGAACAAACACTTCCCAGTCGGATATCGTCCAACCATTTCGCTACCTAATGGAGTTGCCTTCCCGGAACGTAAGCCTTGGTCTCTTGTACCAATGGAGAAGTACGAGCACCTGCAGGTAGGTTACGCTGGTAGAAAAATGGGCAATTCTCTCTCTATGTGTGATTTTTAAAGTCAAAATTTTAATTTGATCTGCAGGAAATCGAAGATCTGGAGAGTCGCATCTGGGAGGCTATTAATGCTGGACACATTCTAGATCCCAACTATAAACCTGTAGATATTTACAGTCCCGAGGGTCTTGACATTCTGGGTAACATCATTCAGGGTAATGTAGATTCCTACAATCCACGCCTCTACGGTTCAGTTGTTCTTTTGGCAAGGAAGATCCTTGGATTCAATGTTGAACCTGTTGGAAAGTATCCTATCCACCCAAGTGTGCTCGAGTATACCTTAACCAGTATGCGTGATCCCGCTTTCTACATGTTCATGAAGAGGATCGTGAACTTCTACATCCAGTGAGTTCGAAAATAATTGACTAGTCAAAAACTAGTTACAATTGTCTTGTAAATTAGGACTCCACTTAACGTTGCTCTTTCTTCTTCACTTTAGCTACAAGTCTCACCTTCCCTCTTACACCCACGAAGAACTTATGTTCCCTGGGGTCAAAATTGAACATGTCTCCGTTGACAAATTGATCACTTACTTCGACGACTTCGATGCCGAACTTAATAACGCTCTACACGTCTACAAGCACTTTGATGCTGAACAGCTCCAGATTAAAGCACGTCAACCCAGACTTACTTACAAGCCATTCAATTATCATATCAGGATAACCAGTGATAGGAATACCAACGCCATGATCCGTATTTTCTTGGGACCAAAATATGACGAAGATCATCGTGTACTTAATATTACTGAGAACTACGTAAACTTTTTGGAAATGGACCGCTGGGACGTTAAGCGTAAGTATTGCCAACGGTCAAACAAATCCAACAAGTCATTTAAACACGCATTTTAATTTCCACAAGTCACGGATACTTAAGGAAATGCTTGTCCAATCCTTAAACAAATTATAAAACTTTTGTTTTCTTATGTCTAGTGAAAGTTGGCAGCAACCTCATTGAGCGCACCGGCAAGGACTCAGTACATCTTGTTCCCGATGAGATTTCTTCTGGAATCTATGTTGAGAAAGTGAAGAAAGCGATTGAAACTGGTGAACCCTTCACATATGAAAAGCGCCGTCGTGGTTTCCCTGAGCGTCTGCTCCTGCCTAAGGGTACTAAGGAGGGTATGCCGTTCCAGCTGTTCGTCTATGTCAGCCAGTACGAAGAGGTTCCCGCGTCCAGGTACGAGTCCACCGTATGGGGCACCATTTACACCGATGGAAAACCTATGGGATTCCCAATGGACAGACCCGTCCATGGATTCAACTTCACCGTGCCTAATATGTTCTTCAGGGACATCACCATTTACCACAAAGAACTTGAGGAACTTAACCTTACCATTTAGACGTACTAAGTGCTCATTTCTTGAAGAAGGTACTTTTGGCTCAGATAGTAATGTATTGATTACCACGTTATGTACGTTGATTTTTCACAAGATTTAATATTTCTAACATGATAAGAATAGCAATAAACGAATGATGAAGTATAATTATAAGTGATTACTATTCCCTTATAAGACCTTAGTATTATAATAAAGTCACATGGTATAGTGTATCCTCCATGTCACTTTGCGGTCTTTTCCCTTCTTAATATTAATTCCAAATTCAAAGAGCTTTTATATTTTCTAACCTTTCGAATTACATTAAAGAGATTCTTATGCTGAAGAATCGAATTTATCAAGCTATAAGAAGAATTATCTTATACATTTGTACATATTATAGTCATATTCATAGGGTATCGTTACCATTGAGAACCTAAACCAAAGATAATCACCTGAAGTGAACTCTTGAGACGTTTCAATTGGTCAAAGTATATAACTTTGATCCCCCAAATGCAACTACCATTTGGCTGTTCTTGTCATCCGGGGTGATGGACGAATTTACGCATAGGAATATAAAACGGTATTATATTATTCCATTATAGCTGGGCGTATTCGTTCAACATGTTTTACGAGTTCAAAAGATTTTCCGATTCTCCTGAATTATAAAGATTGTACATAGAAATTAACCAGATTATAATATAAATAAACAACACATTAATAAAAAGCATTCATTTTAATTTTCGCAGTTATACCATAAAGCGAGTTCTTATTTTGTCCTACAACTTTCGGGAGTTACGACGTTACGACACTCGTTTAAAGGCGATATATTATCATTCCTTCTGAATTTTTTATCGTCGGCGAACCAAAGGGATATGCATGTGGCGAATACGAGTTGGGTCGCTTAGACAAGAGAAACAGATGGGGCCGATTTGTCGATCTCAGAGCCATTGGTCGTTTTAATTTACTATTTTATTTATTACCGTCGGTATCGCATTATATGTACATATCATTACGTTGTGGGTACGATGAGGCCGTCCATATGGGTAATGATGACTCCAAGCTTACCGAAGCCTTGGAACAATTCGTTAACGAATTTAAAAAAATTAATTGGATTAGAGCAAATGATCTCAGAAATTCACACTGAGCTACAGGAGTTACAAAAGATGTAAACTTACGAATTTCAGTGGCAACTGGTGTATAAAAGAATTCATTTCTAATAATACACTGCTTCGATTTTGTGGATTATAGGTTGCACTAGGTGCAAGTTACTTTGGTTTTATCACTGTTATCTACAAAATCGGTGTCACCATGTCCTCTCGAATTTTTAATATATCTGTTGAGCCGTTTGAGCAATTTTGGTTTCTTTTCACCCATTGCCAAATTCAAGATCTTCAGCTCTTTCCGTAATTCGTGTATTCTCATTATTTGGATTCTGTTGTATAACTCTTTGCACATTTTAAATTTTATTATTTTCATATTTGACGTAGATAAGAGATCCGAAACTTTCATAACAGCTATACAAAAGTAACAAGACTTTATAAGAACCGATTATACACATATGGTCAGAAAGTCGAGAATTATTTATAGGTTATCTAAAAAATATAATCAAAAAATGTGTAGGGGTTAGAATACTTTTATTAGCAGTTACGCATAACGTGGAATATTCTTTTTAATAATTAAACTAGATAACGTTGTTTACTTTCTCGTATTTTATTTTATTATTCACATCACGCATTTATCTATCGCTTTGACGTAACTGTATGAATTATTATTTAGGTTTGGAACATTGGTGAATTGTAGATAGGCGATACATGGCGATATATGGGTGAATAACAAGTGATCGGAATTCGTGAAATTATAAAAGTACAATAGGGCTTTTTAATTATAGAAATAATTACACATAATGTCAAATTAAATGCGAGATAAATATATTTGGCATTACGATGTAATAACGAATGAAAATTTGAAATCTTGTAAAAATGACGATAATGTTAAAAGAACAGTGTTATAATAGAATAGTCGCAATGACAATGTCGATGCATGCCAAATCATTTTATAATGATATTTTAATTGCAGCGAGTAATTAATACGGTAACCGATTATAGAAATTATCAAGTTAGAAGATTTATTGCAAATGCATAACGTTTCGAAATTCGTATCTAGCGTGTTAAAGTTCAAACTTGAAATAATCATCTGCATAATTATCGAGTCAAGAAACCGTTACGAAATTAGAAAACAACAAAATAAGTAGTGATTGTATAATCGAGCTCCCAAAAATGATTATAATTGGCCACCTTGATGTCCGTACAATATGTGCAGGGATCAGTAAGGTCACAGATATTATCAAGTATCGGGATATATAAAAGCTGTCCCGGTGCCTCACTCACTACACTTGGCTGCAGCTGGAGTGGTCGACGTGTGGTCCAGACTGGTTTTCATTTGAAATTCGATTAGAATCAGGAGCTTAGAAAATGGCACCTAGGGGTCTAGCCGTCTTGGCGCTGACCTGTCTGTCATTGACAACGGCAGCAGTCATTCAGAGTCAGGTGGCTGACAAGACAATTCTAACCAAGCAATACGATATCTTCAAACTTCTTTGGCATCCTGATCAGCCAACTGTGGTTCTGCCTGAACTCGAAGTAGAGGCTAAGTCCTGGAGCATAGAAGAACACATAAACGATTACAACGACAAGGCAAGTTAATTAACACATAATTAAGCCAGATCAGACACAAAAGATTTCTGATTTCATTTTAGATTGAAACAATGTATAAGAAGCAATGCGCCATGATGAAAGCTGATACTTAACGATTAATTTCTATCCATTTCAGGATGCTGTCACCGAATTCCTTCAACGTTATCACGAAGGACTTTTACCTCGTGGCGAGATGTTCTCCCTCACGTACCAGCAACAACGCGATGAGGCAGTCAACATTTTCCGCCTTCTCTACTCGGCTAAAGACTACGTTACTTTCTACAAAACCGCCGTTTGGGCCCGTTTCAACGTGAACGAGGGCATGTTTACATATGTCTTTTGTGTTGCCGTGATGCAGCGTTCCGATACTCAGGGTGTTAAGCTGCCACCTCTTTATGAAGTCATCCCTACTTTCTTCTTCGATACTGAGATCATCCACAGTGCTATGCAACACAAGATGAGTAAGAGCTGATTGAAGTAATCATTCGGCAGACACCAATTTCCTTGACTAACAATTATATACTTGGATTAGGTAAGGATCCCAATAGTCACGAGGTGCACATCATCTCTGGCAATTACAGCAAAACTCATTCATTCCACGATACTGAACCGGAAGATAAACTGCACTACTTCACCAACGACGTAGGTCTGAATGAATTCTATTTCTACTTCATGAATGAATTTCCAATCTGGATGACGAGTCATGAGATGGGAGTACCTAAGGGTATTCGTGGAGAACAATTCCTGTTCGTTCACAAACAATTGCTGGTCCGTTACTACTTGGAACGCCTTTGTAACGGTCTTGGCGAAATCAAGAACTTCGACTGGAACAAACACTTCCCAGTCGGATATCGTCCAACCATTTCGCTACCTAATGGAGTTGCCTTCCCGGAACGTAAGCCTTGGTCTCTTGTACCAATGGAGAAGTACGAGCACCTGCAGGTAGGTTACGCTGGTAGAAAAATGGGCAATTCTCTCTCTATGTGTGATTTTTAAAGTCAAAATTTTAATTTGATCTGCAGGAAATCGAAGATCTGGAGAGTCGCATCTGGGAGGCTATTAATGCTGGACACATTCTAGATCCCAACTATAAACCTGTAGATATTTACAGTCCCGAGGGTCTTGACATTCTGGGTAACATCATTCAGGGTAATGTAGATTCCTACAATCCACGCCTCTACGGTTCAGTTGTTCTTTTGGCAAGGAAGATCCTTGGATTCAATGTTGAACCTGTTGGAAAGTATCCTATCCACCCAAGTGTGCTCGAGTATACCTTAACCAGTATGCGTGATCCCGCTTTCTACATGTTCATGAAGAGGATCGTGAACTTCTACATCCAGTGAGTTCGAAAATAATTGACTAGTCAAAAACTAGTTACAATTGTCTTGTAAATTAGGACTCCACTTAACGTTGCTCTTTCTTCTTCACTTTAGCTACAAGTCTCACCTTCCCTCTTACACCCACGAAGAACTTATGTTCCCTGGGGTCAAAATTGAACATGTCTCCGTTGACAAATTGATCACTTACTTCGACGACTTCGATGCCGAACTTAATAACGCTCTACACGTCTACAAGCACTTTGATGCTGAACAGCTCCAGATTAAAGCACGTCAACCCAGACTTACTTACAAGCCATTCAATTATCATATCAGGATAACCAGTGATAGGAATACCAACGCCATGATCCGTATTTTCTTGGGACCAAAATATGACGAAGATCATCGTGTACTTAATATTACTGAGAACTACGTAAACTTTTTGGAAATGGACCGCTGGGACGTTAAGCGTAAGTATTGCCAACGGTCAAACAAATCCAACAAGTCATTTAAACACGCATTTTAATTTCCACAAGTCACGGATACTTAAGGAAATGCTTGTCCAATCCTTAAACAAATTATAAAACTTTTGTTTTCTTATGTCTAGTGAAAGTTGGCAGCAACCTCATTGAGCGCACCGGCAAGGACTCAGTACATCTTGTTCCCGATGAGATTTCTTCTGGAATCTATGTTGAGAAAGTGAAGAAAGCGATTGAAACTGGTGAACCCTTCACATATGAAAAGCGCCGTCGTGGTTTCCCTGAGCGTCTGCTCCTGCCTAAGGGTACTAAGGAGGGTATGCCGTTCCAGCTGTTCGTCTATGTCAGCCAGTACGAAGAGGTTCCCGCGTCCAGGTACGAGTCCACCGTATGGGGCACCATTTACACCGATGGAAAACCTATGGGATTCCCAATGGACAGACCCGTCCATGGATTCAACTTCACCGTGCCTAATATGTTCTTCAGGGACATCACCATTTACCACAAAGAACTTGAGGAACTTAACCTTACCATTTAGACGTACTAAGTGCTCATTTCTTGAAGAAGGTACTTTTGGCTCAGATATTAACGTATTGATTATTACGTTATGTATGTTAATTTTTCTACGCGATTTCAAACACAATAAGCATAGTAATAAACGCATAATAATGTATAATGATAACTGATTACTATTCCTTTGTAACACCTTACTGTTACGACAAGCTCAGCTGGTATAGCGTATCCTTCATGACAGTTTGCTTCCTGTTCGTTTTTTAATATTAATTCCGAATCCAAGGATATTAAGGAAATAGGTAAATAAGGGGGACGGAGGAAGGAGTAAAATAATCAGAATAAGGAAGGATTTGACAAATGGGAATTGATGAGAAAGGAGGAGAAAGACTGAAGATAAATTAGAGGCATGGTACGAGAACGAAGAAAATATGAGTTTGAAAAAAAGGGAGGAAGCATAAGCAATGAATTAATGATAGTGGAACAAAGCAAGACGAGAAATTAAGGAAAAGGCAGTGAAATCAGCGTTACCACTGTTCTTTCCTAGTATTATTTCATTGTTATACCTTGCAAGCACTAAACACAAAAATAAATCGGTTCATTTGCCTGTATTCCGTTTATCACATTTTTACTAAACTTGCCTTTTAACTGGATGTTTAGTCTATTTTTTAGGTTCGAAAGAGATGTAGACTGATTGATGGGATTTGAAAAGAAAATTTATTTTACCTCAAGATAAAATAAATCTCATTTGTTCCATTTATAGTGTTTCTGCTTTTCACGTATGATGTTCTGTATTTCCAACTGCAGTTGGATTGATTTCAATTCTTTTAATTATAACGAATAGCACCATTATCACTCCCTTGCGATAAGTCTATTGGTATTTCTCACGAAATTTTTGGCAAACAAATATGAACCGTGGGATCAAAAATTCCGGGCTTTTCGATGTAACACAGGCTTCCATTTTTCTATATTTGATTTTGCTTTCTCCAATCCTGTTGGACATTTTGAAAATCGAAGCACCATGGTATCGTTCCTCAGTCATTCGCACTTGGCTTGAAGGTCGTATATTGGGGTGGTTTCTCAATCTTGCAACGGGGCTTCAGGGTCGCGAGGCGATCCGGCTTGAGAAACAGCTGCTCCCCCTGCACAAGTGACTTTGATTTTTTAGAGAAAACAAAAGGGAGCAGATCTGGGGAAATTAAAAAAAACATTCTAAACTACCTAATCTAGCATGATTCCAGTATTTTTGTTTAATATTAAGTTCTGGAGTCCCAAGCGATAGCTTGCACAAGATTTATAAAACGATATACTTTTACTCTAACAGAATTGAACTAGGGGTGCATGTAGGTGCATGGGTTGGATTTTTATTAATGGAATTGTGCACAAATATTTCTTTTTTACAGAGAGCTGATAAGAAATAGGACGGGGATGAATGCTTGTCATATAAAAGTTTTGTATGCACGTATATATATATATAGGCTAAGGATGAAAGGGTTGCAATGCCAAATAGATGGCGTAGGATTTTTTTTTTGGTTTTCATGTATCCTAATTGGAACGAAAGTCATTTCAAAAATGGAACAGACGAATGATTGATTTGTCAACATAGAAAAACGAATCACGATCCTGATAGAGTGAACTTTATTACGATTTTTTACTTTGGATTTTTGAGCAACAATCATCGATTAGATAAAACTTTCAAGATCATATTTTGAATCTGTATTCCTGTTTACTGTATTTTTTCTCCAAAGTACGTTTAACATTTTTGAAAAACACTATGCTTCTCACGCTCGAGATTCAAAATACGTTCCTGTCTATTTAGTAATATTAAATTTATGTATGAGTACTTTGATCTTCCTTTTCTTTGCTTCTACTGCTATTCGCATCTTTCTTTTCACTCGGATAGTTTCTCTGAATAATAATACTTTCTCTTCTCTTATTCTGTATTATACAGTTAAATTCATTCACAACTTTCACCCTCTCACCCTCACTTTCTCATACATTCACATCCAATTTTACTTACTACCCATCTGTCCAAATCTTCAGTACTTATTATTCATCCAATCCTCTAAATACCCATCCCTACAAAAGCAATTTGGAAACTTGCTCTACCCCTGTATAGTCCTTTTGAGTACAGTCACTAGAGAAAATACAGTTCAGTCAGTCTTCGAATCAAATAATATAAATAAGTCCCAAATCCTACATCTTTCATGATTACCTGCTATACCCCTAACCACCAGAATTTTCCTCCACGTCCGTTTCAAAACATCGTTCAACGCTATCATAAATCTTAAAAGTATCGAAACAAATGTACTAATCATTCCAAAGAATGCATAACAATTCTCTCATTATTAACAACAATACATAATAATATCCAGCAGATATTTAAATTGCACAGGAAATGAAAAAATGGTTGTAGAATGGTGTTGCATGGCTAAGAGAGCAATGGCTGTGGGGCGGGGCGGGGGGAGGGGCAGATAATCAAGCCGCAAGATGCATGCTGCATTCTACTTCATTCATTAATCATCAGCGGTCAACCATATCCATCCCCTTTTCCACAACTGTAAACTCGAATTCCCATCAGCCCGATGCACAATGCACTATGCACTATTTATAA
Source organism: Syrista parreyssii (assembly GCA_030142615.1). Lineage (NCBI taxonomy): Eukaryota > Metazoa > Arthropoda > Insecta > Hymenoptera > Cephidae > Syrista > Syrista parreyssii. The sequence continues at coordinate 171,803 of JARQTG010000411.1, forward strand.
TGCATTCTGGATACAGTGCGTAAGCCCTGCATCTCCACACGTTCCCATTCATTCATTTAGTACTCATTCAATACAGATAACTCTCCTTCCTCCGGCTTGGTTTCTCTAGATCCTCTAGGTGTATCGTGTTCCGTGCTTGTCTGACCTGGAGCGTGTACTGTGGCCCGTGATGGTGCTGATGCTGGTGCCTTTGATAATGTTGCTGTGGGTGTTGTTGCTGCGGCAGCGGCGGTCGCTGTTGTTCATGCTGATAATATTCCTGTTGATATTGAGACGGTACCGGTTTAACTACGTGATTTTGACGTTTTTCATGTTGCACGTACTGTTGCGCCGTTCGTTCCATAGTTTCAACTGATAACCGTGAATCTTCTATCATTGTGTTAGATGCTTTTGTGCTGCAATGATAATTTCATTGGGTATAATGATAGTAAACGTATGCATGCTGTACAGTGTGAATCTTATGAATGATAATTTACCAATGTACTTGTTGCAGTGCTGGTACCGTGTTTCTTGGTACACAACAACGATCCGATCGTAGAAAACAGATGAATCCCATTATCAGTATTGATAGTACAGTGAAGCCTGCGACCGCACCGATTACTAGCGGTATCTGTAACGTACAGTCGCTTATAACAGTTACATATTGCTTGTAATTGTTTCTATCTATAACATACCTGACCAGGTTCCGTGACTCTTAACATAAGTGCGCGTCGATCCATTCCATGAGTATTTTCAACTATCACGTTGTATAATCGTTGATCTTCTTTCATGGCGTTGGTCAATTCTAGTATTGCTATATAACAGTTTTCCAATGCCAAAGGTTGTAGGTCCAAAGCGCGATACCTGGATTCTAGCACTTCACCTATTATTCGAGATTTATTAACTATAAATGAGTGCATGGAAATTAGTGGATACTATTCAACACGTTAGGTTACTAGATACTGTATTTTTGGGAATATTCTGCAAAAATTACTGTTTACGTGTCGCAATGCACGAGAATTATTATTATCAATCTTTAATGATTCTCATTATTTTACAATGATCATTAATCATCGTATCCTGAGGATTAGGTATCTTACCAGCATGGAGTCTGGTACTGCCCCACTCCCACGCTACAAGCTTAGGAACAGGATCAGAACATAATCGTATTTCCAATTTTGCTGGGCTGCCTTCAGTAGTAGATACTACAAACATTTCTGAACCAGCAGGTTTAACGACCTGAAATCATTATTTAATGCTTATTACAATAGTGTCCAGTGATACTTGAGGGATGATGAGACTTACTCTGGGTGCGCCAACCACCTTCAGTGATACTGGCTTGCTCTTGACTTCTCTTATGTTTCCGTTGATCTTGTTCGAGGCTAAGCATATGTATTGACCTTGCTGCTCATACGTCACATTATTCAATATCAATCGAGGACCCGACCCACATTCAACTGGTGGTCTACCGTCGGTAAAAATTTGAGCCCATCTAGAGAAGCAGATAGCAAACGTGCGATGATATTGATTAATTGTAACTATGCTAATTTATTATTAGTCGAATTCTAAAAGACACACCTGTATTCAGCTGGTGGCATTGCATCTGCATGACATTCAAAGGATGTACCTGTGTATAACAGTGCTGTAGTAAAATGATCTGGTCCTGCCGAGATGATTTTCGGTGGATCTAAACAACAGTAAGGTTCCAGGTTAGAATCAATTATTTTGATTAATGATTTAACGATGTAGTCGATTGAGATTGAGCTTGCGAACTTACAATTGACTGATATCTGAACAGATACTGGACTGCTTTCACCTTCGGTATTGGCAGCTTCGCAAATATAGACTGCAGCATGATCGCGAAAAATTGGCGTGAAGGTCAGGGTTTCGCCAATACTCGCTACTTCAGTGATACCTGTGCCCTTTGTTTTTCTCCATAAAATTGATGCAGGCGGATTTGCATCGGCCAAGCATCGTATTTCCAATTGATCGCGACCTTCTTCCAACTGTCCAGTTGGCACACCGACTAGTCTAGTTTCAGGTGCATCTGCACGATAAGATAACAAACTTGTAGAAACGTCGGAAAAATTCAAATAAAAAGAGGCTCTACCGTCTAACAGAATTCTAATCTAAATCCTAATAGGTATCTGTCGTGCACCTTCCACTTCGTGTTAAAGTCTTGACCGAGTATCTGCACAAATTATTAGGATTCATTAGACCAATTGTATCTAAAGAAACTCGCACGACTGCACTCAATGACACAAATAATTCTCTCGACCATGAAAATTCTTCAAAGAATACATATAAAATATTCACCTTTGCATCTAACCGAGCTGTCGGCGCAGCTGTCCATTTCACGTAACAATGATTTCAAAATACGCGCCATCGAACACCCGCTGACCCATTCACAAATTCAGCTGCATTCTCCATGTATATACTCCATAGTCTATATTATATCTGGTACACCGTATAGTAGAGTAGTGAATATAGCTGAGCTGCATTCACATACGTATGCAACTGTATGCACTAATGCATCGTCTGTATATCTATATATATTTTTGCATACAGCATATAATACGCATGACTGGCGTTGTGTTTCTTATATACGTGTATCCATACACATACTACATAGTTATGGGTATATATATATATAGTCCTATATTTCTGTCTCATTCACCCTCATTCGACCCATTCACCCTGGACGTTCACCCATACGAATTCATCCCTTGCGTTTCAAATATGGCACACAAGTAAGATCGATGCGAAACTGATTTCTTTATCGAACACAGCGTGTAATGGTTTATGTTTTGATATAGTTCTGATGTATATTGGAGTCGTTCGTACGAACTTTTTTAAATCATCGAAAAAATCCGTGGATGTCGTTTACTATTGAATTTCATCCCTTCAAGGCTTATCCTTTAATCGGTTCTCGCAAAACGAACGTTTGGTATTACATTGCCGGGATTCGCGTTTCCGAGAGAAATTTTTGTCCCAATGTAAAATTTTTCCTTTTTTTCCTCTTTCGTCGTAATTCTTTTCTTTACGCTTCTTTTATTAATATTATTATTACTTAACGCACTGGTACATTGAAATTGCTTTAAGAAATACTGTACCGGGTAATAGTAATCTAGTTATGGCAAATACACTTACATCGTACATCAAAACGGACTTCAGTGCTGGATGACATAGTTGGATTGGCATATGCAGGATGAATGGCAACGCATCTGATTGGCTGACCGTATCGTGACCTTTCAGCAAGTATTTCGCAAGTACTTCTAGTCGACCAAGTTCGCGGATTGTCTGGCTCGGTACTGTTAGTTTGGGGTCGTAAAGTACGTAATTCCGTCTCTCCCAAGTACCTGAAAATACATGAATCGTGAATTTCGGTTTGAGGAATCACACGACCTTTTGCATACTTAATGTTTTACGACCTCTTTGTCTTTGTCTCTCAATAGGTGGGTTATTACTACGTAAGTGACTCTTAAGCAGTCCATACGTAATGATAGGAAATAATTATCGTATCAATTTGTAATCTCATTACTGTTTCAATGAAAATGTCAGTATTATGTAAAAATCTCAGTTTGCACTTTTAGTTTATAATTTTTTCGATATTTGGTTAACTTTTCGAAAGTTCACGCGTCAGCTGTTCGGATGACTCTTTGAATATGTAAAAGCACGGAAATGGCACCCTGTCTCCTTAAAGTTGTTTGTACGAAACTCAGAGTCGATCATGGTTATTCATAGTGTGAATATCACGAGATTGTACTCTAGACTTTGGCTAAACTATTGGTCTTACCTAAGAATACTTAACGGGTACTTCGTACAATATGATACACTATTTTACAGTCATTTTCATTGGCGGCACTAATATTTCCATTGATACAAATCCTACCCCTATTTCTACGACGCTCTAAAACATAGTCATTGAAGCGCATTTTCACTGTGTAATTCCCATAGCCATTAGAAACCACAGGGGCTGCATTACACTATAACTTCACTCGTTACATACCATGCATAAATTATAATTGCTACTTTACGTAATGAATCGAATTACAAACCATTTAATTAGCGGTGACGGATTCCCATACCGTGCTGTACAGGTGAGACTGGCTATCTCACCTGCCCTGGCAGTGACGTTGGTACCAGGTAATATGAGAGTGCCGGTGTATTCAATTTGCGGTCTTTGAGGGCTCACTGGAAGTGCAGAACCAACCTATATTAGTACATACTAGGACTATTGTTATAAAATACTCCCATGATAAACAAAATTCAGTTAAATCAGCCTGGAATTATTTATTGAATGGATTTTTATAATTCGGGAAGAAATGGTAACATAGCAAAAATATTTTCATACCACGGACTACCAATCTGGCTGTGTCAGACGCCAAGGCGTCTTGAGCTGTGAATTCGCTAGCTGTCACTTGACATTGCCATAGGCCATCGTCAAACTCCAGGGCTGCTGATCTGACCCATAGTGAACAATCTCCTAGATCCGGTGACCCGACCCACTCATATTTTTTCAGATGCATTCCTATTGGCTGCAACAAGAGGTGAACAATTTATTAGGTCCTGTTAGAATTTTGGGTTCTACGTTGCTTCGGGACTTTGTTCAAATAAATTTCTCTCTCCGGATACCTGGACACCCAGACGGCCCCAGCGGGTTAAAGATCGTACCGGTCTAGTGAAAAAAAAATGTTAAAGGGCGTTCTCCCCCGTTCCCTCGTCAATCACGAATTGATAAGGAAGAGAACCGATAAAATAAAAAATTTGCAGGGACCCAGAGGTCATTGGGTTGAAGATTATAACGGTAGCAGCGACAGCTTCGAGGGTTGGGATTGCGGATCTTTGATGGCACAGAAGCCACGTCATTCATTTAAGGGATTAAAATCCGGGCACGCTCTCTGGTTCGCAGAAAGTTGAACCCCCCCGACTCACTTACTTAACAGCGAGAGCCCTTATTCCCTTTCTTCATTCTCCCCGACCCATCCTTCCATCCTCGTTTCTACGTTTCTGACTATTTCTCTTTCTCTCCCACTCACCCTCACTCCCGAACCCTCTCAGCCTCTATCTCGCATTCTCTCGCACCCTCTCCTCCTCACTCTCTGACTCTGAATCTCGAGTTACCCCCTGGCGCACTCAGCTGAAGCTAGAGGAGCGCCGGCAGCCGCCGCCTGTATTCCCTTGCACCCCTATTGCACCCCCGAGCAGTGTTCAGTGTTCTCCGTAGAGGCCGCGACCAGCAATCAGCGTAATGCACCCGCAGACACACCCCCTACCCTTGCCGATGCACCCTTTAACCTCTACCCATCATCCCTAACCACCTTTCTACCCCCCCCCCGGCCCCCCAACATCCCTCCTATCAGCAGATAGTACAGGAACTTACCCTATATGCTCGGCTCATCCCCCACACTGAAAACGGCCCGAGGAGCCACCGGTTTGGAACTCACCCCTAGAACTGTATACAACCGCCTCTTGCTACTATTACCATCCCTACCACGTTGCTGGTATATCATGCTATCCCTCTCTCCCTTGGGGAGAAAGTAAAAGCTCCGTTTGCAATGAGAGATGCAGCGGCTAGGGATGCGGCACTGGATTAGAGATGATGGAATCCTTATCCTTCATCGTTACCTCTTGGGATTCCAAAGTTTTTTCTTACTCTCACGTCCCTAATACGATTTGGTATGAAGTTCTATATGGGGAATTGCCCATATAGAAATAATATTTTTATTTATTAATGATTCGGTTTTTTTATTTTGGTTGACGTAATATTCATAGTTTACTGCGGGATGGAAGAATTTTTATTATTTTCAATGGTAGCTGGTATAGTGTTAAATACATGAGCAAATTATAACTATTATAAAAATACTAACTATATATTCGAGCGAAGCTTTATGTACTATGCATAGAATAGTTGTTGATACGAATAATAGTTTAGGATCTGAAAATTGTTTTCTCCCCTAATGCACTTCTACTTCAATATTAGAGCGAACTACTTTAATGTATTTGAGAGGTCGAATGGCTTTCTACAGAATGTTCCATTCGCTGTCTTTGGCAAACCCGATTTGAGATTTTGCATTTCAAATTGGTAAAGTGGCTCCTATTTAACTTTAATCATGTTTGACCGTAAACTGGTATAAGGCACCAAGAATAGTATACCTATATTGATAAACGTATATGTACGTACTTAGCGTTTTATTTTCCTATATGTTCATTTTGCAAATATAGTTCATTTAATATGCACATTCAGTCTATATCACTTTGCAATCATTTCTAGTGATCAATTCATTAACACGTAAGTTGCATCCTTTTATATGATAACCTGATTCAGTGGATATGTGAATACGAAAATGTGAATTTACGATATTTTTTTAAGGAATACTGATGCGAAAAAGTAAAAAAAAAATTAAAACCTGCCTCGTGTCAAGCAATCAGGTCACGCAGGTCAGAATGTAGACTTCTATAATTTGGCTGTCATTAAAACGGATCGACATTGTCGAATGCATGGAAATTGATGCATCGATGCAATTCCGTGCACTCGCTGTATAACGAAACAACCCCCACCTATGATCCATGCATATACGAAATACCTAATCTACACGTGAAAGAATAGCAAAAGGGTAGTAGCAACGCTACTGTAATATTCGAAATTAGCATACCGTATAAAAATAAGGGAACAAAAACATTGTGTAGAAATACGCAAGGTAAAATCCGCGTCCGGATAAATGAATAAATAAAGTATAACATAAATTTAGTAATTAAGCGAAATTACGCGATGGGTGCTAATTAATACTTACCAAACGGCACAACATAACATAAACATGAATTATTATAACAAACGGATGTGTTTTTTATATTTCCTAAAAAAAACCACGTATATAAGCCAAGTACAGGTAGAGAGGAAGATTGTATGTCATATGACAGGAAGTGACGAGGGATGTTCTCTTGTGTAAATGACTGTTAGCTGAAGGGTGGACAAAACCTGGGATAGCACTTAGTGAGAGGATAGCTGGATCCCCTTTTACGAGTAAGCATTGAGCACCCCAGTTTTTCGTGTTCACGGAAGGTCAATCTGTAACTTTGAATCTAAAACTTGAAACAAGGGATCTGGAAGCTGGAAGCTGGACCACAGAACCGTAGAATGTATAGCAGGGTAGTACTTTCAGCTCGAGGATTCAAGGGACCAAGTTTTGAATCAAGGTAGAAGGGTAGTGATGGTGCTGGTGGAGCTGGCTGGTACTTGCTCGTTTCCTTCTTTCCTTCTTTACTTGGAAAACTACCCCTTTTCATTTGACTCTAAAGCACTGACGCTCGACATCAACCCCTTTTCAAACCCCCAGAAAGCCCGGTCGGCCAACTTTTTCAGACTAGGTGTTGTAACGACTTCAATTTAAAAGCCACGGTTGCCACGGAGTCCAACTTCAACTTTTACTCCAGGGCTATCCCTCCTGGCCATTTCACCACTTCCTACTGCGCTGATGCTTTTTATATTTATCTTCTTTATGGTTTGCGAGTCTTTTTAGGTGCTACCGCGTGAAACGTGTAGGTCGTGTTTTATGCATTCGCCCTTGCAAAAATGGTATACGTGTTTGCGCGCGAATGTGAAGTTTTGTGGGAAAAATTCTAGGCCGTTGAATCGATCGGGTTCACAGAAAAAAAATCAAGCATCGGGCGCGGATGAAACAGTGGTGTTTGCCAGATATCCAACACTTCTGGTTACAAAGTAGCGCATGCGCAAAAATGTTTCTTTTTCCTCAACAGCAAATGCATAAGGTGCGACTTTACGGTTCATGGATTTGTGCCTCGAGCCAAACTTGTTTGCTTTCACATTTTGTCTTTGTCTTCTTTCCTTTCGATTTTCTTTTTCCTTTGTATCCTTAACTTTTAGCCCATCAGTTATCTCTTTTGTGCAAGTTGGCAACAGTTATTTATTTCAGCGATGCTTTTTGGTGCTCCTTGTATTTTTTTTACTTCCTCTTCCCTCTCCGCGTATCTCTTTTAACCACCGTTTACTCGCGTATTCTACGTTTCTTTGATGTGGTCTCCCAGCATTTGAAAAATCACATACCAAGTTTTAGTCACAAACAGAATTTCTCATTTTGAGTAAAAATGAACAAAGTTCAGTTAATTACATAAAAGTATCTTTTTTTTTTATTTTTCATTTCAAGCTATTCTCAACATCCCTTCGGATCACGTTATTGCCTTTCTTTAAATGTCAAAAGTGCATTACCACGTGAGTAATAACAGGAAGCTGTATACTTTACAATTTCAAAATTACAACTAGTCGTTTTTTTCTTTCATCCTTTTCTACCAACCTTACGATCTTTTTGCCAGATGCACTGACCGCGTTTGTCCTGAACACGGCAGATGAGTTTTGCATCCTGACCAGGATTCACTTCCGTGTACTGTGGCGTCTCGTCGAACTGTTGTATAGCCGTGCATCCTGAAGTAAAAAAAAATAAAAAATCTTTAACATGACTCGGCAGCAACAAATACATATAGATTATAGATATAAAGAACATTTCCAGTACAATCAGACACATAGGCTAGGAGGAAAAGAATTCACCCTTTAGCCTTTAGAAGGCCGGACTGGCCCACGTACGAGCCAGCAACGAACTTGGAAACTGTGTAAAACATGTAGGTTACATACATGCATAAATTTCACATGGAAAAAATTCAAAATTTCAATGGAAAAATCTCAGCCCTCTTATGGTTAAATAACACAAGAACATGGCAACCGGCAGGGCCATGTCCCATGGAACATGTAATTGTGCATATAACAAAAAATGGTGTGACAGACACATGGTTTTATAATGTAAAAATTCTAATTAACAATAATAAAAATAATAATGTTCAATTATTATTTAGAGCACCGTTTCATACTCTGTTAATTAATACGAGGTGCAGCCGTTATCGATTAACTTGGCGAAAAAAATAATAAAACTAGGTGAACCGTGATTTTACGTCAGAATACATAATGTGAATTTATAAAAGCAAAAATCATGACAACACTATCAGAACTGCATATCAAATATCAAAGCGCTAGACAATTTATTAATAAATTCTTTATCGATAGTATCATTCATACTAATAAGTTATTTTTATATGCGCACGTATATAATGTATACATGGTATATTCGTATGGGCGTAAAACGCAAATCTATATCGAAGCTCATCCCAACGTTTTCACAACGCTCGGCTGAACTCAACAATTGTGCGTGATGGAGTTTTGTTGCATCGCAGCTGGGCTTGCTTTGGATTGCGGCGTTAAAAATTCAATTATAACCTCGGTTTTCCGTTGCCTTTCAACCACGTCAGTTTCTCTCCCTCTCTCTCTCTCTCTCATTCTATACATCCCTGCCTTTGCCTGTATACTCTCAAATATAACTGAATCCAGGCGGTGCAGCTTTTTACGCACTATATGCCATTTACTCCATAGTATACATTGGAGTTGCGACCATGCAGTCTTTTCATTATTATTTTCCGTTCACTCTTGACGAACGTCAATGGGCACTGTATATAGAAAAATTGAATGTGCAAAAAATATTTCAAAATTTCACAACGATATAGTTTGAGATTGTTAAAACAGAGTATAGCGGATCAAGGTACATGCATAGCAAGAAAATATCTTGATTGATGTTTCGAGAGCCAAGCGGTTGTATTAGCGCATCATGACGTGTTTTATATTTAGATAGCATCGAGAATTGGAGTATGAAAAATAGAGCCACGTAATTATTTTTTTTTATGTTGAAAAAAAAAACATGAAAAATGATTGGTTTGCCGCTTGAATGCAAAAGAGCCAAAAAGTAGAAAAATGATTGAAGCATTGGGTAGCGTAGCCACGTGCGCATGCGCGCGTGTTGATGCATTTGTGTTTGTACACGTATGCACGTGGTAAGCGCATCGATACATGCACGAATTTGAAACTACTCGAGAACAATTGTTTTCATATGATTTTTGCGATTTGATTTTGATCCGCGACTGCGGACCACAAATAATTGATTCGTGACACGTGCTGTTGTGATAATTTCGATTTTATAAAACGTTTATTAAAATAAAACGTAAACAAAATCAAATACATCCATTCTTTTCAAATGCATTCGGTTCGTCGCTCTAGTTAGAATCTACGCTGCTGACATCTTGAAAAATACATTTTTCAATTCGTTACTTCACTGCCTTTCGAATCTCGGTCAAATTTGTATCTTCGTCCCTGGACCAGAAATGCATCATCCAAAATAAGGTCAGTAGTATAAAACTGTAGGGGCTGCGTTGCAGAGCGATCCTAGCAATCGGCAAACAGATTAATCTGCGTTACGCTGCGGACTCCCCATTGCCTTGATTGTGAGTTACGGGAACCGAGAGTTGCGGCCGTGCGAGAATTTAATTCTCCGGAGCTCGTTTATCAGGGGCTCGAAATGCGAAACGTGAAACATCCCCCAGGATGTACGCCATTGGTTGCCCTCCCACTCCCACCCATCCCCCGGTACGAGCCCATGCCAATCTCACCCTGCTGAATCCCACCCCATTAACCTACGCCACTGGCCTCTCCCAACCTCACGCTTCTTTTTTATTACCTCATATTCGTTAGTTATCACGACTTGGCCTAACTGATATTAGGAAACCGTGGAATCCGCTTTTTCGAGGAAATTCACAATTTCCGGTATAGCTTGGGTAACCTATAAAGGCAAGCTATTCCTCCATCGTAAATCGTACGTTAATTAGCGAATCGTTTCATGTTCTAATCCAAAGAAATTTTCTTCGAGTACACGCGTACGTAAATCTGATACAAAGTTACACAGAGTATTATTCGTTTATCATCAATTTATTACCTCAAGAGCAGACGTTAAATTCGTTCGCACTTTTCTTTTATTTTTTTAGATGCTTCTGCAAGTGCTTAGGGGCTTAACAACAAAAGCTTTCGGCGAGGAGAAGACTTCATTTCCGGTGGCTCTGACCGGAAGTGAGTTACTGCCGGTTTTTCTGCGTGGCTCGCGGAAATGTAAATCTCTGCCGGATTCAATTCGAATGAATCTGGCTAGCAAGCACTCTGCTCTCTCACACGGAAGCGAACGGTTTTCCAGATTGTTCTATTTTTTTATTTCCTTCGTTATCCCTACCCCGACGCGCCGTTTTCCAATTTCCTTTTTGTCTTTTTTTTTTTAACCTAGATCCCTTACGTCCCTAGTCGCCATTTCTGCCCCTTTGAACCGCCATGCAAAACGATACGAGTCAACCGGCCGAAAGTACACGATAAACCGTTCGTCTGGCCAATTTAACCGTGAATTAATCGACACGCTGCTCGCTCATGCAGTCAATTTTATACATCAGCAAATTATGGCGTTAACTTATGTAAAGTTAACACAGCTCAAAGCATTACTGTAGTATCGGAAAGATTCGTAGTATACAAGTATTAAATTTAGTTTGCTTTAGCCGTTTGGCCTGTTAGTGAAAATATTTTTGTATGCATGCAGACAATATGGCTAATAACTGTATGCGGGCTGGAAGGCCAAATGGGAAGTTTTAAGTGTTAAAATTTACCATAGTACAGAATAGGTTTAGGGATGAGCTAAAGTCCAAGACGGCAAAGTGACAATTGCCAGGGTTCGAGTGGCGTGTGTGAAAAAATAAGAAGGTTCAGAAGGAATGCATGAGTAGAAACAAAAAGAATGAGGAAGTATATTTCTTAAGGTAAGTCAGTCTGTTCTGGATTGGCACCCGAATAAGTCGCTGAACGAATCACTGATGTATCGACGATTGACATTTAAATACACATCTTTGTTACTTGCAACCCACTTGTATCTCCTAAATACTTACCTCACTATATGTCACTACATTACTTTGGGGTATATTAACGGTCATGATTTCAACATTTGTTTTATATTAAAATACGTCTACTCGTTTATATCTCCTAATACAATTTTTTAATATTTCAAACATTACCAATACCTACCGTAGATGCATACATTTTTCTCAATCTACAAAATTACACCGAAGCTCTGATTAGACCTTCCGTACGAAAGCACACAGCCTTTACATATTCTGTACAATGCATGCATATGGATATCCCAGTGAATATTTCCACGTGGAAGTGGTCGGAACAAGCGCAGGTTTCGCGAATGCAAAAGAAAAAATGTACTCGGAAGCTGCCAGCAAGAAAGCTCAGCTAGAAAGTTGCACTGCAATTTCGATGGGAAGAAGACAGAAGTAAGAGCCGTTACGAGTCCAGTAAAAGGATATAGAATGATTTACAGGACTTTACAAGACTATAGCACTTTGTATAGCTGACTAGACGGAGTTTGACGTGATTAATAGTTTCGTATATACATTCGACCTTTGCACTGAAGTCAAGCACGAAAATTGGGCAAGCAAGGTAAACTTGCCGAATTCGTACCACTTTTTCATTTTCATTCCTACACTAACTTTGTTTCGTAAAAAAAGTGTTTTTGCTTCCGTAAAGTAATTGCGAAATACGAGATGGGCAAACAGCTTTCCTACCCTCTAATAGTCTGTTACTAACATAGGGGTATGGAGCTACGTGCGTTATGTAATGTAAAAAAAAATATTAATCGTACACGTTACTTGTTGCATCTAGTATCGATTGCACGCGTGTTTCATTTTGACGGTGGTAACGCGAAATTCAGTATATCATTACGCGTGATATTTTCAGTGTGAAATATTGCCAAGTAGTGTTGCACTATGAAACGTTGTGTATCTACCTTTAGCCATAATTAATATTAACTATCAAAGTCCTCGCCTGCGGGACCCCAGGCATAATTGCTAAATCCATCCGGTGCTCACCCGGAGTATTCCCTAAAGGAAATTCTCGGGGGATGATACAAACATGTATGTACGACGCCCTTAGACTAATTAGGCAAACCTAAAATTATCATGTTAAATTGCCGTTGCGAATTTCCAAAGAAAAAATGCCTCCCTCTTCCCTCGTTCGAGATCAAAACATACCGGAATGAAATTCAATTCGATGTCTTCTTAACATACGAATTCGGGAAAGTTAAATTGTGCTATAAAGACACGACGCGTGTTTGCACAGCTGTGTAGTATATTTAAATTTCGAAAAAGCTCGTGCGTACACAAGCAGCAAAAAATCTATAGACGCGCGAGGTATTACGTAACATTAAGTAGAGTAAACATATATTTTTATGATTCATATATTTTTTAAAATATTTTTTCGAAGGAGAAAACGGACTCATCCCCAAAGTAGAGCTGCGTCTCGCGAGAGAAGACAAGGAGAGAAAGTAGATAAATAAACGGCAGACACATAATAAAAATAAAACAGCACCGTTAAAAGGGAGTAAAGTGCGAAAGTAATGGTCCGGGAAGGAATAAAAGGGGGTGAGAAAAGTAAGAATGATTGAAAATCTCGCAAACCTTGATTGTCGCGAAGGGTAGTAGACTTCCGAGGGTAGTAAAAATCCCTTTCGAGTTTTAACATTCGCATCTTGTCCTCGGCTACTGTACAATCACGTAGCAAAGGTACAATAGAAGTGATGAAAAGTTTCCTAAAAATTTGACAAACTTTCACAAAGTCTCCTTATAAGAAAGCTCAAGCGTCCAACGAGACACCGGACAGGCTGGAAGACGTGGCTGAAAGGTTACGTGTATACGAAGAACCGTAAAGTACGGACTATAAAATAATAAAAAAATATCAAGTCTCACCACGTCGTCTTATATTTATTTTTCACCGTTATTTTTACCTCAAAACCTCCCATTCTTTTTTACCGCCCGTACTTACTCACCTACTGTACTACCTACTATACCTTTTATGCTTTCCACTATCACTATCACGATAAACAGTGTATTCCTTGGTACATAGGTATACGCACGGTCAGGTACGCGCGTACGTTACCCTGGAATCTTGGGATTGTGAAAACGTGCGAGCTACCCCGTTTACGAGAAACCTTACTGAGTTTTTATAGTGGCCGCCACACTACCCCTGCTGCTGTTGTTGCTTATCCCCTATGTCGTATTTGCATGTGCACATATGCACACAATAAAAAAAATACATCTGTCCATTTTTTTTCAAATTATATAGATTGTCTACGTTCATCCCCTTTCATATACCGGTTACTGTATATCCACGTGCATATATTTGCATAAGTATTTTTTCCCCAACTTTTATGACTTTTACCGGCAACTACCTTTTTTTTTATACACACGCATGCACAATGTGTGCATCGTATTTGTGCGTGCTATTTTTTATATACGCTAATGTCAGGCTAACTTGCTGCCCATGGACTTTTTATCATTACGTGGTTTTTGTTTAATTCGAGTTAATGTGCGTATTTATGTCTATATGTAGACAGGTCGATTTTTAGTGGTATCATAATTATAGTCCCAAGTAGTTAAAGTACGTCATATCGTCAGACCCTGAGGTTGCGAGTAGACCAGTTAGTACTTCCTATGGAATTCGTACGCGTGGTGGATACTTGTACGTGTATCCCGTGCAAGTACGTAACGGCAAGCTACGCTCGGCTTTTGCTTCCTTTCTACTTTATTTGCTTTGCAGTCGCGGAGGACATTTTTCACAGAGCCGTGTGCTTTCGACTGTTATTTCAACGAAAATTCACCCTGGGACGACTTCCCATTGTCCCTACCTCGATTTCACTGTACTTTTAGCTCTTTTACCTCTTTCCGCAAAATTCACTTTTCTCCTCTTAAAGCACCGTCGTTTTCTACCGTCTGCGTTTACCTCGCATCACGCGCTACAATTCATTGTAGCCTCTTCGCGCGGCGCTTCTTTCACGCTATTTTCCATATTCGTAGATTCGCAGTTTTTTATTAAGCTCTGAGCTCTTTTTGGTGTCTTTTTTTTAGAATATTTATTATCATTTTTTTTTTCATTCATTACTCATTTCGGGTCCATCATGTTCAGTTTGTTGGTCGATCAAGAGTTCCCGGCTAATTTGTGATTCGCGTGAGTCTTATGACGATTACAGTCATACAAAATGTTACTGGCAAACGTCACATATAATTCTTAGAGCGGTACGTTTATGCCAGCCGTGTTTCCGTTAGCAGAGAAAGATAAACGTTGACTCGTAATTTCTGTAAATGTTTCCTCGCATAGTCGCTGAATCATTTACAGTGTATAATCTTGAATGATTTTCCGGTGTGCTGCTAAACACGCGAGGGATTATGAAAGTTTTCCAGAGAGTAGAATAGTGGCGAGAGAATGACGGTAAGTGACGAGGGGTCTTCGGGAGTAGGGAGGGGAAGGGGTGAAAGGTCATGCTCGAGAAAACAGGAAAAGCGTGCGCGAGTGAGAAGAAATTGAAAAGGCGAAGTGAATCTCTTTTATTTCTTGCCCGGAAATCACGGGTCGTTCTGCTTTAGGATTTTTCGAAAAATAAAAAAGAAAATAAATAGAAAGGAATCCGCGATGAAAATAATAATCTGAAAAAGCTTCAACGTGAAACGTTGACGCCCCGTTTTTTACAGTAACGTCGCACTTTTACCATCTTCATAGGCATCCGGTAAATTTCTATGGGCGTCACATCAAGCTGACTTGAATTTTCGTGGAGTTGACGTCAAGCTGACGTTAGTCGCTTTTAATCTTTTGCAAAAATATCTTTCGCGTTATCTCGCTTTGTTTTTTACAAGATTTTACTAATTTCGTTTTCGAGTCACGGTCAAAGAGCAGAAACCCCATTCTTGCAGGACTAGGAGAATCACGTGGTTACCCGAGTAAAAATTTGGTACCTGTAGGATATCACGTTAGATTATCAGTCCAATAGAGTTGGCAACGCTCAGTGAAAAATAATTAAAAGAATTCGAATTTCGAGGGAGTTTTCAATTTTTTTCTTTAAACATACCAAATCCGTCCACATTCTTTCACTGCCTTCATTCGCTCTCGCTCTAATATTTATTAAGCATTAAAATACCATTAGCGCGTTCCTTTTTATTATTTCGTAATTTCCATCCGTCCGCATTCATAATTACAGTTATTCCTATACCCGTATAACGGTGAAAATAAATCTACCCATGGCAAAGCTTAACGCGCAAATTTCACATAAAATAATGATTGTTAATAATAACAAATTTTACATTCTATTATCGTTACAAAAGTATTAACTAATATATTTACACTGTTCCGAGAATAATTCTGCTAATGGGATAATATATAATATACCATTAAATGGTATACTTGTACAGTTAAAAAATTCTCTAGCAATTTTAATGATTCGCGTGACAGACTTAAATGCATTAGCAACATTGTACAGGGTTAGTATATCGCGTTAAAAAAGAACTCGTTATCTCAAAATGCTAATAAACGAATTTCGAGTCAAAACGATATTCTCGATATACTGGGTCGGCTTTAGCTATTACATCCATTTACATATAAACGTATATAAATTCATAGCTTATATCTACATCTTTAGTAAATGGTGGCGAACTCTGTCGTATAAGCTCTGAATTACGTGATTCATCACAGAGAGTGGAGCTTAACGTCACTGCTTATTAATTACATTCACCGATGTTTCCGGAATACGTTATGTCACGTCGCACCACCTACCCCTCACTATCATGTATAGTTAAACGCACCGACCTTTTTTTAGTCATACCCCTATTTACCTAATTTCCACCCATTTCACCCAGATTTCTTTAATTTCGCACTGCGAATGCTCTACTTAATTATAGGTTAAATCTGGACGTATAGATTTTCGCGGATCTTGACTATTTGCACTATAGCCAAAAAGAAGAGCAAGTCACGACTGTTCTTGCGAAAGCTTCCATCGCGAAAACCAGTTATCCAGGTCATTTTTCAAGATCCGTAAAAAAAGAATGAAAAAAAAGAAGGTCTTTACGATGCGTCCGTTTTCTACCCTTTTTTTTCGTACCCTATCTCCCTCGATTGTATCCCCTTCCTTTTCCTTCGTTCAGTGGGCTGACGATTAGGGGCTAATTGCAGAGAATAATTGATCGCTCGATTAAGCTGCCAGGGCCGTAGCTACATATAGATTCCTTCTGTAACCGAAGGTCTTCGTTATTTCCTTGGTTCTCGGCAATTTCACATCAGCCAGGTCTTCCGCTTGTCCCTGGTGACTTGGTTCGTAATAGGTGGAAAGTAAACGATAAAATATTGCGGCGGCACAGAAGGGTTGCCAGGAGGGCTCATTAACCCTCATTTGGAAAGCACGAAAAGCTTCACAGAAAGCTTCGCCAAAAGCTCCAACGTAGTTAGTACAGGCTGGCAGGGGGATGGTTGTCTGGTAGGTTGGCTGCTTGGTCTACAAGGGTTGAATTTTACTCTGTCGAGTAGGTACGAGGCAGCCCTTTACGTTTTACGACTTGATGCAAGAGCAACGGCGTATTCAACCGTATAATCGAAATTTACTTTTGTTTTTCCTGGAGTCAGAGGTAATTAGCGCGAATTAGTAGGAATCATAAGTATTCCTTACCTCGTATATTCGCAGGTCCTTTGAGAGCTGTAATAAACATTCTGGTCTAGTTCCTAAAATGGCAATTTTTCAAAAGTAGTAATAAATCATGAGAAAATCATTTAAAAGCAATATTTCAAATTTTTTTCAATTACACATTTTCTCATATCTTTCCAACCAGTGTGCTACGGCATATGGGGACGCTGTTCGTCTACCCACCCTAATACGCTATACGTACTTGACACGAGACTCTTGATAAGTCTTGATCTAATTACACGTGGGATTTATTCCGATTGCTTTTTGCACAGTAGTTAATTAATCGTTTGGACGAATTGCACGTTTGAAAAATACTCCACTTCCCTCTATCACGTATACGTCGTTCGTGATAAATAGCTATAATATTATCCGCACGCCATCACTGCCATACAAGACACAGTGAACTGTTAATGTCGAATCATTTAATACTGATTGGACAATAAAGCGTGTCAGTAATGCTCATATCCTAATTCAACGATTGATAGGAGCCAGTGAGCGGGCAGTAGGTACGTGCAATTAATAACCAGACGCGCCACTAAAGCGACCCATTAATCTAGCCGGTGTCCCGTAAATTCGCTACGGTTCAAAGGCGACGCTGGCAGCAAACTGTCGTGATCCGAAATGGTTCGGGACGAGTCAACGCGAGATCAAAGAAGGGTTGAACGCCGAGCATGGACAAGGGTAGGAGATGGCCCGATTGGCCTCGGGAGCAGTGGGGGTTGGCAAATTGAGGGTGGCCAAATGAAATTATAAGGCCGTCGGAGGTGGTAGTATGGTCGGGTGGTGTACGCCGGAAATAGTGGGTGTCGCGGGGTAGTTTCCGCTCTCGCTCACCCTTATATAACCATCGTCGCTCCCTGTGCGAATCCCCCGGAGGTCGGGAAGTCACCCTGGTACCGGCTGGAGGTGGCTTAATTGCCCGGTAATTGCCACTGTCTGCGCGACGCGACAATGGAAACGCGAAGATTGGAACTTTACCAAATGACACGGACCGCCGCGGAATACCTTAGCGATTTGCTAAGAGCTTTATTGCCTCTTGATATGCATGCATAGTAGGTGCTATACGTATATAGTTACTTTTATTGTTAACTCGTTGAACGAGACCAGCAATCGGATTTCTCTAATACGTCTATGGGCGAATGAGACTGAAAAATAATTCATAACGATCACCGAGCACTGTGTATAATAATTACAATTCTTGCCAGAAAAATCGCCGACTTTACACCGACTTCCTTAATGTTTTAGTCGTCCAGTCCGTTCAGTGTAAAAGAGTCCCGTCTATCTGATACGTTTTACTGGGATATTGATTACAGCTAGACCGATTGGACTTCATGTGTTTGAAATGTGACATAACAATTTTGCAAAAAAATTCGTTACTCCGTTTAGTCACGTGAAACGTGAACTTAATGGTAACGTTGACTTCTGACCCAACCCAATATCATTTCCATCGAAGATACGTGAGAAATTCACTGTCAAATCTTGAACCCGGGGATGCTGCAATCTTGCCGTGACTTATCAGGCGTTTAAGTCGACCGGTGTAACATTTAAAAGTTGATTTATTAAACGTACTTGTATGTTATACAATTCATAATGCAATGTTAAATCAAATGAAATAGCAAAAAGTAAAAAGCATCGTAGTATACGCAGTCGGTAGGATTAGCATTTAAAGTAGAGAAACCAATGTACAGTATACATATTTCAGAAAAAAGATTATCTACAAAGGAACGACCATATTTACAATTCAAAGGCGAGTGGATACTTTTCAGACTTTTCGATTGGATGCAGTTAAGAAAGAAAAACATTTTGTAAAGAGTCATCGGTGGGTTTTGCATTTGCGTATATTTACAGTAATTCCTCGATGCCGCAATACAAAAGTAATGGAGAAGCAACGCATCGAAAATGGTGGAAATCGTAAATATTTCCAAATGCGAATAATACGAATTGTCTAACGTTATCTACGGGCGCGGGTTGGAATTTTATTTACCGCAAATTCCACAAACCGGAAGATTCTCTCGTAAGCTGCTAGAAAAAGATTCAAACAATTTTGCTCCTCGAGTCTCGATCCATTTCCACGCTTTCCGCCGTGAAAACCGTATTCCTTTTACCTTTGCCCTCCTGCTATTTCTCAATCTATAACTTACAACCCCTTCGTGGTTTCGCAGGAAGTAGTGCGCACCACCCTGCAATCCCCATAGTCAAAAGCGAAGCGCAAGCAGCAGCCGCTGGTAACGAATTTCAGCGGCTCTTTAAACTTATCCGATTTCTCTGGGACTTGTGAGATATTCAGCCGTTTCTACGACTAGTATTTTACTATATCTATACTAGTCGGTAGTAGCTCCACTATATACCGCTGGTAGTACACACCGTTGTATATACATATATACTACATACATACCCACTCGGAGGTAGTCTGGTGTCTACGGCTTTCGGAAGTTTGATTAAATCTCGTAAAGTCGGCAAACTCGTTTTTACCTCGTGGAAGTTGTAAAGGGCGTGGAAATATTAATTATAAGTTTAGTATATGTTATATTTATTGATAATTGAACTAACAGACGTATAAACGTAAACGGTAGCTGCTCGTGCAATATATATTATAGCGTTGATTTCATTTGAAAATTTCATTTTTCCATTCTTTCAGGCTTTTTATTATGCTTCCTGTATTTTCGGCACACTGTCAGTGATTATTGATAGTGAAAATAATTATTGTTGTAACAATAGAAATTCCTTGATAGTGATAACTCATGTCGTATATCGTTCTTCCAGCTGTCACTAAGTATACGAATATCTCTATTCGACGAGATTATTTATTTGTTCCCTTAGACTGCCCACTCGGTTGGGAATTACGCTCATATTGAACAGAGTGGTAGTTTTACCCTTTAGTAGAAATCGAGGCAGTATAAAGCAAAAATTTCACGGCACAAATCCTTCGATTTCTCCTTCAAAGCGTCTTTATCGAATATATGTAGTCAAACTTTGCAAATTTCAGAGAGTCCCTCGAGTAATTTTCTGTAGGTTGTATATCAAAGGGTCTACGTAGAGCCACCTCGTAATACCACCCCCGATCAGTTCGAACCCTTACCATAATTTTGGAGATGAATTTACAGGGTTGACAGATACTTGCCAGACCTGTCCCCGAGTTCATCTGATCATCACTTCCGTTCAGGAAATCCGTGGGAGTGCATAGATGGTCTTATATGTTGATATTACCTAATCTGTAGAAACCAGAACAACGAGAGTTCACAATATATCATATAACAGGAAGTAACAGTGAATGACGTAATTTGCTTATCAAATAAATTATCAGATAATATGTTTATTGTTGGTATAAGAAAAAGAAAACAGATTATTTGTAGAATTTATCAAATTTCATGAAAAATAACCAGAGGTCACCATTGGTTACCCTACGTGTTGCGAGTTGGGAGAGACGGTAAGGGTAGTTTATAATTCGCGGGGAATTTAAAGTTACGCGCGTCGAACGTAATACGCTCGGCTGGTCCGGTAAAAATAATTAGATTGTACCGAGGTTTAAATTAATTTTATCGCTTTAATGAGCTCGCTTTTCCAGGGGCGACGTTCCTTTTCCCCTTGGCCCCTCGCGTTCATCCATCTCGTCCGTTTCTGTTCCCCACCCCGTACCTCTGCCACCTAAAACCTTCAGTCGGCAACCAGAGTTTTTTCCAATTAATAACGGCAGGAAACGTCGACCAAGTAACTAGTTTTCCGCTTGGCTCGTAATACAGGCTCGATTCACGGATTAGGCTATGTTCGCAACTCGACGACCTACTGAATTTCGCATATTCGGTACTTGTATTTAATACAATTTTTCATTTTACACTTTCAGGTAGCATCGTATTAAAAGCTTTATGCGGCCTGCTTTGTTCCACATTATTTTTCCATGCGTCTAGACGCAAAGCATGAACAAGTCACCAGGAAATACGGTATAACGAATTAGTAAGTTACTGAATTTTTTAATTTCTGTTTCTAAAGATTTAAGGATATTGCGCAATATGGTAACCCATGTGAAATCATACACGTGTGACTCGTTTGCTTCAACGATATCGAAGAGACTGAAAATTTTGGTGTTTAAGGTAAAGTGCATAGTCGATTTTTATTAAAATGGAGAAAAAGTCCACTTGACTTAAGAGAGTACTTTCAGAATGCGCCGTGAATCCTTCAAGTAGCTGGAGTAAATTTTCCGTCTGCTCTCTCGTGCTCCGTGGCTGTACACTGTAGTATAACGTACTACAATACTATATCAACAGTGAAGGACTTGCTCTGTCGAGAAGCATCGAAAATCTGCAGGTAGTTAGGTACCTAGGTAGGCACTCCTTTCAAGCTGACATTAACCTTTTAATTTTGTTAAGTAACCGAGAGCTAAGAGCCAGTAGCGTACTTATCATTGAGAGTGCGGACGTTTATAGAAATAATTTTTTTAACTTTTACAGAGCAAAAACGGTAAAACTTAGAAAATCATAGTTACAATACCATGTAATCTTTTACTATGAAACTCATACACAGATGGTCCCCCTCAAAACATAAAGAAAGATGGGGAATATTAATACTGTTGTGTATGACGTATGTACATGTAATTTAATTTTACATGTATATAATATGATAGTCAACGGATTCATCATGCTTGTTGTATGGGGTAGAAACGTTGCTCAATTTATGTAGCGCTTGTCGGTTTGAGCATTGTCTGTCGTTTATTAAGGCTCCTCGTAAATGGTCGCTAATGACTAATTTTGGACGCAACAAGGTAACTATGGGACACCGAAGGTAGTAACGTTGCGGGAAATTGGTGAGCGAAATACCGTCCGTTATCCAGACACTAGGTAATTATAATTATCCGTAATAAGTATAACACTACCGGAAGTCCGACTTTGCGGTTTACCGCGTATTGCTCAATGAAGTGAAAACTTCTTAATAAGACGTTCTAATTGCATCGTAGTGAGTTAAGGAAGTTTTAGTAATTATTATATCGGAAATACAAAGTTTGTAAATTATAATTATTAATAATTCCCATGGGGTACATTCGAGAACACTGTGACAATCCGAGTCATATATGGTATACGTGAACGTCCAAGACGTATGTACATGTAGAACCTAATATTTTGTACGTACCATAATTTTCGTATATGTTTACGCCTACTATGTTATTCGCAAAATGACGATGATTCCGCATTAAAATTTTCGATGAAAATTGACATTGAAGTAAATTCCTTTTTTTACGTCAATTCGGCTAAAACCACCAATGGCATTTTTCGAAGCACGAAGAACGAGGAATGAAAGAAAAAAAATACGAAGAATCCTATCAATGACCTAACTTTGAATCTCATTCTGTGTACTACATAATCCCCTTTCGTAAGGTATAAGGTTACCTAAGGGTTGGAAAATAAGGGTTGAGGCTTTTTGCGAGAAGCGTTTCTTTGGTGGGCTTTTCTCCATTGTTCTGAGAAAAGCTCCGACGGGAGGCCGATTATCCGTTGGAATCGTGAATTAAGCACAGTTTTAAGAGGGCTTGTTTTACCCTTTTTTTTCGTTGGTGGGTTTCTCTGTACTTTTTCTTATCCCTTACTTTTTCTGCCCTTGGCTAGCCGCCATTTTACCTTTCCCCCTTCGGAGTCTATCACTACTTTGTTTCATTCTCGTTCCTTGTTTCTTGCTATTTTTCTTCATCATTCGCTTTCCTTCTTCTACTGCCTCGGCTATACTCGTCTTACACGTCGGGAAATGTATACTTGTGTCGAGAGCACGCAGGGCCGTATTACTGTAGTCTCCTAAGGGGTACCCCAGGAGTGGCTCCTCGAAGACAAAAGGCGTCTTAATTGCGAGGAATCGCTCGAGTGGAAGCCATTTATAAGGAATTACTTATGTCAGGGACTGTCTTACGTTTGAATTTTCTTACAAATAAATAGGCGTTGTACTATTAAGCAGAAAAGAACGAAATAAAAACCCCTGGTCCATCCATTGAGTACCCTAGTTTTCCTATTATTTTACATTGGACATTTATAACGCAAATCGTCTCCAGGTTCCATCCTTTTAATACCTTCGTTCTTTATCTCATAGTCAATAACAGACAGGATCGACGTAACGTGAATCGACCATGTGTAACTATTACTTTGTTTCTTAAAATCTCCTATCCAAGCATTCAACGTTTATAAAACAATTGATTTATTTCATTTTTATACCCCGGACTGAAAAATCACAACTTCACCGAACCATACGTAACGATTGCTTTGTCTTTGGTGGGTAACGAGGAAACTGCTGCTACTTGGCCACGTAATAACGAACTAAGGTTCAATTGCCGTAAAACCAAAGCCAGGATGTTTGCTCAGGTCAAACTTATCAACAGAAAAAAAACCATATATAGCTTCATCCATTGCTGGCATAAAGTGAGCTAATTGAGCTCATTAACTCTGCACGTAACTCGGGTATCACTATGAACTAGTGTTTAATATGGAAAAATAATTGGACGCTGGCGTCGTGTGTAATAAAATCCGCAGGGTTATTTATCAGCTAAATAAGAGTCAGCTGACACTCGCCTAGGCAAATCTCACTCTGAACCCTCTTCAGTGTTAAATTCCCGTCTGTACTTGTACTACCCTTATGAGACTATGGATACCTGATCCGCATTCGACACATGGATTCCCTTTATTTTCAGTTCACACCATTGCATACGTATCGCACCCTATTTCAAATAGCTTGAGTTACTGGACGATGTAAAAAGAAAACAATTGAGCCGTAGTGAAGATCCAGGGATTTTGTTAACGGCGATAAATAGCTCGTAAAATATTTCCGAGACTTTTCGTAAAATTACAATATGCATTCCTTCGTGTTTCACTTCACGTAAAGAGCGCGGGCCAGCAAAGTTAATAAGAATCGAAGAGAATAATTTCATCTCGGCTGAATTTTATTTCTCTTCAGGCACACTGCCTATTATCAGCAGACTTACGGTTCTGCTGGGAAAATCCCCTAAGAGCTACTATAGTTTCCAAGAGGGATTTCGTGCGGCAATACGTATGTATTATCCAGTGCAGCAAAGAGGCTTTGGACTTTGGAAAATTTACTATTTTGCACGAACGACCTACGAGTTAAGTAAAGAATCTCTCGGATGCTGTAACAGTCGAAGTACCGTAGCCAAACACACATACCCAAGTAACAAGTAACCGACACATGTATAGTAAAGTACAGTAAGTCAATGGTTGCAGCTGCAGTAGCCAGTTACCCACCATTACGATCGTAACCGCATCTGCTTTAGCTTGGATTAGCTAGTTGGTAATGATGGTGGTAAAGAAATTTACAAAAAAAAAAAGACAAAATACAGACTATATATGTATATATGTATATTTAAAAGAAAAACCTGAAACCTCGTGAGTTCTTTCTCGGGGAAAATAATCCGCGACCAAAGGAAAAGCTAAAGTGCCCGGCGGGTTTTTACGTGGGCGAGATTAAAAATTACGAAGCGCTGCGAGCGGATTGCCGGTAATCGAGGATTTTTACGTCTCTTTCATCCCTTTCCCTCTCGCCATCCTACTATCCCATCCACCCCTAACTTCATCCCCGCACACCTCAGACTCTGTCCCGCATATCCACGGTTTATTATACTTTTAGTTTGTATTGTATTTTTTGTTATTGTTGGGTGTTGCAATTTTTTACCCCGTCTCCCCCCCCCCACCCCCATCGACCTTTTTTTTTTTTTTTTCGGCTTATTGGAAATCTTTCCCGGGAGAACCAGTCGGCGACGAGGTCGCGGATCGAAGCACTCGATAATTCCTGTTACGATGGCAACCATGGAATATGATATTATGGAAATTGAAAATGGTGATTTGTAGACTTCTTATTTCGAAAGGGTTTCTATATGTCAAAACAGCAGTGTTAGAGTGCGATGTAACATTATTATTTTACCACGAGTTTCGACAATTTCGATAATACCTGCGGTATAGAGGAGTATGCAATGTTTCGTATATTCTCGTCTTTACACTCTATTGTGTCCGAGGCAAACGTGCATGACATAGGAAAAACATTTTTAAAACATCCAAGGGACAACTTCTGTTCCAGCTGAAGCTTTAAGGATACCTTTTGGATATTGGATGTTAATATATTAATATATTGTTATCTGAGAAGATACTAAACATACATGCTTTTTGTAAGAGCATATGTATATGTTTGTTACAATAAGTCGCAATGATATATGGTTGCGATATATTTAAAAAAATAAAACCAATAATTCGAACGGGCTCGAACGTAGACGTAGAGATGCATCAATTTTTGTTATTGGCTAGTTTTTGCGTGCAAAACCGTGAACGCGGCCACGGGTCACTAAGTAATCCAATTAATTCAGTGAAGTAATTTCCTGCGATGGCGAGCGCGTGCGTCCCTGTTTGGTTTGCTAAAATTTTATTCCGATGCCTCGAATAGCACGCGTTTAATATTAGGCTTCATTATACTGATAAAGTTATAGGCTTTCCTCGTATAATCAACCCTCCTTTTTTCTCCACTCGGTCGACCAACCCTTATTACCAAGAGCTCCCTTCTCTCTGAAAATGAATAAACATTCTCGCAATTGTAATCTTGGAAAAGTTCTCGATCCTCTTGGAAACTTGAGGATATCAAGTAATATTATATTGAAATTATATGTCTTTGGTTATTACGCAATTTTGTTTGCTTGCAACAACAACAACAAAAACTATCGATCCATCGTTCCTTCGTTTTTCAGTTCTCAATTTTTACTCAGAACTCGTACGATGCTATTGTTGCATTCATACGATCCCCTTAACGTTCAAGAAAGCGTGGAAGAAAAAGTATGAAAAAAAAAGGGAAAAACTGGAAAAATATTCTTCTAGTTCGTTCGACAGAAATGTATTTGCAAAGTTTTTCCGTTTCGATTCCACACTTCCTTTACGAGCTTGGCAGTTCCGTTCTCTACTTTTCTCCTTATGGATGCTTTCCATTTCCCTTTTGCCTTCTGCTTGACCTCTGAACCCCTCAACCCCGTTTACAGTCGCGACCTGTTCCCACCTTGCGCCCATCTCCTACCCTCTTTACGTATGGTTACGATCTTGCTCAAACTTTTGCAAACTTTTTCAAAGTTTTTTGCCAGGGCAAGGAAAGTTACCTCGTTTGGCCTACGAGATTTTCTGAACAGAATGTTTTCATCTTTTACAGCGGTTGCTTTTTCGTTTTTTTACTTTCCACCCTACACTCCTTTCTCTATTTTCGTAAATATTCGCACAAACCCTGGTGGTACGCTTTACCCTTGTGATCCGTGATTCAACTTTTAGCAATATATTCTGATTTTGTTTTGCACACGTGCAAAGCAAAAAGATATCATGATACTCCGAGCGGAAAATGATTCTTTGGTCCAGATGGAAAACAAACAAAATTTGTGTAAATCTACGTTCCGCTTTTCATAATTGTTGGCAAAAGCCGATATTTCTAAATATTTGTCAATCGTTAACAGAGACCGGTTACGTCTACTATCTATGAGCAATCATAAAGCAGGATTGCATACAGAGTGAATCACGTCCAATCGTTCGTTTATTTACTAGTTACTGCTTGTAATTATCTCTTCGGCAGAGCCGGACAGTGTAAACATCCATAGCCAGACGTCTGGCAAACTGGCATCTCGTTATTAATAAATATTAATAAGCAATGTTTTATCTGCTACTTTATAAAAATAAATTTCAATCAATTTCCGTCGCTCTCATTGATTCGCTAATCATTAATTTTCTACGTATCCACATCTACCCTGTGTTACGTATTTCACGATTACTCATTACGGAAATTCCACAAACATTCTATAATAAGCTACTGCTACAAATCAATAAATTCACACTGAAATTACCTTCCTCGAATATAATGAAAATGGCAAAAATAACCATTTCAATCAAACCAGTGTCAAATCGTGTTTACTCGCAAATTTCGTTACGTGCGTTTCGATCTTTCGTTCAATTGAGATTTGCCAAATTATATCTACTTGTCAACTTGCGAGTCGCGATTTTACATAATTTCGCCTGCGGTTCCCTTTCATGTATTCCCTGTGTCCCAGTCGCCTCTCCTATAACGCACGTTGAATTCAGGTCAATATTGGTCCACGTAAAATAGGTATAATACGCTGATTATTGTCGGCTGTGTATGCACGACTATTAAATATTAATTCAGGCTTTAAGGTTTATTGAGCGTCATGTTTTAACGCTGAATTATCATCAACTGTGCACGTATGTACTTACACGGCTGTTACGTAAACCCTGACGACCACATATGTATATACATGTGGTTCATACACATAACGATATAAAAAAGACTATATACGTTTCTTCTTATACGTAAAAATATCTATGCACATAATATGCATATATGCACAGTATAGAATTTGTATTCTGCATTGCACATTTCTTATAGATAGAGAAAAATACTCGAATCTTAATGTATTAAAAAAACATGATACGCGTAACTCGTCTTTCTGCTTGGTTCTCTTATCTAAAAAAAATATTATTACGAAAATTAAAATTCGCGACATTTTTTTAACCTTTATTAGAATGTCAGAAATGATGTTTCTGCAAAAAAAAGTAAAGTGAATAAATAATTTAGCTTTATGGGATTTTTGCAATTTTTCTCACGCTGACGTATATTTTATGCTCGCACGAGTGTTCGCATGAAATATTAACGTGAATCGAGTGGGATCTGCAGCAAACTCTATAATGTCGATTAATTGCACGAGAGTGACGGATGGCTGATTGGTAAAAATGCAAATAATGGCCCAATCGATCCTGATGCTATTTAACAAATGACGCGCGATTACGTCGATAACCGATTTCCTGAAGTGGGTGTATGAACTGTGTCTCTGGGTATATATGGTACGTAACGTCAGGATACACCGAGTATAGATATAGCCTCTGCTTGAACCCAATATACACAACACTATGCAACTACGGAAGTGAACGGTACTTTATTGGTGAATTTTATTGACATGATAATGCGTAGTGGCGACGCAACGATCATAGATAATCGAACCAATAGAATTTCATAGCGCCGAATTCTCTGTAAATAAAGATAAAATTATCAACAGCCAAACTCATTTGGATTTATGTCTGAACCATAGCAACGGTATTGGATAGTAACATTTCATCATGGATACTACAGCAAGAATAGAAGGTGAGATAATAAAATCCAAATGGTGAAATAAGGGTTGGGTTACCAAACCAAACCAAACCCAATAAAACAAGGAAAAACTTTTTTCCTTCCCGTCATATTCCCATGGGAACTTTTCACTGTGTCCGCGGTAGCAATACTGGGTTGTGGCAGTCGAAGCAGAGACTAAGTGGAAAATCTTGTCCCTTGATAGTTGGCAGCTCTGTCGAGCATTGACTAAAGTTGACATCGCGGTCGCGGTGGGAGGGCAAAGTTTCCAAGTTGGTAACGCTACATCGCGATTGAATTTCCACGTTGCCCGTTGCAGCTGCAGCTGCAGGTGCATCCAGAGTCTGGGTTCCTGGATTCGGTTCTATACTGGTGGCAGTAGTCTTACAAGCACATCAGATGGCGCCACCCTCTGTACTATGTGCTCCCATATGTAAGGATGCTGGGGACCACGGATACATAATGTAAACTGTTTGGGCCAAACTACGGTCACAAGTTTAACTTAGTTTGCCACGTGGGTCGAGATAATTGCGTTTCGAGCGACGTCTATGCGACGGGTAGAAAGATGACATCAAGGTGACGTAGTCATGAGTTTAGCGAATAAATGTAGTTAGAGTTTCTCAGTTTTTCAAGCCGTTCGATTGCCAGGCAAATGTTTTATTGTGACTGTCATCCGTGTAATATTTATTTGAATTTTGTATATCCTTCAAAATTATTTATACACATAAATCAATATGTTAAATATTGTAGATCAAGCAACCTCGCCACGTACACTCACGTGCGAAAGTCCTGTAATGTACAATTAAATTTGACCGAACCTTTTCCCACGCTAGTGTACGCTTATGCGACAGCTGATTTCCGGAAATAATAATGATCAAGAAGACAGTCAGAGTCAAGGGATAAATGAAGTAGTCAAAGAGTATGAAGCAGTGAAGAAAAGCTGCTTCCGTGAAATACAGTGAAAGCGAATGAAATTGTAAGGGCGAAGCGGAAAAGCAAGAAAGGCCTTACAGGGTCCAGGATGGCTGCGTACAAAGGGCCGGAAAGGGTATTCAGCGTGGATCAAGAGATTACAGGGTGATGTCGCAAGCGACTTTAAAAGCTTCACCGAACAACATAGAGAATCTGAACGTATAACAGAGTAAATATTTATTTGTGTTCTGAACAAGCGTTTTTGAGGAGAAAACAAAACGAGAAATCAGTCTACGTATCATCTGAATTAAAATCACAAATATTCCACAACCTTCCAACAATTACTCCCATCGTTATAAGATATCCCAATTTCCCTCAGCCTTATGTACTTACAGTATTACCGCGTAATGAGCGCTCTCGTTGTAAGCAAATTTTTCTTTCGTTCCGTCTGGCTGAGCTTTACAGCTTCCCTCACTTAAACTCTGTGCCTGAGGCGTTATAAACGAAGAAGCGTTTGCGTAAAATCCTACGTAATTGGACATCAGATTTTTCTGCGCGTAAAGAGATAAATAGTATTGAAAAGTTATTGTATCGATTTATAAGGATACAACGTTCAAATTTGAAACCGCAGAAGGAGCTACTTTGATATTCCGAAAAATTTCAGGAACACTATTTTTTTCATAAGTTTATCAGTAACAGCAAAAAAAGCAGGGTTTATCATTTCATTTGAAATTTATCAACTGCACCATAACCAAAATGGCGTTCGAGTAGGCATTGGTCTCTCTCATGCATTTAAAATATATTTATAAGAACATAACTTAATATTACCATAGTTTCTTTATCTTGGTTATTATTATTCAACAAAATTTTCATTATACTCATCATAATACCGAACTAACATTACTACTCGTTCCTGCCAGACATACGGTAACTGTGATTCGCTTATAACGGGTTGGACGATATAATAACGATTAAAATATTAATCACGAATCTCGTATACGCACATATGATACTCGCCTTACGTAAATCTATAATGATTTTTTATTTCAAAAACATTCAAACCTACATCTATCACATATACACGTCATATGTATAATTGCATATGCTACATGCTCATAGGTCATACACGTGTGTAGACACATGACGGCTACAATAATCTTGGCACAAAGATTCATCAGAGATATGACTTTAAGCAGTGGTTGGGACGGAAGAGGGGGGGGGGGGGGGCTGGAGTGAAAAACAGAGTTAGAGGGGTGGCTGGGTAAAAATATTGTCTCCGCGGTTGCAGTGACTGATAGGCAGAGGGGGTGGCCCTTGTTGTCCATCAAATGAGCAACAAATAACCATGGCATTGTTGGCAACGGGTGAGCTTGCTGTGGCAACAATGGCGGACAGAACTTTTCAGTTTTGTCTGGAGCCGCGTGTGACAGTATGGTGGGACGGTGCTTACGATGCTGGGTGCCGGTTCTGATGGGGGCGGAGGGGTTGGTGCTGCTGGTAGCTCGAGAAGGGATGCTTTCAGAATGGGTATGGGGGTTGGCGAAACAATGCCAAGAGACGGGCGACAGCCGGTTTAATTAAACGCATCGTCAGCTCTGTATGACAACACTCGCTACAGGACTACCAACCTTCTATCCTTCTATACTTCTGGAGTGGTAAGCCCCGCCACCCCCTTTCGCCATCTTTACACTACCACTATTAACGGCAATATCGTAGGTATATGTGTCCATTGCTTATGCGTATCCTTTATATCTATATATACAACCCCCATGGATATTGTTCCGGGTGTATCCGACTGATAAGTCTACAGTGGAGCCACGTACCAGGCTGCTTGCCTGACTACTATTTACAAAAGGACTATATACAGGTTGATAAGCGAAATAACCAAAATTCTCATATATGTATATATATATTTTTTTTTGTATTTGCGTTTGATGACACAGGCATGCACACGATTGCGTATACGCATATGTACGTATGTACGCTTGCATTTGCCAAGGGGTCGTTTCTATTTTATGGAATATTCTGACTGTTTGACGTACATTACTTTTTTTTATGGGAATTCGCGTTTTCATTACGTTGAGATTTCGAATTATATTTTGTTTGACGCTTCTTTTTTTGGGGGGGTGAGGCGAGGTGAAACCATTTGGCAGATTGCATCTATCACATATATAGACGCATACGACGTTTTTAATGAACATCTGGTGTAATAATAAATTATATGAATACGCGTGCACGGTGGATAATATTTTTTGGAATTTCTTTTTTATAATCATCGTATTCGTATGAACTATTTATTCACTGGTCTGTGATTCTTCATTATTTCATCGCTTCTCTGGGTATTTGCACTCAGGAGACGTCCCGAATGAGAGACTGTGGCGTTACGGTCTTTGAACTTGCGCGAAAAGGCTGCCTGGTCAAAAATTTGTATAAAAAAGAAAAGTAAAAAATTTGCCTAAATTACAGTGTTTTGGTTTACTTTTTAAATTTATATTTTGCGTTTGCTCCACTCCCACTGTGCAATTTATTTCTTTTTGCAACGGCGAATAAAGTTACGGTCACGTTTAATCAAACTTTACCCCAATGCACGAATCGTGGAATTTCTCAGAACGGGAATCCCTTTAGATCTTAAAACTCACCTTTTCCAACTCTCTATGATCTTATGAATTCTCGACCAACACCAGCACGGTGGCCCAGTACAGATTGACTTCGTGTCAAATTTTCTATTTCTCTAAACCCACATGATGCTGTTTGACCGTACTCGGTGGAAAGTGAATACACCTTTATGTAAAATAAACACATTGTAAAAGCTTGTACTGTTCCAAAAGTACAAACATCGATATGAAAATTTTCATTATTTCCATTTTGTTTTTTCTATAAAATAATCTTTTCTCTCTTCACCACCCACTCCTACGTTTCTCCTTTAGTATTTATGGCCTCCTACGCATATCTTCATTTGTTAACCCTTAATTCGTTTTTCTCACGCATTTTCCTACCTCACGCAGAGGCTTCTCAGAAACGTCAGTTTCCACGTCGAGCGTAAAATGGAAAATGAAAAAACCACGATATCAAAAATTTAACCACTTACTATTATTATATTTCTTCTTTCTTACCCAGTTTAGTGGCTTCAAAGGATAGCAGCTTCCCGAATACTAAGTAAAATAAAAATAAGCAACAAAATGGAAAGAGACAAGGCAGTCAGGTAAAACGAAATAAAAAAAAACAACAAAGTAATGCAGCAAAAGCAAAAATGTGTATGCGAACCGGGTGACGTATTTTTCGCAGTCGCCGTCTCTAAACCCACCTTTTCCACCACCTAGGAGGTGGTTTTATCCTGGGCGATGGTGGAGGCTGAGTTGGTCGGACTTTCCGTGAAAATTTATTCGTCTGCACAACCCCCTTAAATCACGCCCCTGTTGCCGGCAGCCAGGGTGCGCTCAGAACCACGGCAGTGCATATTTTATTTTCAAAGCTGGCCGCATTGACAATTTGCAGCGGCGTTATGTAAATGCACCGTCACGTACGCTACGACGCCGACGTTGGCGTCGGACTCGGAAATAGGGACGGCTGTAACGGTACCAGCGAGATTCACGAAAAACAAAGAAAGAACAGTGAATTAATTGTGCTAGATAAGGGTCGGGTCCAGGAGTGACTGTATGAGTACAGAAAGATAAGAACAAGATAAGAGATACAACGAAATTAAAAATGTCGGAATAAATTAATTTACCACAAGGTATGACTGTACGGACCACGTGGTAGTGTCATTTAATTTGTCAAAAAAAAAAAAAATTGAATTGAACTGAAACTGACAGATAATTCAAAAATAATACTTCACAAGAATTTAACTAAGTTTCAATATATGAATTTTGAGGTCTACTACGTTTTTTTACATTCTTCGTTTCGCGGTCCTTTTTTTTGTCCCAAAACTGTTTACGAACTCTGCGTTGACTAAGGACTGTGGACGCGCGTCAACAATGGGAATAATTTTCGAGTTGGCAAAGTGTATTTCGCCATCTCGCGACTATTGTGCCATTTTCACGCGACGATGCCACGTTGCGAATATTGCCCCATGTGCCATTTGTCGTTTCTCCAGGGATGGTCTGAACGAGTGAGAAGCGCGTATTGCCAAGTCCAAAGGGTGATGATGTTATACTACATCGTGTCTATTAGCATTGTCAGTACGAGCGATAGTGGTGATATAATTTACAAAGCGACATGTTTTCTGTGCACCATAAGATTTCTTTAAGATATTTTTGCAAACTGCACAACATTCAGTAACATCGTAACTTGACGTTAGTCATTACAAAAATTTCTCAATATCACCGGCATATACTTTGACGCTTGGATCAGAATTTTTTTTTAGCAAAAGAGACTCAACATTTGGGTTCACATTGTATAGTCTTACCCGTACCCATAATGCAGTTGGGACGCAAGCCAGTTTATTTTTACCAGCGCCAGACCAGTGATGTAACCCTGTGCCATACTGCACCTAGCAGGGTTAACTATCCAAGCTCAGATTTGAACTCGTATTTCCCTAGCAGAGTCACGTTGGCCACTAACAAGGAATTACTAAAGATCTCTGATCTCTCCTAGACACCCAACCCGGTCAGGTCCTAACTAGTGTCAGACTAGATTAACGCATTCATGATTCATAATCAGGGTTACTGACTCTTGCACGATTTGATCCATGAAGGTCCTCGTTAGGAACCGGGCGTGTCCATAAAGTCTTGCAGGGGTGAATATGGCAAGGTATTTTTAGGCATACCTTGTTCGATGATTGAATACCTCTTTCAGCATCTCACAGGGTCCATGGTTGGGTGTGGAAAGAAGGAAGCCTAAAAAAATTCACTCAATTCTTTGGCCTCTTGATTGCTCCAGTTCTGTTGAAGTGATGTCGAGAGAGATGATTGTGGTGGAAAGAATTGTTTACACAATCTATTTAGATTTATCTATTGCCTTTTGGAAATTGAAAAAATTATTAAAACTAAGGGCTGCTTCGGGTATAACAAATTTTTACTACACACATCCCAACTGACTTCACCATCTCGACTCCCATGCGAGTAATGATTCCAGTCTCTAAGTTCACTCCCAGAAGAAAACAAGAAAATCCTCTCATCTCTGCGTCCGACACGAGCATCGTAAAATAAATTCTTGATAAACAGAATATCCAAAGAAAAAGTTCCTGACCTATGCATGCACTTTGAACTTTTTTTTTTTTTTAGTAGAAAGAAAAATATTTTCAAAAAGATCATCCAAACTTTAGTAACTATCGACAGAATATTGAGAATCTGTCCAGAAAATATATCGCTCTCTTTGCTTTTCTTAACCATAGATCCACCCCTATGCGGGAAGCCGTTCAGAGTGTACCTTTAATATCCACCCCCAACACCACCCCGTTAAGCTCCTACGAAGCTCACACGATCTCAGGAACTACGTATCCAAGTTCGAAACAATGTTATATTCGTTCCAAGCGTGAGGGTCGGTTTGCTACGGGTTTGGTAGCTGGTAGAGAAATGAGGGTTGGTGTCGAATGAAATTCTAGTGTGAAGGTAACACACAAGATATAGCGATTTTAAGGGCTGCTAGTGTAGTTATACATACCCGACTTCCATCTACATTACTTACCTATATTTAGCACCCTTACATTCTGCTGCCTACGACCTTTTAACCCTCTAGCAGTTCGCCACGCAAATATGCATAAAGTTATGCAATCGGTGTGCTACCATACTCTCTATAGTTAAAGCACAGAGATTTAGCGTGCTGTTTAACTCATCTGTGAGGATAATTCAGTATCACGATTGTTCAATTGTTTAGAAATGCTAGCGTGGCAGTTAATGGCAGCTGCAATAGTAGCTTGCAATTAATTTAAATAGCATTAAAGGAATTTCAGTTTTGTAAAATCGCTATAAAACGTAAACGTACACTTCTGGGAAGGAATGATATACACGTAATCAGCCTATAGGTCAAATGTATCTCAGAGGGACCATCTCTCTATCACTTTCAATATACAATGGACATCAAAATATCCGAATTGTTCGAAGTTTTGGATAAATTCAAGTATTAACTGTGAATATTGGATCAGACACATCTCGTGAAAGATTAGCAAGAAAAACACGCCAACTTTGTTCTACGCGAATGGTTTCTGTTGAATATTATAAAAGTGGATGAAAAAACGGAACAAGTTTTTGGAGCGAGTCTTGATGGCTGCTCTTGGGATTCTGAGAAATTTTGCCAATCGATAAACTGAGATTGAGGGTGGATTTGGTTCTTTACAGGCTACCACGAAGCAATCAGAGTCAGTTAGATTATGTGGCATTTATCCCCATCCGCTGATTCGTTGGGGAATGAGAAATAAGGGCTGGAGGGTGGCTCAAATCATAGCATTATAAAAAAAATACTGGAAGAAAAGGGAAACGCTGTCTCTCTCTATCTCTCTTTCCCTCGGTCTCACTTCTTTCCCTTTGCCTTTCTCTTAGGTTGCTGGCCCTCCGGCACCCCACGCGGATAAGAATTATAACGGAGAAGAAGAAGAAAGGGATGAAGGGAGAAGAGCGAAAAGCGAGAGGATAAGAAAGGCGATTGCATTTTCGCCCTTTTGTGAAAAAGCTTGTAAGTGTCCAAGAGAATGCGAGTGATAAGGACTGCTTTACGAATATCCTCCACCCTCCCGCCCCGTAGACACCCCAATCTCCCAGCAACATCCTGCTGCTCGAGGATTACAGAAAATTGAAATTTCGTTTAATTCCTTTTCAGCAAGCAACTACAAAAATTCACTCAATTCGTTGGCGTTGTGAGATTTAACATTTTTTTCGAGATTGTCACTCTGGTCGAAATTAATTATCGGATATCAATTATTGATAATTATTTTACTGATTGTAACAGAAAATATGGTTTCTTCGACTATAGCATAGGGCAGCTCACGTTAATTATTACTCTCTATTAGATACTTCCTGTGGCGAAATGCAAGAGGGGATTTCCAACTGCCAATAAGAATAATAGGAATGCCTGATGCCGAAAGAATGACAATGGATATACGAGATTTCTTTGATATTTACGTAGGATTGGATTCCATGGAGATTCCTTTTAGCCATTTATTTGCTTCTCGCAATTGTTATCTTCTGTTTCGCGAATACATTCGTTTTCGTGCGTTATATGATTTATTGTCGAAATCACTTGGGAAACAATGGAAATTCACCGTACTCCACGTTTTAGTTGGCTTCCGCATTTTTCCTTCAATCATATTTTTCAATATTATCATGTAGCACAAAATACAGGGATTCTCTGCACTTAGTTTGCAGACCAGATAAAAATTCTTTTTCATAAATTCTTTGTTCTTCTCTGTAAGTCTATAAGTATTATCTCATTGATCTCGTTTTGGTT
This sequence comes from Syrista parreyssii, assembly GCA_030142615.1. Lineage (NCBI taxonomy): Eukaryota > Metazoa > Arthropoda > Insecta > Hymenoptera > Cephidae > Syrista > Syrista parreyssii. The sequence goes on from JARQTG010000411.1 coordinate 208,639, forward strand.
CTTTTTAAAAATTACTATTTTTCAACAAGGAACTTACCGAGGGATTTAGATTACACGTATATTGTCAACGTGTACAGTTGGCAGGAACGTATTAGTGTAAAAGTGCACGAAAAGGTCAGAAAGAGTAGTAATAGTAGAAATGGTAGTACTAGTAGCAGTAGCAGCAGTAGAAATCGTAGTGTAATAGAAATGAAAGGGGTTCAGAAAGGGAACGGCCTATTTCATCAAGACTGGAACACGCTCCATTTAATGGCGGCAGCTCAGAACAAAGGAAAAACTTTGCTTCCCTACTTACCCTTAGCGACAATCGTCATCGAGTTCTCGACACAATGAAGCGCACCCCTACGAATCGAGCAGTAATTCTCGAAATTGCAAGATTACAAAACGCCCGTCGCTCATTTCGCACGAAACTGTCTGTTATTATAGTATACGAGCAGTAAGACCATTAGCAAAAAGTTTTAAGCTTGATAGCAGTTGATAATAGCCGAGGTACCGTGTCTATATAAGATTAAAGAAAAGACATTTAAGTTTCAATAAGAAGCAATAATAGCATTACGAAAGTTAATTATGAGCTACACTTCAGCGACACAAAGTATCATATTAACATGAATAAATGAAAAACGTTCGTCCCCGATTAGTTAAGTATATTTTTCAAGCTTTCTGAAATATAGTCATGTTTACACGTCATATTGGATTTTGCTTTTTCGAGAATTCACTTTTTCACCTTTTTTTTTTATAAAAATAGTCTAAAAAAGAGACCCGCGTGGACGTCGAGTGACACGTTCCTATCGAATGTACGAAAAGTATTTGGTGAATCAACAGAACGTATTTCGCGTTGGCACTCTATGGTTTCCCTCAGACCCGCCAGTACCAATATTGTTACACTTTGTGCGGCTGAATGTAAGGGTTCGTTGAGGGGATGATTGTGGGAAAGGTGTATAAGGCGAGGGGAATTCGTTTATCTTTGAATCCACGAAATTCACGGCTACACGTAACTTTCGGTTAGCAAGGTTCAGCATGCACGTATATATACACATGTGCTTGAGCTATGAAACCAATTGCAATTTTCAGGGGCCATAGTCCAGTGTATGACAATGCAAAAGAAGACCCCTCAATGTGAAACGAACGCAGCGCCACGAGAATGCATGCGTGAAAGCATCAAATTACAACAAAAACACAAGAAAATATTAATGGAATTACAAAAGTTTACAACAACAAGCAATCCTCGATTTCGTGACTATACAATTAACATTAAAAAATACAACTTCCCAAATTCCTTTGTATATGTCCTGTTCAAGTTTCAAATAAATAATGCTTGCATGCGCAGTTGGCATTGGAATTGCGCTTTAGACGATATTCATTGTCCCCGACGTTATATTGTAGCGCTGCAGAGGGATTTAGCAATTCCATTTCGTATTTCTAATTCAATTGTTTATACGTATACTTGAAAATGAATATGCAACGAGAGGCGCGTATACCGTGTGCGACGGCATAAAGTAAATTCATATCTATTTTTGCATTGCGCCACAACCCAATGGCGCACTGGATTATTGCGGCAATGGTAGGCATTTATTGGTCTGGACATTACTGCACCACCTACCGACGAGCAACAACCATGTAGCAACTTCGTAATCCGACGTGACAATAATTCCATTTGTTTGGTGCAGACGCGCGGGTAATTCGACTCCGTACGAAAGCCCAGACCCGGCATCGTGAAAATCGACTTGGGCCATGTCTTGCAGTACACGAACTACAGTAGTTATAGTTATAGTCCCACAGTCTCGTCAGCCTTTTCGCGCCAATAAACGTCAGCCAGCGGAGGATATATTGAACTATAAATTGACCATAAGATTAGGACAGTGTACCATAATATACACGTCTACCATACAAAAAGTCGACACTTTTCTCTACCCTACAAGCACTAGTTTTTAATACAATGAAACCTATACGTAATAACTGTATATACGTATACCTGGTTGATTTGCAATTACCGATTACTTTTTTTTTTCTTTTTTGTTCAAACTAGTAGTTGCATGAATTATGTACAACAACACGTAGTCATTAGACTTAACTTCTTTGTACCGCTGCAACAATACTATCTGCTGATAATACGCGTCTTGTTTCATAAGTAAAAACAATATTATCGTAGTAGAAAACTGCTTCTGGCAGTCGGCATTATTCATGTGAAACGTATAATAACTTTATCACTGCTCCATTCGTGAATATACGTATGTAATCATATGGCCATGCATATAAGTGAATACATATCATATAGGTGTTATACGTATGTATATACGGATAGTAATGCTATTATCGTTTCTCTATTCATAGTCACATACGGTTTGGCCAAAATCACTGGAATACCTTTCAGTTACCTATATATATACATGTATGTATATATAATAAGCACCTGAAATCTGGCGAGTCTCTCGAATCCCTCGAACTCGCTGTCGAATATCGCAGAATTGCAAATTGCCTTCGAATTAATATGAATCTTTCAACGCTAATTAGGGACCGGGCTTTACTGACCAATTAAACGAGCCCTGCCGGTACAGTCTCATACATATTTATGTGGATTATACCCAGCGGACAAGTGATCCGGAATAAATCTCAAACTTTTTAATTTTTTCCAAATGTCGTTTCACAGGGGAAACAAGGACGGAAGAAAAGCGAGAAAGAAAGCATTTCTTAGCTAGATTTTTGAAATTGGCAGATATAAATATATTACAAAAATTTTCAGTTTCATTGTTGATAAGTGGAATCGATTGATGATCAGATAACAAAAAAAGTAACAGTTTCCAATTGTCCAACAAGAAATATATGGAGATCGCTTGGTACGAGACAAATGCAACTCATCAATCGAACGTAGCCCGAATCTGACATCGTGAATGGAGGGGAGGCGTGGGGTTAAAATTTGGTATATGTTGTGATAAAAACCCAAGAAGGAAATAGGTCGGGGGTAAGGAAAGAGAATAAAAAAATTCTGCACGACTTTTTGACTGTTCCATTTTTTTACACCGCACCCCCACGTCACACTTCGCGACCCACGATACTGTAACGATTCGTTAATTTGGCTGACGTTCGATTGGATTACGGGGTGGAAATTTCGTTAACGACAACGGAAGAACAATCTGTCGTGTGCCATTGGAACAATTTGCCGAACAATCGTGAGATTGAGTTTGCACAAGGAAAGTCTTTTGTTTTCGTCATCGGTTAGATGAACAATTTTGTAATCTTACGGTGCTGTCAAAGAACAATAACAAAGTTGAAGCAAGACAATTAGAAACGTCGATGGGAGTCTGAAAAAGAAACGAGCCAGAAATACAGGAAAGTATCTAGAGGTGCAATTAAGGGATGTTTTTCTAGCATTTTTCATATATTTACTTTGTCACTTACCTAGCAGAAGCGAAAGTAAGATGACGAGAGACCGGAAGTAGCGTCGGTTGGCAGTCGGCATTTCCGGCCTACATGTAAGAAGACTCGAGCACCGTATACGATTGGGCAATCCGTGCACGTATTTTATTCAAAGGAAGAACTCGTTTAAAAAAATTAGGGAAAGAGGGGATGAGATATTAAAAATTAAACGAAAAAATATATATATATCTTTCTTCTCAGTTATTTCGAAATTTTTTAATTTTTTGTGTTTGACTCCCGACGCTCTTTTGATTTTTTTTTTAATAATCCCAGATACACGACAGACACCCTTATTTTTTAATTCAACTTTTCGATCCACTATTGGTCCCGTATACCTGTACGGGTTATGCGATGATGATTCTACGATGCCCTCTATTTGTGCCAATGATTTGCAGTCCTAGGGGTAGGTCAGTACTAACGTGTCGAATGAGCGACTGAAGTTGCGTGGGCGAAGTCTCGCCTTCAACTGGCGCGCGTTCGCGTTTCATCCCCCGTGGAATCACCACCCCAATTCCCCACCATACCATCCCGCTTCGTATACCCTGAGCCTGAATATACGCAAGATACCCGGTACACGGTACCAATAAGCTTTTCAAAATACTAAAAGAAATTCATACCCTTCGTTCATAATTCCTACTCTATTTTATACGAGTACACAAGGCACACTAAATCTTATTGGTAATAACAAGAAACTGTAGATGGCACTGAATGCTTATGACTGACGGACACACAGCAGCACCTAGTAGCTTAAACTTTTTTCAGGATGTTAACGTGCATTTAAAAAAATGCATTTGTCAACCGTCATTAATTACCTTGAGACTGTTGATCGTGATGACAGTTGACAGTTGACGAACGTGCATTAAAAGTCTTGCACTTTTGTGCACACGTCAATTTTAGTTATAAACAAATTTCATTGCTTTTGTTAAACGTACCGTATTCGTGTGATATTATTTGAGGAAAATTTGCTTGGCGCGCAGCTTTAAACAAATAAGCTCTAGAGAATCTAAGTAAATACATTGGCACGCTGTATGGTCGAACGAAGTTACATAATTAAATAACGTAATAACGCGTGTATTGATCTTGACGTTAAATCAATATTGGTCCTGGTCGACGTTCCGTTGTAATGAATAATTAGTACAATTTAATATCAAACAACGTACCGAGGAACCAATTGGTTAAATGAATTATTAATCCGTTTGAGAATGGCTATGAAACACCGTGACTCTTCGAATCGAATATATTATTTTGAAAACAACAAAAAAACCATGAAACACCTCAGAGAAAGAGTAATGTAAATTGACATTGTTAATTTTTAACCAATCATCCAGTCTGCTTTCGAATCCAACAAACTCCTCGCGAACGAGTCACCCTGTATGTAATTTGATCAATCGTATTCCAAATGTGCAATTCGTCCACAGACGCTAGAAATATCTCCACGTTTTTGAAAAGTGGAGAAAAAAATATGATTTAAAAATTTACTAAGATATAAAAAAAAAAGAGTTAACAACCCCCGTAAGTCAAATTCATTAACAATCTCTTACTATTTGAAAGTTTCTCACGAAGCAGGTGAAAATAATCGAAAAATTTCCCGTGGAAAAGTTATAAATAGGGAAAAAAGTAAAAAAGAAATCCAAATAAAAAGAATACCGCGAAATCCAGTCACGTCTCGAAAGATTAACGTTCGCAGCGCCGCGCGGCACATTTCTCGTGAAGTCAAATACTCCAGCGGTATAAGACATAGTACGTATAGTTGCACCGCGTACGTATTCACGCAAGGCGACTCCATTTTTTTTCGTTTCATCCCCGATATTTTTTCTTCGTAAACTTGCAAATTTTCAAAGTACAAACTTCTTCACTCAGAGTTTAGGGTTTGAACGGCAAAGTAAAGAAATACAAATAAGAGAGAGAAAAGAAAAACAAAAAAAAGTATACTCCTTGTTCCATCCGTATCTCCTTTAAAACGAATATACACGCAGACTCTATCTTCGAAAATGTATTAAATCTTATTACGGTATGGATAGAACAAATATCTCATCTTTTATCTACTATCTGTTCTCATTTTACCTAAAGCCCATAGAGACACAGCCTGGAATCGACGGAATGGTAATTTCAATCAAGCAAAGTTGAAATTTTGAAAATTAAGGTAAAAGCTATAAATACATAAGAGGCTGAAGTAATCAATAAATATTAAAATATATTAATTGCACAATTATTACTGAGATTACAAATTCTTACGTCATATGGAGGTTGGTGGCTACGGTTGGGATTAGAAAAGAGGAAGGGGCTTGAATCTTCATATACCTACCGAAAAATTAATTGACTGGCGCAAGACCGCGGATATTAAGGAACACAGTGGTGGATCAGCCGGAAGTTTCTTGGCAGGATGCTAGTACTACGGCTTTAGAAACTTTACCCACACTCCCCTCTCTGACAGTTTTATTTTTTTTCGCTCACTCGGATCTTTCCGCTTTTGCCTTTCCTTCCGGTTTTTCTTCGATCAACCGCGATATTTTTTCTCTCGCGCTAGTCGTTTGTTTCCAATGGCTCGAGAAGTTGCTTTGATAACATTATTGTTATTATTATTATTTACGTAGATCCATTGATCGATGGTAGAACAACCGGTACAAAAAAATCGTCTCGATAAATAAAAAAAATTATATAATAAAAAATCCTTAAAATTAAAAAAGTTTAAGAAATTTAATTAAAATAATTACATTTTTTTTTTAGTACCACCCGTTAATGTCTACAGAGTCCCTAACGAGAATAAAGGAAAGTACGATAGATAAGTTATCTACCAGTTTGTGAATGATGATTAATTGCGAGGCGTGAGATGATTAGTGATAGTGCAAAGTATCGCGGACATATTGTGATTAATAATAGCGGCCTGGAGAAAATGTTATCTTGATTCTTAAAGTCGTTGCCTTCGAATGATAGATGTACGAAAAGTTATCATGGCTTCGCGAAGCGTTGCGTCGGCTCAACATCTATCATTTGGTCTGCACTATCGTCACGCTGTGACGAGGTTAGATGGGATATTAAAAAAATGTACCAATACTATTTTATAAGCCTGAATTCCACGCACGAAACGATCAAATTAATACGCGCTATAATGACTTACGAGGTGACTGATATTCGATCACCTGTTATAGATTGGGATAAATGATTTTCGATATTTTGAAGATATTGATTATTGGTCAAATTAAAAAAGAAATTGATTCAAGTCGATATTGGGGTTGTTGGTAGCGATCGACATACAGTACTGGTCAAACGTATCGGTGCGGTCAGCTGTGTTTGACCAGGTTTATTTAGGGTCTGTAGTCAAGTACGAATATACTGAACCATATTTTTGGAGCTATTTAAAATATATGTAATTCTGCATGCTTGAAGTAATTTCAAGTAAATTTTCCTTCAAAGGGATCAGAGCGCGTAGTTTTGCCGTTGGGCATTTAGATGAACGAGGCATTTACTTCTGTTGGTTAAATCAAATATCATTTACTTGATTTGGCTGTAACGTTGTTGTTTATTAATTTCGTGTAAAATCTCGGGACACTTTGCATCGAGTGGTTAAGCATGGGAATTTATGGAGAGTCACGCGCGTGTCTTTTCATTGGTGGCGGAGGGTAGGAAAAGTATAGGAGACGTGAGAGAGGGAAAAAAAGAATTGAGAGTCAATGAATGAGGGAGAGGAATGGTAATACAAAAATTTCGAAAGGAACCAAATTCAGAGTCGATAGAAAAGAAAAACGAGGGAGAACGAAAATGAGGGCTAGGTACGTGACGGTTGGACGGTAAATACCTGCTAAGAGGAAAAGTAAGAGGGTGAGATGGGCGCGAGAAAAGAGCTACGAAAATAAACAAGAAAAGAGAAATAGGAGAAATCGTGCCAGGGTGTCACACCGTAAATTAGTCAGCCCACTCAGGGCAGTGTTGCCAAATATTTTTTCTTCAGGCTACACTTTCGTGACGTTTCTAAAGATATTAAGATTTTTTTTTTTCCTCTTTCGATCTACGTATTTTAATTGAATTGGATTTGAGACGATGAAAAAATGAAAAAAAATTTTTTTTTTGACTGTTAACGTTTAGCCTAGTTTTCAATAAGGATACCGGGAGTTACGATTAATCGACAGTATTTTTCACGAGGTCGATTCTCGATTAATTCTCATGCGAAATCGGACAGTGCAGGAAAATTTTTAAATTGTGAAAAATGCCGTATCCGATGCCATTACTCAATCGTCGGTTCGCAAATGCAACGCCGCGATTTCCACAAACCTACACCCGTGCGATCGTTGCGCTGCCATTGGTTTTTTTTTTTCGAGTGGGAGGGAGTGAGTTGCAATGAATTATTTTTCCAGTGCTTTTCGCGATTTTTTTTTCACCCTTGATTCTAGGACGAGATTGATACAGAAAAATTGCCGTAACGACGATGGGTTTGGTACTGGTGTATGTGATTGTGAAAATGGTATAGCTACGTTAGTAAGGGTAACAATGGCATTAGGGGTTGGTGCGAAGAAGGTTTGAAGGAAAGAAAAAAAAAATAACCTAGCCCAAATAAAAAATTGGCCAATCGCGAAAATCATTCCACTTCCTTCCCTGCGCCTTTCTCTTATTCTACCCCAGTTACTCTACCCTTCGGTCCAACCACACCAGAGGACCAATGGCTACGCTTGGAAATGGCGAGGCCGCGATAATTTCCACGGGGAAAAGTTGCGTATTAACCTTAACTTTTTTTGCGGGGGTTTCAGCCAGTCGCCGGTGTTTAGATTTATCGTGGCTTTCAGGGGGTTCGAGAATTCGTGCATTCGCAGAATGGCGCGTGTGTACGATAACGAATTGCAGGAGAGAAAAAATCCTTCAAATCTGGTTATTTATTCTTATTAGTAAAATACACGCAATTTAAATAAGTTGTACGTATACCACGTGCACCATGTATATGATGAGAGATAATATATAGTATCTAAATAAAACAAAGTCAAAAAATAAGCTACGTCGAAAGACAATTTTTGTATCATTGAGTGAAATTAAAATTATTGGTTCACCTTTTAGGAATAATCAATTTCTTTACTTTATATACCTACTGAGCAGAGCTTATTTTCTGTCGGTAAAGTATGCTGAGATTTGATGATACTGTTGACTAAAGATAATTAGACTCGGGATCGTATTGGGTTGGTTTCATGTGAATCTGAGTGCCACGGACGACCGTAGATGAAGTGACCGACTGAAATACCAACGTTACAAATGCACCGTAAGATGGTGCCAGCTACTAGACGAAATGAGAGCAGGCAGTGAAATTCCATATAAAAAACATCAAATGTTATTCAATATATCTTTCGTTATATAAGAGACGGCAGATTTCTTAACTACACTTGGATGGCGAACGTGAACCTCAACAAGGCCCTGGAGTGGCGATACAGCTCGATTGATGTACTTGGCAATGGTTCTTACTCCGAAGCATCGTTCACGCTTACTGTACTATTCTGGACTACAGACAGTGACATTAATACCTGAGTCGCAAACTTATTTTTGTCTCTGTCCCACTCATGTAATTTAAATAGGCAAATTGAGTCGGCAATCTCAGATATTAATGACGCTGAGTGTACACGCAACTTCTTTTTTATTCGATTTAACTTATAAGTAGTAAAAAGGTTTAGGTGTATTTGCAGTCCATCGATTTGAGAGCAATGTGTGTTTTCAAAAAAATTAGCACAAAAGAGTCGCTCGATTCTACATACACTTTGACTACATACTGAGTATATAGTTTAAGGTGTTGAGTGCAGAGTGAAGTCAAATTGAACTCATTTTACTATCTGCATGGGAATTCCCAGTCTGTTTATCTTCGGTCAACGTTGATACCGACTCAAATTGCGTCATAACTTGTCTATTAACACGGTCGGTATAGCAGTTATTATCTTAACCAGTTACCTCTTGAGCTTTGTTTAAGTTAAAGTCCATCAGCTGGTTCTCACGTTCCTTCAGACAATCCTTTTGCTGCAGACTAGTAAAAGTCATACCGTATAAATTATTCAACTGCAGATTGTTGTCTTCCTAAATTCTATTATCGTCATTATGCAATTGTAACAGATCAATGGGTTGGTAGGAGGCTGGGATACACATTTTTAAAGTCCCTTATTTGTCACGAATTGGACATCAATTTACGAACGTCAACACTTTTCGTCGCATTCTGTTATTAAGGGTGGTGCGCATTCGCTGTGCTTAACGCCAAATGTAAATCCAGGATTCTCGTTACACGTTGGTATCTCTGGCATGTATTTGGGCCCTGGTCCGTCGCACGTTGCAGTCCCAGTTTGTTTGTAGCCTAAACTGAATTTCGGTGGGCAGGGTTTTATCACGCATAAATCAAATAGACCGTATTTTGGACCTGGACCACTTTCACAGACACCGGTAACTCCTCTGGAACCACTAAAAATTTTAAATTTATATATGAAATTCAATTTTTACATAGCCACGCTTGCATGGAATGCATAGGACTGTTTTTTTTGCTGTGGCCATTACGAAAAAGGGTCTATTTTAGATAAAATGATAACTGTCGTAGATATTCGGTATTTCCGGTCTCAAAGTTCATCAATAAAAAAATGTTGGATGACAGCAAATGCATAAAGTCAGAGCTTTAAAGTTTCTTCTGTTGAAGATTTTGGAAAATGTAGTTAAAATTTGAGGGCCTTACATCGAGAAAGCTGGAGCTTGTCCTATAGTAGAAGGTATGTTATATGGTCCTGGAGTCCCACTACCTGCTCTTGGATTTGTTCGCCATTTTATGGAAAATGCAGGAGCCCTAGGTCCCTGATCACGGACCATATATTTTGGGCCTGGTCCACAAAATGAACCTGAAAATTAATTGAGTATATATTTTGCGTTCCTTAGTCGGTTAAAAAATGGTTTTACCAAAAGTTGTAGCTGCGTAGCCTATCGAATAACCAGGTGACCTGTAAGGTCCAAAACGGTTAATGTTTACCATATATTTTGGACCGGGCCCATCACATATATCTACTCCCGTTTGTCTCATTCGTAAGGAGTATGCTGGATTCCGATATTTCGTTGTGTCATGACCCTCGTAACCGACCAGAGTTGCCAATTTGTATTTGGGTCCAGGACCTGTAAAAAGAAAGTCAAATTAAAATTAAGTACAGCGAATCAATAGCAACATCTAACATTTATTCTAACGTTATCAGTGCTCACATAAAACTGCAACTTACTCTTAAAGCCGCAAATAACAGTCGGCGACCTTTTCGTTTTATTAGAATTTCCATCATCCTTTTTCTCGCGAGTCTTTTTTTTCTTATCCTTTTTTGGCGGCATTGTAGAGATTATTTTCTTAAATTTATCAAAACGTTAAACAGTCTGAAAAGTGAATTTATGCAAAACCTATACAATCCCAGGCTTATCATATCAAAAGCAAAAAATTAAATGTCGAGGTTAGTTTAATCTTACCGCTTACGTTATCGGCTTTATTCAGCATTTATACAAACATTACGAAACCGGATAATTTATTCTGCCGCCAATAACCACTAAAATATTTTATGCCTCCGTTTTTAACAGAAAAAAAAGCTTCGTCAACCAAGCGACTGTCATTTTCGTTGTTTTCTACGGCTGCTTCTGCTGGCACGATAATTGCGTCAACCCGACCGATAAAGCAGTTTTCTGCTGCTTGAAAAATGTCATATTCTGACAGCGAAAAATGACATAACCTTTTGTTATCAAAGTACAATGCCACGGTCAATGCTAATATATCTGACTTTTTATGATGGTATTTTCAAAACTGATTCACATATTTCATCCTAAATATCTAGATAACTAGCAGTTGAATATTCCTTCAGGGAATATAAAAACTGTTTAACAAGGAGTTCAACAGTGCGTTATCAATTAAACAAAGGACAATGAAATTTCTAGTGTAAACTTTATTCGTCATATTCTGTAATAGCCGTAGTAGCACACTCGCTGTGTCTAACACCAAATGAATACATGGGAGGTCTCCTTCCTGTATGAATCTGAGGATAATACTGAGGTCCAGGACCATTACGAAAGGCCTCACGAGGCCCAACTCTTGCCGATACACTATACGCCGGCATTTTTCTCTTAATCAAATCACAGTTAACGTTCTGATAAGCAGCTGGTCCAGGGCTCGATTCGTATCGGTTTCTTGGATGAGGTCCAGAACTGTAAAACAAGACAATAAACACATGACATTCTCAGCTTAAACTATTCTCTGAGTCCTATGTAAGACACTTGACAATATTAAGATAATTAAATATACAAGATGACTCTAATAAATTCTTATCACTATTATAGCAAAGTGTATTAGATACATTTTTTAATGATTTCATCACAACGGATTTTGAAGTCTACCCCAAAAGTAATTGTGGTACAAAACTTACATTGTGAAGGCTCCTTCTGCCTTTTTGTCTGGAATTTTGGGTCCTATGCAACTTGGCACGAGATATGCGTTGGGTCCAGGTCCATTATCAGTTAATTTTCCAGTGTATCGTGATTGTATGGTATATGCAGCAGGTCTGATACTGTGGTTCATCGGTGGACAATACTCAGGATTGTAAGATCCTGGGCCTGGTCCCGTGTTCTGTACTGATTAAAAAGATGTCATACGTTTGATCTTGTATATGATATCAGCATCTTACATCTTGATATTTCTCTATGGCCTATAGTGAAAGCTGGTGATTTCTCTATCCCAAACTTTGTTTGCTGATCTATTTTATAACAGGGGCCAGGACCCACGCTATGGACGTGTGTACCGGTTCGAAAATTCATACTGTATGCTGGGTTTCTGTAACGAGATGGATCGTGACCCACGTAACCCACTAATGGTGGCAACAGATATGCTGGTCCTGGGCCTGTTCAAAAAAATTATAAAATCAATATTTTATCTATACTGGAACAGTTAAATTATTCTCTTTTTTCTTACCCCGAGTCAAGCAACTCAGTTGCCTTGGTTTATTCTCCTTATCCTCCATTCTTGAAAAGATCTACAAAAGCGCACGTAAGATGCGTTACAAAAAATTACCCGGTGCAGAATACTGCACAAAAAAGGATGGGGAATCCTGATACGAATTATAAGTTGTGGTTAAAAAATCTATCAAAATCTTGAAATACGCAACGGAAAGAGTTCAACTGTTTAAGTATCGAATTTCACACTACCAAAATGCACGTATCTTTTAGGCCAGACTAATTCTCGTTTTTCCTTCGCGAACGTCTGGTAACATGGGCTGTTGTATCTTGTAATTGTTCATGTGACTCAGTCGTACAGTATTTGCCAAAAAGTTTTGTAGTCCATGTTGGTTATGTCGAGACGGAACTTCTATGATTTACGAATATTTCGAAGTTGCCTTGTCGAGCAACGATGATGCAAATGATATATCACAACTTATAAATAAAAACATTGTCGCATGGAGATAAGGAATACTCGTCGTTGTCTTATCAAAAAGAAAAACGACTATGAATTAGAAAATTAATCCGTACAAACTCACATGGTCTCAATTGAATTACAATTGCTATGAAAAACAGGAATGATAAGGCAAAATAACTGGTGTGCCAACAGTAGCCAAAAAAAATGGTCTTACTGATAAGGAAGTCAGATGAGTTTGAGATTTTAGTTGTTGCTGAGCCTTCCTCGAAGAATATTCTTCAGTATGGTGACTCGTGAGAATCATAATTTATTATATTTAGAATTTAGATTATTAATCGTGCGTGACTGAGCTCCAGCTAGACAATCCAAAGGGCCTTTGGATGCAATGCCTTTTCTTATGAGTTTTCGTTGAAGAAAAGTGACAGCCTAACTTGAATCTTCGTGCGACACACAAATAGTTATGTACTAAAATCAGCAAACGGTTAATCATAGAATTTTTAACTTGTTTCTGGCCTAATCTCATTTTCGGTCACGTGTTGTTTTATGCGGGGTATAATTAAATTAAATATATGAACCTTTTTTTTTAATCATTCATCAACCTTTTTTTAATTTTTGTTACAGAAAGCGAACATGACAAATATCGCGGGAAAATTGTGGATTTGGAAACGGCCATCGAGGTCGCAGGTCTTTATATCGAATTTATAGATTACTACTATTTTTGTAAAATGTAATAATTTTGAAAAATAATCCTTCGTTTAGGTTTTGGAAAATATCACGCCCTACTTATACTCATTTGCGGCACTTGTTTGTCCATTGGTATTTTTGAATCTATGGGTACAAGTTTCATACTGCCTGTTGCGCAGCATGACCTCGATCTTGATATCTTTAAGAAGGGTGTGATATCGGGAGCAATATTTTTCGGTAAGTTTTATTACATTTGAATTTTGTAATTAATGTTTTTTTTTTTTCGAATTAAAAACAAAATATTATCGAAGTAATATTAAAAAATTCCATGCAAATACAAAATCGATAAGCAACACAAAACAAGAGTCTTTAAAGTTCAATAAGCTCAATACTACTGTCTACAAAGTTTCTTTAAAACGTAGAAATCCTCCGGGAACCGAAGAAAATATTTAAGACATTTTTTAATAATTCCTAAGCTCGTAAAAACCTGACAGATCCACGTAACCCGAATTTTATATTTCGTTTATAAACTCCAAAGGACGAAACTTTCGTTTGACTATTTCTTCTTTCTTGATTTTTCATTGTGCTACTTCACTTTCCATTATGAAATCCACAATTTTCTCGGCACGATTAGGGATGATCCTGAGCTTTCACGGCTGGGGATTTTGCGCAGATGTCTTCGGCAGGAAGCCGGTCCTCTTGATAACTTTCTTCTGCACCTGGTCCTTTAGTTTCCTGTCGAGCTTAGCACCAGATTTTCTCACCTTTACCATCCTAAGATTTTTCACGGGCGTCTTGTGAGTTTTAAGGCCACTTTTGGTATCTCAGCTTTAACACCAGCAACAAAATTCACTGCTTCGCTGACGCAATACGATACGAGCAAAAAAATTCGTGAATTCGATGTGGAATATTCGTTTTCCAGTATCTGTGGATTGACGTCCATAGTTTATCCCTATCTCAGCGAATTCCTACCAGCCAGGAACAGGTCGTTCATTATAACCTGGACTTGCGGCTTCATCGCTTTGGGCTTTCTGGGGATACCGGGTGAGTTGTTAAAGAAAAAAAAAGAACAAAAAAAAATGATGTCGAGCCATGAATATATCTCTGTGCCTTTTTTTCTTTTTATTGTCATGCAGATATTTCATTTTCTCCTTAATTTTTCTAGCTCTTGCATGGCTCATATTGCCGTTGGATATAAACTACGATCTTGGTTTCATAAAGTTCAGATCGTGGCGTCTCCTGATTATTGTTATGGGATTGCCGTACATCCTCACTGCTTTCATCTTGATGCGCTACTCGGAAAGCCCGAAGTTTTTGATGTCAAAGGGAAAGAAGAAAAAAGCTCTGAAGGTTCTACGAAGGATGTACGCAGTTAACAGAAATAAATCCGAGGAAGATTATCCGGTGAAAGAGACGCTTTTCACTTTATTTAAAATTTTTTTCAAGTATTGCGCGTACAATTCGAGATGCAAAACATTCGACTATAATAATCATCCGTTACTTCACAGGTGAAAGACTTGCAATTTGAGATTCAGCAGAACGAGGAAAATGACGAATTGCACGATTCTCCTGCTCGGAAATCCAGTGCTGCACAATTTTTTAAATTGGTTTGGCGACAGACCGTCGCCCTTTTTTTGCCACCGTACCTGATTACTACACTCTTGTTTTGCACTTTGCAATTTGGAGTTTACGGCACGTGAGTGTACGAGTGTAACAGTATTTAAATTAAAAGCACGATAGATATTAGAATATTTCTTGGACTTTTGTAAGTAACACTTTTTTTTTTTATATTAACACAAAAATCCATTACACCGGTACATCGGTAGTCTGTACTTGCGTAACGACCAATGTATATTTTAAAAACTCAACAAGTCTCTCAATACAAATTCATTGGAAGGTTCAACAGAAACCTAATGAACTCCAATTCAATCTCTTTGTGTTTCATGTTGAACAGTTCGGCCGGAATGTATCTGTGGGTACCGGATATATTGAACACCATGACCACTACCGAGTCCGCAAATAATTACGGACTAGTTTGCGCTGCGATTCAGTTCGCAAAAAGTGCAAACTCAACGGCGACCAAATCCGTCGTTACTGATACAATAGACACCTCGGTATACAAAAGTACCCTCATCATCGGAGGCTCTTATGTCTTGTCCTACGCAACAATTGGCGGCCTCGTTAAATTGCTGGGTCGAAAAAAAGTACTTGGTAAAAAGAAACATTAATATTCGACCGACCTATGAATCTTTAGTTTTATTATTTCCTTTTTCTTTCTAATCTCGTGCTTTAACCATCTTGCTTCTCACTATCTCTTTTAGTTTCATCCTATCGACCCACTATCCACCTCAGTGGAGATTCCGATAGAAACGAACTTATCGCTTTTCTGTTTTCCTTAAATTGCAGTGTCAGGATTATTTATCAGTGGATTTTCCGGCATTGCCATGTATTTTACAAGCAGTGACATCCTCGTTAGAGTATTTATGACGCTCCTCGTCATCCTTTCAGGGACCAATGTCAGTGTCCTCAGCGTTACCATAGTGGATCTGTACCCGACCAATTTAAGGTTCGTGATAAACAATGAACTGTTATTGTGTTTTGGTTTTCGGGTAAAAACTTGAACATTTCGTTAGATATTTGTCTCCAAGAAAACAGGTTAACGATTGGGTATTAATTGTTGTAACGAAATATTTCATTAATCTTATTGGTCTAATTAATACGTATGGTCTTAGGGCAATGGCCGTTTCCTTGGCATTAACTAGCGGTCGGCTGGGTACCAGTGTCGTAGGGAATGTAATTGGAATTCTCATCGAGCGTAATTGCACTGTCGCCATCATCGGAGCCGGTAGCGTGGTTGTTGGTGAGTATTGCCGATCGTTAATCGAACTAATCGATCTTTCCAATCGATCCGATCAAATGTCACTATTAAAAATTAATACCCACCTTTTTCTTTTCAGTATGTGCATTTTTGTGTATATTGATACCAAATCCAACAAACCAAAAAAAATCTGCCAGTCAAAATGAAAATTGTGTAACAATCGAACAAGTGTCGAAATCCAATTAAAAAAGGGACATTAGATTTAAGTGAATTTTTACAAGGAAACGGAAACAAGCTGCTGTTTCTCAATAATTATTTATTGGATTTCAATTACCCGAATTAAAACTTCCACTTGCACAACGAGTCTTCAGTGGCAAATTAATGTCTCATTACGTAAAAGTATCATGAACGAAATATTTTTTATACCGTGTAAATAATAATCAAAAACGACGATCAGTGCGAAAATGGGATCGAAGGAATTTTCAATGGCGGCACATTTGATTGGGCGACCGACTCAAACTATCTTATGTTCTCCCAATGAGATTCGCTGTAGTAAATTTATGGAGCAATCAATTAGCGATACTTTACGGACGTTCTAATTAACGCTAACGAACCATCGGCTCGTTCAACGGCAAATCGTCGTTCTCGATCCTCTAATTAACGTTACGAAACGTCATCGGACCCGTCATCTACCCCGCCACCCTTCCTCCCTACCACCGGGCATCGGATGAATGGACCTCATTGTGCCATTCAGAATAGTCGAATTGCTCATCACCATCATCATCGTCAAGTAGAATCATGAACAATTGCCCGAAACTTTATCAAGTTCTATGTCGACTTCCGTCTTTAAAACTTGACATCACAATATAGATATAAGCAACGAATAATTTATATTCAAGTTGCTCGGTGTCTAGGAAATAATAAAAATTGGTTAATAAATAATTTCGATATAATTATTCGATAATTTTATAATAATAAATAGTAAATAAAAAATTTGTTTATAAGATACAAAAAAAAAATGTATTTCAAAATGAATTACCTCTTCCTATTCGGATCTAGTATTTTTCTCGGATCTCTTTGAGCTCTCACTTGAATATCCTTTCTTTTTTACTTTCTGTCGTTATCCATCCTTCTACATATATGTAGCTATATATAAATACAGATATACGATGCACCAAAGAGTGTCGCGACGTGTGCCACCCGCTTAAAGCAATCTCAATTCAATTCCAAGCACGAAAGCTCCGTAGGGGATGCTAACGTGTTTCGGTTCCATTATACGTATATACCGATGTGACACAGTCACATTTAACAACGGGTACCTACATATGTGTAAAACATATGTGCGCTACGTATACGTATAAGCATAAAATATCGATTAATTACAAAATCTCCAAGTTAGTCACACTATCTGATAAGGGTAGATCAGAAATCCATATGGAATATACTAAATTCGCATAATGCATACACAGTGTACCAGAAGTATCGACCGATTCGCAATTTTACGATTGCCTGATGATCCACTGATAACAAAAATACGTAGTTAGACCCAGATAGTATAGCATCCGGCTAAAAGTAAAGAAATAACAATCTACCAGAAGGAAGTCAAAATTTGGTTTATCATGTCCGAAAATATATTTGTACCAAGCTAACGACTGTAAGACACTACGTTTCGGCTATGAAATACGTTTTGGAGCAATGCTTGTGAAACATAATGTATATCTTCTGCCATTTGTCATACAAATATGTTAATCCTGAGAAATAAGTCGAAGCTATAAATAAAATAAAAAAAAGATAAAGCTGCCTCGTCGACATCATGCAATAAAAATAAGAGTGAGAGGTCAATTTGCAAAAAAAAATGTTTCTGCGAAATATAAAAATAATCGTCAATTTATTGCACGTAGATTGTATTTCTCAACTCTCTGCTACGTACGATGCAAATATTTTGTAACTCATTATGAAAGGCTGACGCGAGCTTGTTAGGCTTGCAGGTAAATATGTCTGGTATATTGAAATAGACGTTATGCGATAGAATCCAATGGTTTATATTTGTGTGATTATATTATAAATTCAACATATAATGTGTATAGGTATAGAAAAGCACGTGTAAACGAGGTATACCAACACTGTGAAAAGGTGCATTAGTGTGGGTAGATATCCTCGAAGTGGAAAGGGTGCTCTTTATTAAATCGACCTAAGGGAGGAAATTTAATCATTCCTCGTAATAGGTCGCCCGGGGTTTCAAACTTCATCGCCTTCTGTATCTTATGGCAACCGACATGGCGGCACGTTTCACTTGGAATGTACGTACAGCCTGTAGAACTTGTACGACCTATATTGGTTCTTCAACTTTCAACATGTTTCGCTTACCTACTCATCCGCGGCTACTTTAGGTTAGGTTCGTACCTACTATGTTTACCTATATGCCTATCTACAGGTATACGCCGTCATGTTGAAAGGTCTCGCGTTACAACGGCAAATGCCTCGAAGCTACGCGAGGTCGTTAGGTTGGGAAGTTGCTAGGTCGGTACCTACAAAGTACCGGAAATTGCACATCCAAACAGGCTATTCTGGGTGAGCTTGATTTTTCATCACTTCTCTTTTTTATCCCTTTCAGTAGCACATATCCCTCATCCTTTTATCAGCCCTCCAGCAATCTACGACTACCTATAAGCTTCGACTAGTGATATGCATCGATGGGAAATTGTCTAGGGATATTTTTTTTTAATCGTGTACTCCAACTTTCCTCAAGTCCTTCTAGAAGCTCGTTTCGTGTCACGAAGCTGTGTTGGGATTGTATCTTGTTTAATTTGCCTCTGCTCGGTCTTGCATTATCGTTGGCTACGACGTCCAGGCTCCATTATAATAATTACAAGAGGAAACTAATGGTCGCTGTGCTTACAGTAATGACAAATAATTTGTACTCTTTCTTTTCATCCAGTGTGCAACGAAACTGACTAATTTATAAAACAAACTTTCTAAACCTTTCGATTGATCGGAAGTTCAAGATATACTTTTTTTTTCTTTTATAACGCATTCATTTTCTTTCATTACATCTATGCTCGACATACGTAATACATTCCTGACACGATAACTTTTTCATCGTGACTCTCGTACTTGGCTGTAAAGAGACTCCACGTTATAGCCCGTAAGAAAGTAACCGGAACAAGTGAAAAGTGTCGGAAATTCGTCAAGCTCGAAGGGAAAAGTCAGCGGCGATAGGATAAAAGTGATGTTTCGCAAGAAAATTCGATACAAGTCCTGAACAAGAAAAAAGAAGAAAGAAAAGAAGCTAAAGAGAAAAGAGTAAGAGCAAGACATGCGACCTATCGCACGAATGGAAACTTTTCAATCAGTGTAGTGTAGGTACTACCTGGAGAGGGCTGCCACAGTCAGGGGTGTACGGAGTTCGTTCAGGGCCGTAAAAGTAGGTGGGGTTACCTCA
The DNA here is from genome assembly GCA_030142615.1 of Syrista parreyssii. NCBI lineage: Eukaryota > Metazoa > Arthropoda > Insecta > Hymenoptera > Cephidae > Syrista > Syrista parreyssii. The sequence goes on from JARQTG010000411.1 coordinate 228,370, forward strand.
TGGAGTCGTGTGTTCGCCGTTTCCGGTGTGCGTGAGAGTGAAGCAAGATGGCTACGTTGAGTAGGCGTACGTACAAAGCGGAATTGAATTTAAACCCGTTTCATCTACTACCGCAGCAGCTGTACCGGTTTCATATATACTACTGTGAAGTTAAGGGCGAGAAAGGGGTTCCAGCTTTATAGTACTCCAAGGAGATTTTAGCTACTGTTGCTTGCTACTTTTACTCCTGATACTTTAGGGGTGATGCTGGTACCTCTTAGCTCCGAGATACTGTCCGCTTAATTGAATATATCCGCCCCAAGATTGAACTTACATTCAACCACCCTTTCAGCAGTAAAATGCTTTTAAACCTAGGCCCTGCTGTGCCCCTACTGCTCCGAAAAAATATTATGACAAAGCCAATTTTTGAAAACTTTTGCCATCACGTCATTTTGTCTCTTTCTATATGTCACATAGAAAAAGAACGTTCAATTTCCTATATCTGCCATACTATGGTTTTTGCTATATTAGAACTAGTACGGAACGATTTCGATTTTTTTTTTCACCCTCGGTAAAAACCATCCCCATGTTTTCTCTTTTCCGCTCGAGATTGCTCTCAGGTTTTCTAGATTGTCATCCGTGCAGTACCAACCACCACATCTACTCCCTTGCCGTACTTTTCGATTTTACACTTTTTCCTTTTTTTCTTCATTTCCCATGCCTCATTTGCTTCGCTTCTCATACACTTTACATGTATTTTTCACTAGCTCCACGTATCGATAGCTTGACTTTGGTATTCGCAGCTGCTTTGCATTTGCAGTTGCGTTATGTATACATGCGATTTCACAAAGAGCAATCATATTACTTTATTCTCGGATAATTTGATTTGCCACCAGGAGATTCGTGTTTTACATTAGAAATTTCATGTCGCTCGAAACTGCTACGATTGGAGAATTTTCGTTTGAGTCCCAAGAGCCACGTGAAAAGTCTACTGTTTTTCTAAACACAGGAAAGTGTATCGGTTTATATGTAATTTACTCGCAAGTGCATTGCAAGTCAGTGATAATTTTATTATATTTTTCATAAGCTGCAGGCATTTGCCATGTATTTTATCGTATTGGCAATTTGCTTAATTGTCTCGGTGCAATTGCATTTTACGGAACTGGCTCTTACGTATACAGTTACTTCATTTAACACATTAATAATTACGGATTAAGTAAATTACGATTGTTTCGATTAAACATCGAATTATATTTTCTCCGTGGTATTGCGATTCTCAATGTAATATTCCAGTCCAAGTTACTCGATGAAAAAAACGTATTGTAACTTTTTCGATTAATATAACTTTTTCTGATAAAAAGATATTTTTTAATTCGATTTTCAAAATATTTCCTCCAACGACTACATCCACCCTCAGATAGCGCTGTTATGAGCGTAACGAAGGCCAAAGGGGTTGGCACCCCTGAATAATTGCAGAACATCACGCAGAACTCTCACGCCATTGTTTGCCAACACTCGTTTAAACCAGACAGACTGACTGATATAATTTATTTTATTTTTTACCTGTTTCTTGTTGCCTTCCTTTTTCCAATAGAAACGCATACACGTGTTCGTTGTTTACTTTGCTTTTTTTACCCATTTTATGTAAAAACCGTTTTAAAATCCTGAAACCGGTGCGCTGATGCACCCTGCATTATTGGACGATTCGTCAAACACTCACGGGAAACCGAAAGCTCTGTGCAAATAAGTGAATAACGCGGAATGGAGTGTAAAGGGAAAAAGGCAATGAAACTAAATGAATGACGAACACGAAAAAATTGTTTTAAAATTGCACAGCGAGAGGACGGAATATGTATAAGAATTAAAAAAAAATATTGCACATTTTGCGAATTCGCATGTGCCAATATTTTTAGCGATTTTTCAAGAGGCCAGTTATTTGGAATTTTCACATTTTTCGTGAATTTTTTTTAAATTCTATTATTATTCCAAGAGTTATGGAAATGGTCGAAAAGTGCCTGATGCACCGTCCGTATCAGCGGTACCAACTGACCGTGAAATGAGAGTCTACTACTAGTCCACCTAAACCTTCTACCTCCTAACCTTTTCTACTTATTTTACCGAGCGACCTCCAATTTTCTCTCCGCTCTTCCTTGTTTTTTTTTTTATCGGTCCATTCGCCATTTTGCATTTTCCACTTGAGCGCAAATACAATTTCTGACATCGTCTGTCAAAGCCAGCGTATCGATGCGTTGATGCGTTTATTTGCTAAGTTTTGATATCATGATTTGTATTACTGTATTTATTTAACGGAGAATTTTTATCCGTCAATAATTTTGCTTAATAAAATCATTAAAGATAATAACGTTGTGTCGTAAGCAGCCGAAAAGGGACGATAAAGCTGCAGTAAATGATTATTTCTATATTATTGTTGAAAATATCTACAACGCTGGATCACTCGTGTTTTTCCAGAATTACACGAGAATTGGGAAATTTTGCGAATTTCCCATTTATTCGCTAATGGGCTAATATTTGGGGAATGGAGTTAGAAATATATGTTATTTCAAACAGAAAAGTAGAACAATAGTCGAGAAGTAATATTTGAATAATGTATATTTGCCTTGCAAAAAAAATATTTCTCGTTCACGTAATACTCAAGACAGACTACCGTCGAGTGTCTATCTTTAATTTCCTCATGTCGTCTTTTTCTTTTAGTTCAAGGTAAAGAAGAAACCCATCTGAGAATCTACTATGAACATCTTTTCCTGATAAAAATAAATATCTAGCTGGCAACTCCAGCTGGGTTGAATTTATCGCAAATCGAAATATCCCCTGGTAATACGGTAGGTATGCTTGTCCCTACCAGATTCTGTTTAATGGGTCCAGGCTCCTTTGTGTCGAAAGATTTTGTATTAAGATGCTGTCGATTTTGAGATATGATAGACCGCTGAAGAATCGGATTTTCAAAAAACAATTTTTAATCGTAAAAAACACTCTTTTGTTTCACGAAACATTGCATTACGCACATAAATTCAAGTTTGATAAAGAAGTACATTGAATTCAATTCGACAAGGAATACTTTGAAAAAGTTTCTATTAAGCTCAAAAAGTTACGAAATATTTTTAAAAATGTAATTTTACGTCGATGTGTTTTATTCGAGCTTTTCTCACTCGAAACATTTATTTCCGCGTCTTGATCCCCTTTCTAGTTTTTATTTCGTTCCTAGGAAGTAAAGGCCTTCAAAGATCGTTTAGCACGGTAAGAGATGAACTTTGACCCCATCACTATGTAGTACACGAGGAAAGTGACTTTGTTGTTGGGGAGGCGAAAAATGCTCGGAAGTGGGTTGGAGGAATGTTTAAAGTACCGTCACGGTGACTTTTTAAGACTAAATCAAAAAAGCTCCAAGCTTAGTAAAGCTTAGTCCAACCTATAAGACTCAGGTAACTGTTAAGCCATCTTGACACAGAGGACCGGAAGCAAGTTCCTTCTCAGTTTCTTTGTAATACTTCGGTCAAAGTTCAGCAGGCACTTTTTCTTTTCTTTTTTCGTCAATTCACCGCCAAATTTTTCATTAAAATCCTTTTTCTTGATCTACAATTTGTAGTAATTATTACAAAGAACAAAAATTGTTTTTTTTTTTTTTCGTATTGTTACTTTGCAAGATGATTATCATCTCTCATAGTAATAATGAGAGGGTGGCTTTTAGTCGTATTCTTGAAAAAGTTGTATATAGGGGATGAAATATATCCATAAGTATGTAACTGAACCCGGACTATCATGAAATTATTCAATTTTGTGCAAAACTCAAAAAATGGATAAGATTATCAAATGTGACAAAACTACCCTTAACTTTAGCTTCGTTACCGTGAATGATAAACAAATAAATTCTGTATATAAATCTTTCACCCCCTGTAATCATACGAATTCTAGCCTGTCGCGTGCATAATGAAACTTTACATTGATTTTTTTTAGATATATTACAAAGTACGTTATTGTTGCTGGACAAATAATTTAATTTCTGAAAGGAATGGTAGGATAGTTTGGTGAGAGTCGTCGGGTGCCGGGGGTTGGACTCCTTTCAGTTAAAGGGTCCGAAAAGTAGCGTACCACTTCCGCCGAGTAATGGCCAACGATTCCCTCACAGACCACAGTTATTTATCAAAGGGATCCGTTCCGCGATTTTTTTTGCAAGCTTCTCAGAAAATTGATTTCTGACATCAAAAAGCCTTTTCTGCTATCTACTATACTGTTAGTAGCAAAGCAGTAGAAGAGCAGCTGGTTATTCCTATTCAATTCACATAATATTATATAACTGCAGCTCCTACTAGAATTACGTACCCTACAGTAGAAATACACAAAGTACATTATAACTGATATACCCGACATCGATGGTAGCCAAGGACGAGCGATATGCAAGCTCAGAATCTTTGCCACTGGCCGTGACGAAGATTTAGCCTACCAGGCATTGAGAACAAATGATCAAAACGCCCTGACCTGACCTCAGTCGGAGCAGCTCAGTCTTGGACCCAGGGAACCCAAAAGTGGCCACATACCACCTCACCGTGGTTCCATCCAGCATCAACCACGGCGCACAGGTCCACGCACATCTGGACTACGTTCATCATTCATTACACTCATGCACCATTCACCCCTGATGGCTCTGATGAATTCACATGTACCATGTCTTCCGGAATAAGAGCACGTATGAGACCTTACCACCCGATCCACATCCGCACCAACAGAGAGAGCCAAGCGCACTAAATTCTCCCCTATTCTCCCCTATTCACTAGTTACTTGTGGACCACCTTGACTTATTTTCAGATTAATTCATCGATCTTATTTTTAAATAAATTTTTCAAAAACGAAACCACAATTATAATTAAGAGACACGCTCGAATCCTGGCATTAAGATTTTTATATCTAATAATAAACAGATCGTTGGCTTTATGCTTGTGAATAGATAACTTATAACATGTATGGATCATAGTAGTTTGATAATCTGAGCACGACTCGGTGGCTTGTAAAGTCATGCAGGTGCGTGTGTACGTGCAAGTCGCATGTGCAAAGCCTTTGGGCAACATGCAGTTCACCCACCACCTACCCATTATATCTATAGTGTATTTCAACATGACGACGCCTCGCACTAGGATCCATTAATCCCATTCATGGTCGAACTTTGATCCATGATCCTGACACTTGAAATCAGATATCCTGTTTCTCATTGTGCTGCTGTGTCACACATGCAATGTTTCTAGCCGTATCTCAAATCGATATTAATGAGATCAATTAACATTTATTATGTCCAGGATGGATGTTAATTTATTTATTTAATTAATCGAACATTATCATATTTACAACAATAATATCAGTTGCAAATTACCAAAATTAATTATTACAATTTGTATTCGCAAAAATTGATAAAACGAATCAGTAATTTAATGTCTTAATTTCATAAAATTTAGGTAATACCACAGTTATTTTCTTTCATAAACTTTATAATTTTAATGGCATTAAAAAATGGTCTTTTCATTTCAAAAATTATCCAAAACGTTACTTAGAAATATATATATATATATATATACACACACACATAGCATATATGGGTTTGCTCGGTATGTATGCTAGGTAACGACCGCTACGTGGTGAATTGACCGAGTGCCGAGTCGTGTTGCGGTCGAATACAGGTACAAGACGTAACGGCTCTTGGATTTCATGAAATTTATGAATTCAAAATGTTATTCGTTCAAATATAACGAGCTTCGTGTGGCTTTGAATCTTTTTTCTCCGAGTCGGGTCCAATCAAATTTTCGTAAAATTACGAAGCTCGAAAAGGGTTGACGCTTACCTTTTACCAGTCGCTTGTGTTAAAGTTCACTGCGAGATAAGTTGGCGAATATAATTGATAATTAACACTTTGCCTAATCAACAACTACTATATATTCCACATATACCCAATGAAACTTCGATAATTCGAATCTCAAGACACAAAATATGCATCGAGTTATCGTAATTTCGGCCAATAGGGATTATCATGTTAAACGGGTGAAGAATTTGCAAATTCGAGTCTTATAGAAATTTTTGACTTATATTATATAAGTTCGAGTTATCCAAGTCCTACTCTAGTATATCGGTAGCAGCTATACTACTACTGTACTTGGAGTAGTATCATCACCGACTACCAACTACCAATATAATATATATAGCTGCAGTAATTAACTCGATAGGATTCATGTGACGGGTATTCAAAGCTATTCCGGCTCAGACCTACCAACCTCCTTCCTGGTCTAGTCTGGCCTAGTTTAGTCTCTACCATTGTCACTCTGATTCGCTCTGTTCTCTGCATTGCTGTGTATCTCCAGGTGTTCAACCGAGGCAGATACGTCTTGAGAAAGGATACCTCTTCCCATAGGACCATTGTAGAAGACAACGTAAAGTGTCAATGATCCAATTCAATCATCAGCTCGAGAGTTTCATTTTACAGAGGCTGTTGGTGAGAATGCAAAGTTTCAGTTGTATTGTTTCAGTAAAACTTTGTCGAAAACTCCACACTGGATACCTGACAGAGTTTATTAATTTCATTAGAATCTATCGTACGATCATTGCCTGGTACAATAGGATGTCATGTTTTCTTGAGTGTATAAGTCGCTGTATATTTTTAAGGCTGAAAATGAGATTGCATCGTCCTCAAAGAAACACTGACCAATGTAAAAATACTTCAAGTGTCTTGTTGAAAAGAGACGTGAGTAAATCGTAGAAATTCACAGCTACGGTTATGCAAAATTTATCCGAAGCATTAAGTCCCTTCGTTATCCCTTCGAACGCCACCCAACATGTTCCTGAAGCAGTTAGACTATTTTTTAAACTACACCTTCATACTCGACGATCTACCATACCGACAGCTACATTCGAATAAAGCGTCAACAATCCTTCAATCGAAACTTGGATAAAACCTGACACGAGTTTTTGACTAAGGTACTGATTGTATATATGAGTCTTAGTTCCTTGCTGCTCGTTATTCGATAGGACTTCAAAAAAACAAACTCGTAAGGTATAATGGAATCGGGCGTTAAGGGTTGGAAATTTAATAGGTGATAATCTTGCGAATACCATTGTTTAAGTAAACTCGAGAAATCTTTCAATGACAAGCAATCTCACGGGTTGAAAGCAAATTCCGTAAACTTGATAAATTTCAAGAATTTTTATACGACGTTTTTTTATCGATTCGTTCGTCATTTTTTATGACTGTTTTTTTTTAATTTTTGAAATTCTAACAATTGAAATACTGAAGTACTTTAAGCGGTATTGCGAGAACTGTGTATCTCTTACCCGTTCTTAACCAACTCACGACCCTTGGTAGTGGTGGTGGAATCTTTTCTGTGTGTCTATTTTCGCCTTCTTCCGTATCGTCAGCCATTTTAAATGGTACTGAACTCCCAGGGAAACTATTGTTTTCTATTGATTCTCCAACCACGGCTGACCTCGTTATTCTGTATCTGCTCATTGCTAGTATTACAGGCCAAAGTCTCCCCTTTTCATCCTTGTTAACAAGAATTCATACATTTTATTATTATACTGCATCGATCAGACTTCGACGAACCACCACCACCACTTGAGTTAATTCAAGGACTTGACTCATTCGAATCTCGCCCTGTCATTAAGATTCTGTTCAACAACCCCATTGGAAACTACCCTTAGATATTCCAAGCGTCTGGGTAAATTGGCCAAGTTTCCAAAATTGCCGACTACCAGTTCCCGACGTCGTTTACGGGATTTTCAAAATTCAATTTTGTTACTAGCATTTGGGTTAAATTTATTCACCAGATTCCAAACCTCGTCCCAAATAATGTTAGCTGCGATATAAACGTGTCTCGTATTACTCATTGGCTTTATTAATTTTCCAAAAAAAAAAATATTTAATTTCCAATATTTTCCTATAATAGCAGAAATACCAACTTCAAGAAAAAAGATAAATTCAATCGTATCACAGAAAATTCACTAGATTCTCTAGTGTCTCTCGAATCTAGTAATTCCGCTAGTGAAACTATCGGACAAACTTAAAAGCGACGCCTTCATGCCATATCTTTAATATTTAAGTAATTATGCGCTCCAGCGACTTGATTGTTTGCCCTCGTTATCGTTCGCGCGAGCGACTATCGTCCAACACAATGCTTTATAAATGGACAAAGTTCCGCCGGTTAAACCGTGTTTAATTTCACTTGGCATTCCTCGCACCTCTTAGAAAATTCTAATGTATTCGCGGTCGCGTCGTTCGATAACAACGCTTCTCGAGGTTTATTGGTTTTTCATTAAGAAACAAGAAAAACGTTTAAACCGTAACGCAATTTTGGACACGTAACGCATTGTACTGCGATAAACCAAAATTCAAATCGCTATAAAAATTACGGTTTAAAATTTTCGAAAATATTACCGTACATGGTATATCTGTATAGTACGTGCAATTTATTTTCGATCTTCCACCAAATACAGACCCGCCATAATTCGTCGGACTAGGGATAAATTCTGAGTTGAAGTCTATTGAAAAATGTGACGTCGTGTTCCGAGGGTTTTCGAGTCATTCGTTAAAGCTCGATAAGCGTCGCGACGCTCTAGTATGTCATTATGACCGCGCCTCATTAAAACGTTCCTCTCTGTCCTTTGCGTCGCTTTGTTCTATTTATCTCATCCTTGGTTTCTACTACTATATCTGTATCTACCAGGTGGCAGGTACTTCGCAAACAATAAAGTCTGAAACTACCGCAAGAACTCAGTGATAACTAAAACAAAAACAAAAACAAAAAATGTTGTAACGCGTTTTTAAATGGAAGCAAATATGCGTGGGTTATTTTTTATTCTTGCATAATGTCATACGTTAATTAACGTTAAATCATTAGCGAATGTGCATTCGTTTTCTTTTTAATCTTGACAAATGATTTTTAATTTTAATTGCACGTTTAGCCGTTTTTTGTTTCTTTCTTCTTTTATAAAAAATAATACGTATGCACGTAGCACACGCTTTTAATATCATATATTTCATTGAAACACCAATATTTATGACTACGTCCTACGTTCAATTTGTAATTGCTCGAATAAGTTTGTATTACAAAAATAAATAATTAAAATGTCTCTCGTTCATTTTGAATACACGCTTCATTAAATTAATTATTAAACATTTGAAAAATAGGTATTTCACTCTCTAATGTCTTGCTAAATATTTTATAATAATTATTGGCAAAGCCGCGTACCTACAGAAGTGCAATATGCAGTTATAATCGCAAAAAAAAGAATTTCAAACAAACGACTAAAACAATAATATCAAAATACATGTTAAACTTCACATTCGCACATATTGAATGCAAATGTTCAACTTTTATGTGTATCGATGCATGCAAGTGCATCGATGCACTTTTCCACCCTACCACTCTCGACACGAGTGGATTAACCGTATGAACCTGTATGCATTACCATTCACGTATTCTTCGATTTTTCAAAATTCTATAAATTTGCCACTTCAATATATTATGAAAGTAACTTTAACCCCTTGACATACAAATAAAATATTATATATATATTTAATGATTAAATTCAACGTATCGCCTATTACTCAAATGAATTTCGTACTGTTCAATGATTATTGGCAAAAATGATACTACGTAAATCTGTTATTAGTTCTCAAATGTAATCTGACGTTTTTACTCAATTTATATATTTATATCTATTCCGCATATACAATTTTCTCTACAAACCAGTAACAGTATCACGCAATTTTTTCGGCACCTTCCACGCTTTACGAAAGTTCAGAAAAATTAAGAAAATCTTAATTAATTTTAAAACACGCGAATTTCATATTTAATTACATTATTGTATTTTTGGGGTCAACAGGGGATTAAACCTGCGCATGACGTGGCTAATGAATTATCTTTAGTAATTACCATGTTTTTTCTTCACTGGTCTTCGTTAAAACGAATTGCCCTGTATGCGCCAGCAAACATTAGTTCATGATCAGACGGTATTATTTAAATAGACAGATTTCCATTTACCAGGTAAACTGAATATTTTGAAATACAGATATAGTGTTTTATGACGGTCGTAGAAAAGCAATATAATAAAACCATAGTACAGTGAGGAATAAAAATGGTCCTTCAAAATGTCATTGTAGATTAATGCTATTACATATATCAATGGTATTACAGAGGAAGACCATTATTGCTCGCTAGTGTACAAGGGTAGAAATAAAAAAAAAGTATACACATATGTCCGTTTAATCTGTTATCACCATATTATTATATCTGCACTGTGCTAAACGTATCTTTAATATTACACAAAAATATTTTTGTTTCTTGTTTCTTCTTTTTTTTTTGGGGGGGGGGGATTTTTTCACCACCCGCCAAGATTCCCGGAGAAAAGGGCAAATGGCGTATCTGTCAGAGGCGGCATAAACTTTAACAAATCGTCGTGACTGTGGGGCTTCCCCCCTTCCACGTAAAAAAGGGCTACAGAAGGGATGAAAGGGCGTAGGTACTATTGACAATGAGTAATGCTGAACAGTCTCGAAGGGTGCGGGAGTCACCCGCTTCCGGTCTTTCTAAAAGGGGATGAAAAGATATTAATGATAAGAATGGCGAAACTGTTATGTTTTGTTCGAATATTTTGAACCCCCTTCGCACGACCCTACTACAGGGCGCAAGGCGCAAATATATATTTTTGTGTCTATTCTGTTGCGTTGCTTTTGATTAAGCTGCCTGCTTATCGGTATTTCCAATTTATGCCTTTTCATGGTTAATTTTATACTTCGAGAGTATCGGTCAATAAAATAATGACTTGCCACGAAACGCGGAAAAAAAAATATGAAAAATGAAAAACTATGAATATTTTTTCAATTTCGTGAATTATCTTTGATAATTTTCAATTCGCTAAGAATTCGGTCAGAATTCGCGTATCGCGCGAAATAACTCTAAAAGTACGAGGCCATTTTTCACGTGTCACGTGTAACAATTTATTCGAGCGCTCGCCGTTCTTGACAGTTTCATTCCGTGTGAAAGTGTCGCGAGCTTGTACGAGCCTTGAAGAACAGATGACGAGAATAGTAACGAAAAAAATGGTATACTAAAAAAGAACTGTAACCAATGTATGAAAATTCATAGAGAATAAAGCATTAATAAAGCATAAAATAATAATCCTGCAACGACCATTCATATTAATATTTCTTATTCCATTCTCGAATATGAAAACCGCAATAACTTTGCATGTGGAGCTTAATGAAATTTTAATGAAACCCACAGATTCATGACTAGTGGCGTCACCTACGTTACATAGAAACATACGTACATACAACCTAAGTATTACAGGTAGTATCTCCACAATGTGAGAATTACGAACAGTAGTAATAGTAGCAGTGGTAGTAACAGTAGCAGCAATAGTAGTAGTAATTAACGAGAAAATCTGGAAAATTTGAGTAGAAATATATTTTGCAAGTGTGTGTAGAGTGGGAACAAGTGCAGCTGTAGGTGCAAGTGCAAGTGCATGTGGTATTAAAAGCTCATTGGAGTGCACGGGGATTGGTGGACTTTGAATTCTGTTTCTACCATTCAGGACTGTACCAACTGAGAAATAAAAAAAGTATCCTAAGATTGTAGATGTGAGCCATACCTGAGACGGTGAGATGCAGTAGTTGTATCACGGCAAAGGTGGAGAAGCGGGGTGCAGTTCTAATAGGTGTGAGTGAGTGGGCGTGAAAATCCTGAGAAAAATTCAATAAGCGTCACGAAAACTGTCCATGTTAGAGAGCTTGTGAAATCCCACGAGTTCGTAAGGAATTGCAATTCAAGTGGCAATTAAAATGAATCACACAGGGATGGATGTATCTTGTTAATTTGTATAATTTTTTCATTACCAAATTCAGCCTTGGTTCTGATAGGCTTACATGACTTAACATAATGCACCCTCGTGTGTATTCTGAGCTCTTACGAACTGTTGCACAATGTGAAGTTAGTAACACGGCATAAATCAAATACACAAACTTTGGTTAGTACGATAGTCCTGAATAACCCAGTATACATAATAAGGATATCGTGATATCACAGCAAACTTTACTTATTCTCCCAATTAACACGTAATCTCTTGCATATTTTATAACATCACGCGTAGCCCAAATGGTATTCATAATTTCTAAAGGAATTTCTAACCTCATTTTCAGCGGCGCGAGATAAGTTACTCATCGAAAAATAATAAAGACTGTTATTATTACTCCGAGGAAGTTTGAGCTGATTAATAAGACGATTTGAAGAAGGAGTCTTCAAGAGATATCGTCGTAAAAGAAGCATCTGTTTAGCAGACGTCGAATGACGAAGTGCAGAATCGGTCGTTTTTAATTGAGAGTATGTCAAGCTGTCCACGTCGCAATGACAAAAAGGTCTTTGTAAACACGTTGAAGTAAAGGATTTAGACAGAAATTTATAACTTACGATCGTCGTATCATCATCTTGCATGATAATAGCGCATAGCGTTCCACACATATCGATTACGGGATAAATAACAGTTTAGCACAGAACGACGCTTTGATATACACTACAATCCGTACTCTTCCTAGCCAATGCATTTCTATCCGCTCTAGACAACGGGCAACCTAACCTAACCAGCACGCAGTCTCAACGCGCCTGCGCAGTGATAACCCGACTTACTTAATGCCTTCAGTCGTACCCAACAGTTCATTCGCGGACGCCGAGTCGTAAGTATCATTTCGGTGTTTATACGCGAGCAAATAACGCAACTTCGCTATGTGATTTACTAAACGGATATATCTCCGAAAGTTTATTTACCAGCTGAAGAACAGTAATACAATTTTTCTTTAGAATAACGTGGAAATTGTGTTGAATTTTAGGGTATTGCGATTTTGGATGTTCTTATATTATCCTGGGTCTGTATATACGTATCAACTTTTTCTATTGATAGTTCAGGTGCTCATACAGTTTTTGGAGACTGAATACTAATTAGGGAATATTTATAATTAATATTGCGGTAACGTTTGTCCTGATTTAACAAGAAAATGGCTTTTCTTAATACGTATTTTGTAAATGGATTATTTATGTAGATTTTACGGTAAATGAGGAAATTCCACTTTGTCGTAAGATACTAAGCATCGTCTTGTTACTACCGCTGAATGTACTTAGTGCCTTGAAATATTCAGTGACTCTTATGTATTTAGTAGATGTTGAATATCAAATTGTCTGACGTGGATAGGTGACGGGTATACCCAAGTTATTTGAAATTAATTGAAAACGTTCAACATTGAACATATAATCTGAATTACGAAGTATCCTGCAGGATGATGTCGTCGTGACTATGAATGGAAAAACTGGAACGGCCGAGGCCAGACTGGCCAATCAGCAACCAAAGTTTCTGCTTTTGTTTGTCTTGGCACAATTTTTGATGCAACTCGGCGGTTTTATTTATCTTTATTCTTACGTGGGGCGAATCGAATCGAGTGTACGAGTGGCCGGAAGTGCAAATGCTTGTGGCAAGTATCCGGAGGTCGAGGGAGTCGTACGGCAGAAGCGTAGCAGCTCACTTCCGGCAGCGGAGGATAATGCTGTTCTCGAAGTTTTCAAGGTAAGATTTAAAACACATAAGAGTAGTCTGCGCAAGATAAATATTCAATGAGAAAATGAATTATAGAAATACAAAAGTCTTATAACCTCCAAGGTCTTTTATCTCGGTGCAAATAATCGACAGTTATACATGTAACGTTGCCTCGTGAGATTGTTGCATCTCTACCTAAAAAAGTTTTGCATCCTAACTTTTTGACGTTTCCTTCTTCCTCGTTGATTTTCGTCTTTCTCGTTTCACTACGATGTTTTCAATACATGTAAAAGAAGGAAAGACACGAGAAAAGCTGTTCTCGTTTATTCGCTTACATTTCGCAATTAAAGTGTGAGTTGCGGTACCCAAAACGATTGTCAATCGGAAATATAAAACAATCCATAAATTCCACGCGTGTCTGCTTGAACGAAATTCAACGATACCGCAAAAAAACTCGATTTGTGTTTGCACTATTAGTATTTAGAGTGCGATTGTTCGATCACGATTGGCTAACGAGTGGAGAAAAGGAACAAAGATAGTAAAAAAAAAAGTCTTTTCGTTCTCTAAGCATCTTTCATGATATTTAACGTATTGCTGGATACGAAGTCAACGATACCAATAAATAAGTAAGGCAAAGAAAATACTGAAGTTTAAATCGATTCATAAAATTTGTCGAATTATTTTATACGTTATAAGAAGTCATATTTTTTTATTGCCAAAAAAAATGTTTTTCGCACCGCACCAACAAAACACCCCATATACGTATATAACATATATACGACATAGTTATACGTATATCACTGAAAAAAAAAATTTGGTAAAACCCACTGCTCAGAATGAAATTTCATTATATCCAGTGACTTTAATTTCTAACAAATACGGCAAAGTTAATTGCACGAAGAAATCTATGCTGTAACTTCAACTCAATACAGTTACGATAAGCCTTGTCTGATTGAGTCCATGCGACTAGACTACGTGTGATTTACTTTTATATATATTTTTTTACTCGACTCTACTTAAACCACTTACATATACTGTTCGCTACCCGGAACCACAGGACTGAGTTGAATCGATTAAATTTTGTATAATAATATCAAACCTTTTTCTCAGAGTCTACATATATTTACACGCGACAATTTTTCCCGAGTCTTTGAAAAGGGTGGTTGCACCTTAAAACAGTTTATCGCGATAATAACCTCGGGAAATTAAAGGACTTGTCGGGAAAGTACACCAAAAAAAAGTGAAAAAACTCAACCCCATATATTATCAGTGAACTGGCACGTTCTTTCTTTTAGTTCACACCACTTTTTATATTATCGCCCATTTTAAAATCTTATTTTTTTTTACATAACACAATACCCAACCCATGGCTGAACATTGCCAATTCGCAAAGTATGTCGCATTCCTGTAAAGGCCTGGCAATGAATTTTCTTTTGCAAGTAGCCATAATCCAAATGCACGTGCGAATGAATATTTGCAAATTTCTGTCACGATGCATCGACGATAGTATACGAAATTGCATACGTGAAATACTTTGAATAAATTCTTAAAATAATTGACCGTGATAATTAACGATAAATACAAGTGCATCGGGATTTAATGTAACAATTAACTAAGTACCCATTATTGATCAACGTACTCGATATACTCGTGTAACGAGTAAAATTAACGTGTCCGATTTATCCGACAAAGCTCCGAGGTCTCATATCGGCCACGTTGCCAATTTAGATCTCATATGGACCCTGAAAAAAATTATGTCTACTTGTTGTTAAAATTTCCTTTTTTTTTCATTTCCACGATAAAAACTACATTTCTGTACACACGACACGTTGCCGAATAGAATTTTGTACAATTTTAGACGCGCACACGTTCTCCCTCCACTTACGTAGCTTCGTTTATACGATTCGTCGTAGCTCACCATAGAATCAACTCTATTTGCAAAGAGCGTCGTGTCTGCGTCCCTCAGATCTTAACTCGCATCTTTCTCCACTTCTTCAGGTTCAACGTAACACTTGTCCCCCTTCGTTTTCGTTCCATTTTCAGAGTCCACCCCCCTCCTACCCCACTCCTCTCCGTCACCCTTTTCCATGTTTTCACTACACAGTTCTTGGCTCTCCTGGCTTTATCGCGCGCGCTGCTAGTATTTACACGGTGACGTTGGGTGTCACGAGAAATGCAGCTTCGTTACGACGTTCCGACTAGTTTTCATTTACATTTTTATTCGATTTCTTTTTTATCCTCCTTTTTTTAGACCTCCATTTTTTTTCCCCTTACGCTCCAGTTCCGCTTGTTGAACTTGTCTGTTATACTTGTTACGCTTTAGAATTTTTCGGCGGGTGACTCCCTTGTCTCGTGTTTACTGTCCTCGTCTTTCATTGTTTGCCGTACTTGGTTGCAGATGCGAGAGGACAAGGAACTCTCGAAGGACCCGAAGAAGATGACGGTTACGCCTATGTCGGTTTCCGGCGAGGACGCGTCGCCTCCTGGTTCTCAAGACTGGGTATGGCTGACGGCTGACACTCGAATTCCGGTGAGTCAAAGATTTTTTGTTTGTTTCAATAATTCCGAGTAATCGTTGTTACTCGCCTTGGTTATCTTTTCATGTAAATTAACGATTATTCTTAGCGGTTAGATGCACATTTTTTTGCGCGCGTTTATACGAATCCTTGAGAAATCTCTGTTTCCTCGAATCATCAGTTACTGGTATGATTGGAAACTACACGTGACTCGATGTTCACGCAGATACTTTATCGACTTGTGTTCGACCTTAATTAGTCGGTGGAAGATATTGCTAAGGGAAGATAAATTTGAAAATTTCGATTTAAGAAAAAAATAATCTGATATATAACAGTGGAAAAAAAAAATTTTCGTTTAACGCTCAAAAAGTTATCGCAGGACCATTGGTCTTCTCGTTGATATCTGTACATTAAGTATCTCTGTACTATCTTCTGCATCCTCGACCTTTGGTCTTTCCTTTTATAATTATGCCAATTGCTTATTTAATCATCGACTTTTACGGCGTAATCGCAAGGCTTGTACGAAATTTTGTAAAATTTGTTTTTCCCTTGCTCTTCATAGATTCCACGTTTAATTAACGAAATTAAAAGTCGGTACAAAAAAAATGTTTCATTACCTTCGCCAAGTACCCTGTTGCGGTAATAATTATTTGGATTACAAAATTAGCGAAATAGCTTTGCAAAATGTAAATTCACCTTGGTTGCCTCAAGTGCGCTTGACTCGGTATAGAAAGTAATGGCGAGTGTAATTAGTGGGTATGCCACTCGGAAAATAGTGAAGTATTTAGTGAGCATCAGCGTGGAGCTAAAAAAAATATGAAGATAAAATTCGCAAAACTTACGCTGAACATAGTCGCGCGGAGCAGCAGCAGTTGAAGTTATTAAGTTGTATACAGTTGGGAGAAATCTCAAAAAGTAAATACCACTCGAGTTGGGATTAAACGCGAAAGTGTCGAGCGTTATTTAACAATCGGCTCTAAAAGAGGCAATGGCCACGAGCGGGCAGCGGCGGTTTTACAAAGTTACGGCTTTATTAAATTTCCGCGCCACGTGTACCCGCGCACGGGTTCGAGACGTACGACACGGACATCGCAGCAATAATACCTCTTGATTTATGGAATTTGTTAATAGTCCCGCGTAACAGTTCGCTGTTGCGGTCATGTGACAAAGGATAGTGGATTTGCGGACGGCTGAAGCTCCGCGAGATTCGAAATATGTATAAACACAATATAATATATAAATACGTACGTCAAACTTTTTAAACCCAGTATCCTTTGTCATATAATAAAACACATAATATTATGTATCTCGTACCTAGCGTAGCGTCAGCCGTATTATCCGTAACAAATACGATACGTATGACCGAGCAAGGAAAGTGCAAAAATCAATAATACAAATTAAGAGCCGGAACGTCGGTCCTTTGAATATTTCTGAATCTTTGCAATTGACGAAAATAATTTTCTTTTAAATTTCCGTATTTTTACGATCTTTTATCTTTTTTTATTTATTTTTTTTTTTTCCTCTACTTTTGTCACTTTCGCGTTCTCCTTAATCGTCGTTAGTTTATCGCGTGCGTGCGTCGTGCATGACGACGGCTGGGCCTCGCATCGTATCCTGTAGAAAATCGTGTGCGGGAATCGTGGCTATACGTATTTATTATTTGCCTCTTTTTTTCTTTCCTTTTTCGTTATCAGGCTCGTACCTTAACGCAAACCCTTGCGCAATTCATTACACAGTGTTTGCGTGATAGGTGGCTAGTGGTATACTGTGCCTGGACGCTACGCTGCTGCGTGGCATTGGTCGTGGATTATGATGATGGTGCTAGTCCTTCTCTACGGTCCTATCCACAACGTATCGTTTCACGTATTAACTTGATTAGCATGCAAGCACATCCGTCAAGAACAAGTGGGATATGTGTTACGAGCTGTAAGAAAAGCTCGATATACACAATTTGTGCGTCGATAAAAAGCAAAACGGAACGATTGCACGCACGGTGGAGCTTCGATCACTCGTACTTGTACAAGTCGAATACCAACGGGACTCTAATAACTTCTATAGGACAACGAATCTTGAAATTTTCCAATTTTTCTCGCCTGTACTACTCGATAATCCCGATAGGCCGAAACTACGACAACTCGAAGCGTATTTCGTTTCCCTCGAGACTCGACTTATCGAAGTTCCACCGTACAAAGCGGATATAATCAGAATCGATGTTTCGAGGCAATACGGATTTGTATATAAGATATTTTTGTCTATTGACTCTGTTACGCATCATATATGTGGATATTGAATTTTATATTAACGGGACGTTATACGTAATCTCGGGTGAAAAAAATTGTCTGAGAGGCAAACGCGAAATCGATTTCAATCAAATATCATACGTTTGATCGAAACGACTCAATAACTTTTTTGGCCTATTGAACACACTGACGTTTTATAATGCTATTTTTGATATTCATCCAAATTTTTCATACCTTACTCCGACGAGGCTTCTCATATTCTTTATTGGACACGTGACACATATTTCCCGCACTTTTAAGCCTGTCGAAATTCGTTGCGTCGTTATACGCGAATCCGCAGTCCGAGTGCAGTTGATGCATTCGCGATTGGCTGCAAGCCGAAGTTTGACGTCCACTTAAACATTCAGGAAGTCCAATTGTAAGCGGGACCGAAATTCCCTTCAGAATCGTCATTCGCTAGTTGCTAACTACGTCGATACTAGATGCCAGCCGCTGGGCACACGTTTCAAAATGCTACTAAATCCTACTAGTACTGATACGTTTTAATGCTGCTTGTGGACATCGATGACAAATATATCAGCATTATTTAATTTGATGACATCAAAACAGCCCATCTCTGATACAGAGAATATTGACTGGCCCCGTTTTCCACCCTATTATTTATGCATACCGCGATCGGCTTTTTCCTTCTATTTAATCATCTTACTTTCTCCTCTCTTCTCCGTCCTGTAGCTACTCCCATCTTGCTATATCGAAAAACCGAGAGCCCGGTTTCTCCCTGCGTCATCCATAATCGATGTTGTGGATGATATCAGGGATACCTATTTTTTTTTTTTTTACAAAGCATATCCTAATTTCTTTTACGTTCACAGGGTATCGCAGGAGTCGTGTAATCTGATAATAAATTTAAGATTTACGTAGCAGAAAGAATGTCGCTCCTCTCGCAGCCTAGAAAAGAGACGAGCACATAAGGAGACAATATTAGACATGTATATATCTGAATTTGCATTTTGGTCAAGGGATGGGTGACCCACTTTACTACGCTATTACCAAGTCCTGTCTGCGGTTCCAGATTAGTACCCACAATTTATATATATATATATATATATATATATGTATATATTTTTTCCGATATATATATATATATATCCATATACAAGCATTATCGTGGTCAGCCTGGCAATGTAATATTGCACTTTTTTTTCTAGTATTTTTTTTCGGACGATTGCCGAGCTGCGATAATGGCCGTCCTGGAAATCGTTGCGGTGCGCCGCTAAATAGTTTGCCGGGGATAAATTCGACTAGGGAATATCGAATTTTCGGTAACCACGATAGACCCTTAATGAGCGTATTGTTTATTGCGATTTAGGATAACGATGAAATTTTGTGCCGTGTTAAAAAAATCATGCAATCTCTTTGCTTTTCTCGTTACCTGCAATTAGAAAGACGAATAAATGTAATTATTTTATGACCGATCGCTACTAGAACGAATAAGTGGATAATCACCACGTAATGTAGTACGTACGTTTCTTTACTCGAAATGAAAGCCCGTCATGACACACGAGTCTCTATGTCCGATTGTCGTATAAAAAAGTATTATCTTTCGATTCGATACGCTAGTAACATCACGCATATCGTACTTGCGTAACGTATATTAGCAGTCACGAATCTGTCACTCGTAAACTCCTTGACTCGGGATTCTCGTACAGGGGTAGCTTTTCATAAGTCTCGTATATCTCGTATAGATGTTTGATCGACAGTAAAATTGTCCAGGAAAAAAGTGATTTGCTTGGTCTTTTAAAACAATTACCACGACACTTCCGTCACTTTGACAAAGAACGGAAGTGTTAGCTTTCCTTGTGGATTGGGAGGTTGGAAGCAAGAGAGAGAGAGAGAGAGAGAGGGAGTTACGGAGTGAGTGAGGTTGACTTTGGTGTAACCGGAGGGTCGTGGTACGGCAGTAGGGGCTCGTAGAGAACCGGCCGTGAATGACACGTAATATCCGGCTAGGGAGTTATCGATAGCCTCAACCGATACAGGGTTGAGCATCATCGTTTTAGAGGGTAGCTGTACTAGTAAGACGTAGCTACAGCGTTGTTTCCGTCTTTTTGAGAGGGCATCAGCAAAAGAGCACCGCCCTGAAATAGATACGGGCCTGGCTATGGCGAAACTTACCCGTTCGACTGATATACGTAAGGATATATAATGAGACGTGAGACGTCAGACTAGGTTGGCTTACGTTGGGTTACGTATAATTGGGATAGGTTAGTCTCTCCTATCATTATAACAACTGTAGTTACGGTTCAAGTTCCTTTGTACCATGGGCGGTGGTCCCATTATCACGCAATGCCGCACGCGTCTTCGTAACAAGATTGTGGACTTCAAAGGTGTCCGAAACCCAAACAGCGCCTTATCCAAAGTCCGGGCAAAAAGGCATTACGTGCTCCGTCCCCAATTTCATTGAATACCTAACGTCCCTTTACCATCGGGGCAAGTAAGTCGCTTAAATAAATTCCTATAGGATTACCCATACGTTCGTCGCTGGGCAATTTTCTTGTTTTTTTTTGTCTAGGGACTTTTTTTTTTCCCCTCCTTATACAAGGGATACTCGAAATTTCATTCTCTGGCAGAGACTTCGCGTTTCTGCCATAAGCACTCGGCTTGCAATCTGTTGCTCTAACAGGATTAATTAGTAAGCAGTCCATCTCGCCAGCACGGGTGCAAGTGTTGGCTATAAATGCTGGTGTAGACGTCTAAGAGTGGCCAGTGCTGGGTCTGTGTGTTTCTTGCGTGTCTTTCGTGTAGAACACGTGGTGGTTGGTGCGCGTGTACGTTTTATGGATAAAAGCTGAAGCCGCGACCGAAGCTTAATTGCGAGCTTTCGCCAGAGCGTTCTAATTATGTTTACGATGATGAACCTCTAACCCCCCCCCCCAACCCTGTTTGTTTAAGGGTTGGTTAACCTTCTCTTTATAGTGGTTTGGGATGGGGGAGGGCTGGGGGGGTAATTTAACCAGGGGTTGCTTTCCCATCATCCCCTTGGATATCGAACCTATCTATTATTCCCTCCGAGATGTCTCTTATCCGCGTAAGGAATACGGTATAAGTGCCTGCGGAGCTGGGGATGATGGCTGACGCTTGGTTGCTGGGTGGGTGGTAAAGGGGACGGGACGTTGGCTTTGTAAAATAATTTTAACTGAGACATCCTTTAAAACTGGGGAAATATCCAATCGGTCTTCTCCCCTTTATAGACTTCATGATTCTCTCGTCGGTAGAGCCAACCACTTTGACAGAGGGTGGTTGCAAATAGTCGATTAGGGATGACGGGTCATTCAATTTTTTATTAAAACGACGAGGGCAGATATATTTGAGAAGGGATGACGGCATACTTTAATACGTTTGGATCATTCAAGTCACCTGGTCGACTGGTTACTTTTTATTTAGACTGTTTTCTGTGTTCGTGCGAAATTCATTCTTTTTTTTTTCCGCGTACTGTACCTATACGCGTATATGTACGGTCGTGCCAATTTACGGAGAAATCGAAGCGACACGAATTTTCCGATATTCTCACTCAACCGCCTAGCGCATATATACGTGGGTACCTTGTGTATTTAATGTACGTAGAAACGTAGTGCGTAAATGGATGTATGATCGGGCGAGAGTCAAAGTTACGAGGAACGAAAAAATAAAAAAATAGATTAACCCTTTCTTCTTGACGTAACCTTCGAACAATTGCTTAAACGGCGACGAGCAGTGTAATCTTTACCAGACGCAGTGCGACGCGACCAAGAATCTCCCTATCGATTAACGTTAACGATCCTGCCGCCTTTCAATTGCGAATTACGAACGGGGACGGATTATCGGGTCCCTGTATATCGACGACGGCCAATCCCAATTCCCTAGGATAATTTCCTAGGCTACAATAATCTGCCGTGTTAATTAGCGTTTGTCCTGATTAAAGCGGCGGACAACGTAACGGGGAACGAGGAGGATTTTACCGATGTAAGTGGCCACCTGTTGTATTGGCTGCACTGTCCGATACGGTAAATTCCTTTGGTCGTTCGACGAATCGGCTTATGCTATGGAAATGAGGAAAAATTTTGCCTAGAATTTAATCGTTGCTCGTACTGTACGGGATGCAATGAATAAAGACTAATTAGGATTTTCTAGACGAGTACGCTGTAGTGAAATCGACGAGCTGCGAATCGGACTCAAAATATATTACATTGATAAGATTCGCGTTTAAAATTTTTGATATGCTGCTATTGTACGCGTGCGAAATGCCTGAAGAAAAATATTCGTAACCCGAGCGATACAACTTCGGAAATTTTAATTGTGTTCTTTCGGCTTTGTTTTTCTGCACGTTTCCCACTGTACCTTTCTTTTGTCATTACTATTATTCAACTATCCTTCCTCCACGCTCAACAGAGTCCGCAGCGGTTTTGAGTGGTGGTGGTCGTACGTAAGCGAGTCTATAGTGTCCTTCAGAGACAGGCTTTTATGTCCTGGGAACATTTTTTATTCCGCTAAAATCCTAGCACGCCCGGATACTCGAATGACCTAGCTTTTAGTCCAGAAATTGAAGAGATGGTGGATGAGAGCGGATGAACGCGAATGGACCTAGATGAATTCGAATGAGAGCGAGGAGACCAGACGGATCGGTGCTGGATGAACGTGGATGAAAGTGGATGTGGAAATTTCAAGGGAAAAAGAAAGTATCAGGACATTTCGCGTAACGAGATGACATTATTTTGCTGCATCTCTCAGCGTCTCACGTTCTGGTCCAAAGCGACGACGACGTAACTAACGTGAGTTCAGCCGTCGGGGGCCGATTAGGGGATGATTTTTTTTTCTCAATCTTTGATCCTCCTCGGGGATGTGCGATCGCCGAGAGAGACGAGGAGGAGAAAGGGTGGAGGATTCGGAGGCAGAAAGACAGACGAAACATAATAGGAACTTTTTTGATAAATCGAAGCACTTCTGGACGAAGTTTACTTTGGACCAGATCGGAGGGTGAATGTCTTGGTTATTTATTTTTTTTCTCTCCTTTTTACTATCCTCGTTTTTACGATTACGGGAACGAAAGAATTTCGCGCAGTTGTTAGGTGGGTATTAGGTGTCGCGTCATGGGATTTTTCAAAGTCCGTAAGAATTTTTTAGTGTTCCCGAAACTGTGACCTTCAGGGGTATGAAATTTGGACGTGACATTTTTCATGATTTCTAAATGTGTTTTCAGGTCGATGCGATCGAAGGTTTTTGCCGATCGACCCTCGATTACTGCCCGCCCGGTCTACCGGGAGCACCCGGGCTTATAGGTCAACCGGGTCCCCCGGGAGAACGGGGAGATCCTGGCCTCCCGGGGATACCCGGGCCCCATGGCATAATCGGCCCTCCCGGATTTCCGGGCCAGAAGGGCGAGGCAGGGGCACGTGGTCTTGACGGAAGAGACGGTGTACCAGGAGAACCAGGACTCGATGGGATCCCCGGAAGAAACGGCCTAGACGGAATTCCGGGTTTTGACGGAATGCCGGGACAAAATGGGATACCTGGACAACCGGGAACAAATGGCACGGATGGTAAGATCGTTTTTCTTTATTGTCTCAATCATTTATTATCTCTTTTTGTTGATTCCATTGAAATTGAATGAAAGACAACAAATTTTACAAAATAAGGCCCGATACTGGTTGCTATGGAAAATTTGAACGTTTTTATTATTTCGTTTTTTTTTTTTTTCGCGCGTATACATTTTCCTGAGTAAATGAAATTCTCACGAACATGGAACAAAAATCAAGAGACTCCATTATCTGCGTAAAGTATTTTCTCCATTTTCTTCCTTTTCTACCTCTTCACGTTGCTCCCCTTTTTTTTTTATTTCCGCATATACCAGTCCGTTTTGCAACCAGTCATAAAACACAGAAGACTGTATATATACATACATGTATATTGATTTGAATAGACCGACCACCCTTCCCGCTTACCAGATCCGCATCTCGATTCCTATCCTTTTGGAAATATCTCGGCTTACATAAATCCTTTCCTCTCTTGTATGATATTCCGTTATTTCCATGATTCCTTGAATGTTTTACGACACTTCCCATGCCTACGCGTTACTTCCGGACATCGGTCATTCATATGGACCATCTCTTGAATTCGTTGTAACGTTCTCACATAGCATAGGATGTCCCTTGGACTGTGTGTGCGGATTTTTGACTTGTATATCGATGTTTGTTTTTTTTCCAAAATCACCATTTTTACTAATAACAAAATTGCACGTGTCATTATCCGTATATTTATCAGTCTCATTTTGGCACGTGATATCGAAGAAGGAACATCAGAAAATACATAGGTGCCGCTATCGATTTCCAATGAAACTCATAAAATATATAAGACAGATGGACAGTTCGTTCGACATATGACACTTTGCGGTACCTAGGTAAAATTTATTGTCAGATAATCCATCGAAAAGTTGTCGGGATATCCACCAGTCACAAATACCTCTAAAACATCAGTTACATATTATTTTGAAAATACAAACAGTTTATCCCTCGAATTTGATTTCGATAATTTTCTGAAAGAAAATATAAATTTATTACATTTAATTGCGATTTACCCGCCCGGATAGACGTTATAAATAAGATTTCTTGTAATCTGTATCGCATTACCAAGTAGCATAGGATACAGGTATGTACAGTATTTACCTAAATTTTTACCATAAACGTTTCAGGCTGCACACATGTGCATTGATAGCGATATTATTTTTGACTTATCGCGGTATCGAATTTTTTTTTTCTGAAATTCCACAAATGGCAAATAACGGAATTGTCATGCTTGCCATGAATTTTGTCGGCTGTTACACGCCTATGGCTCGTAGACTTTTCAAGTCTCATACATTTGTAGCCTAGACTCTACCTAGATTTCAAATCATTCTTCAGTCTATTATTGAATGATTGCCAGCTGCGACGCTGATTCCATTCTATTCTATTGTCCTAGGACGTAGGTCGTCGTCTAACCCGATAATGAAATCTAATGACTTAAGAGCCTTACGTTGATGAATGCTACAATGCACTGCGGAAAGTTACTATAGGTGACTATGGGAATTACTTCTAGTTGTACGATCGACGTTAATAATTGACTATGCATTTTTATAGTGGAATTGCGAAAAGCAGACCTAACCGCGTCTGACCGCAAATTTGTGTAAAATTGAACGCGAGCAAATTGTATCGGTAGTAATCGGAAAGTGGGTCTGTTCGTCGTAAATGTCTATTGGCGTGGAATTTAATCAAGAAGAGTGAGGAGTGTTGTTGCCATTGATTATAAACGTTTTCCCCGTAGAATTAAAGTGACATTGGCATTGGGAAAAATGTGGAGAATATTGAGATTTTTTTTTTTGAAATTTTAGGTAAACCAGGACTCAGAGGACCAATCGGACCTCCGGGACCTCAAGGACCTCGCGGTGAGTTGCAATTACTGTCTGTGTAAGAATTGCTTTGTAACATTTCGGGATAGAATGATTATGCATAATCAGATCCAAAAATTGTCACTGTATCGTCATATCTGATCAGATCTAAAATTTTACAAGAATTCACTATAAAATATATTATCGTTATCGTTACAACTATATTAGGGAATTACGTTTGTATAGAATTTAACATTATCATAGCGTACAGAAAAATTCTTGATTCGATTATATAAAATTTTCTATGATTGTATTTAATTCACTTTTCCCTGTATCGTGAATTGGCAGCGTGCATTCGCAGCAGTCGCGTGTACGAACCGAAAAAAAAAAATTAGCAAATCAAACTGCAAATGTACCGAAGACATTTGCAAATTTCTATTTCTCCTATTTCTCTCATTATACGGAGCTTGGTTTTCTTTTTTGTCTCCGTATAAGCGCTCTGTCAGGTTTTTTACGTTTGGCGACCGCAAAACTTGCCAGCGTCGGGATGATTCAGCGGAAATCCTCGTCGGAAGTCACTGTTTCCAATAACTCTAAAACGCGCATCGCTTCTACGGCTGGAGATTCCGTCTGTTCTCGACGCGTTTCCAGGCATCTTTTCTTTTTTGTAACGTCGTACCCGGGCATTTGGAGAACGCAAATTCACCTGGACATACGACATAAATGATTCGAAGAGTGTCCAGCGAATTTCCACGACGAAAGTTATACTTGCACTTGAGATAGACTGTGACGTGAATTCTTTTTTTTTTTTTTTTCTTATTAAAATTTCTAAGCTCGAAATCGCAAGACTTTTAAATTTTCATATTTCAATATAATACAAGTTTCGCGATAACGACGAGATCTGGCGTGGCTCCTTAAATGCGATTATAACAAATCTTTAAATCGAGTTTATTTCGAGCGCTTTGCGAATATTCGTAAATTCTCGTAATTTGGTCAAGACTGGTAATTCGTGCCAGACACTAATAACGCTTCCAACAAACTCGAACGCGTTGTCTGGGGTGCGATTACCAGATCCCTGTACGGTTATCTGCAGTTGATTAAACCGGCTAGGGGATGATTGGGCGGTAACGACCCTTTAACTGGGTTCGTTATGTCGTTTCTTTACTATCACGCACTCGAGAATTAACTATCCGCTTGAGGCAGCGAATTTAAACGTCGAACAGCTTCTACATTGATAATTAATTAATTTTTATTAAATAATAATACATAAAAAAATGTATTCAATTAATACTAATGCTTTCGTCCCACTGTGTTCCCGATTTACAACATTTTGCGCATTTTTTCATATATTTCAATAGTTTCAATCGATGGACTCAACTTTTTAGCGTTTCCAGATTTTAGAATATCCAGAATATACATTTTATAACGGATCATCTCGATTTCAGGTGCGACAGGGGCGCGTGGTCGACCTGGCACTCCGGGGCAGGATGGGAAGCCAGGATCTCCTGGAATTCCTGGAATTGTTGCCTGGAAGATCAAGAACAATGCAACGTCTGCCAATACATTGTTGATATCGCCGTCTATACTAGGTAAGTCTGACATGATTCTGTGACGCAAAAGGCTGAAGGTGTATGTGAAATAAAACAATGAAAAAAATTGGTCCGAATATCGAATTTTTGGCACGCACGAAAAATATATATTGCGTCAAATATTTTTCGCCGTTTCTTTACCTAATCTCCTGGGTTACGTTTTCCGTAAGAATTTTCTTGTTTTCGCGAACATCACTCGGACGTTACGACTGTTTTGTATAAGGACAAGAAGAAATAAAAAAAATATATCAAAAGAATGACCAGCTTCTGTCGCGTAAACAAGCAGATGCTTTTTTGGGGAAAAAAACACAGCTAATCGAATCACAACTCAGTGGAGCAGAAAGCTACGATAACAAAAGACGGATGACAACTACTGTTTTCATGATGGTGTTATCTTACTTTTTTTTTTTTTTTTTTTTTTTTTTTTTTCAATGCACGCTTCTCGTTCTCAAAGCGAATACACGGAGTCGTCGCGAGACGAGAACAGCATCCGTGCTATCGCAATCGGAGAGTCGAAATTGAACGATAATATTCAAGGGTGAAATGAAGAGGCTAAAATCTAATAGATATTCCCTTATTGGTTCTTGATAAATTCATGAAAATTATCCCATGCTTTATTCATATGTATTGATTGTGTAGCAGTACAGTTGTTTAATATTCTTGAAAAGACGGTGGAAACTGACGGATAGCCCCTTGGGCGAGGTTTGTGGAGAAAATGAAATGAAAGAATAACGATAATGAATAATGATTGCACAACTACAGAGAACTGTAGACACAATTCGGGAATGCCAAAAGGAGGTTGAATTGCTGTATATTTTATACGTGTCAGTAAAAGGATACTAGGTGGCACTAGGAGAGGGACGTCGGGGACAGGGGGATCGAAGTTGGTTAAAATTTCAAGATTGCCTTTCGTAAAGCATAATAAGGGTTGCGATAATGAAGAATCGGCGGAACTACTTTCGGGGTCAGGCAGTATCTCCATTTGGACGACGAATTGAAGAATTCCTTTGAAACTTTTTTCCATCTCTAAACCCACCCTATAAAATTGTAATGAGGAAGCGGGTGCATTCAAACTCGTATCCATTTAACAGCGACCCTGTTTATCGAATGAATATTCCATTCGCGATTATACGAGTCTCCGTTAACATCCCCTAATCTCTCTGCCTACCTTGCCCTCTTTCGTTCGTGCCGCTAAATACCACTGATTTGTACCTCAAAAAATTGACGTAATGAAATATTTTTCAGAAATATTTTCCTCCTGAATTATATTGCCAATTTCAGTGCACCACGTGACGCTCTTATTACTTAAAATTTAAGTTTTTCATCGAACTACCCCTAAAAATTCTTTGAAAAATTTATGTGTGTCCCCTCCCCCCCCCCATACCCCTACTATTATTCCACCTTTCTCACGATTCCTCGATAACGCGTATTCACGTTTACAATTCTCATTCCAATGTCTTTCCTATTACTTAACGAAAAAGTCTCGAATATATTTGTTGACTCTACTTTACCTTTGAACTTTAGGGGATGGTCGATCCAACGGTTTGATCGCGGTACAAGAGGGTGCCAATGTCAGACTACGATGCGCTGCCAGTGGTAATCCACGTCCCATTATTCAATGGTCAAGGACCGACGGTCTACCAATTCCCATAGGTTCGTCCTACGGTGAGTAGAAATTGTGGTGAAAGTAACATTTGTCTTGGTACCTAAAAAGTTTGTCCAATACCATACGAATTTATCTATTACTCTGTTACGATGCTCCCTTACTCGTAAACTTTTAAATTATCGAGGACCCACTTGGCTTTTCGCCGGAATAAAAAGGCGAAAACTCGCGTCATTTAACTCCGTAAGTTTGCTTCCACCTCCCACGGAGGGTTTTTCCTTGTCAAACTGTCAGCCCTCGTGTAAAGACACCCATGCAGCGACCTGTAACATTTAATGGTGCGTGTCAAGCTGGCTAATAGGACACGCCTGCAGGACGATGACTGATCCTTGTTCTGGCTAACAGCCCGTAGGACTTGCGATGTTGAACCATCGTAATTCTACTTGAGCATGGTGAACCTTTTGCAACCCCCTGGTAGTCCTTACGCGTCTCACTACCTGAATCAGCCACCCCACGGCGGATCCTAATTAGGGGATGCCAACCAGAAATTATCGCAGTCCTTTTCGGACCTAAAAGCAAAGCCACCCTGCGGGTCTACCAAGGGCCACCCCACGCGTCCTTGATACCTTGGACACGCGTAACCCTTACGGCGCTCGTGTATATTTTTTCTTCATCCCCAGCTTACTGTATTTTAATTCACAATCCATCCCCAATGTATACGTGTACTCATCTATTGCATCTGTATACGTTGAAGTTGAAACTTGGACGACTAACGAAATCTTTCACGAAATTCATGCAACTAATAATAAAGTTATATTTATTGGATATTGTCATTTGTTTCGACAGCGAACTCTGTTACCGACAATACCCTGAATATCACGATGGTCAACAGAGAGCACATGGGCGAGTATCTCTGCGTGGCGGACAACGGCGTCCCACCCAGAGCCACGCAGGCCTTCAAACTGGAGGTGAACTGTGAGTAAAGAATTTGCCTGCTAATATCGTAAGCGAACAAACGCTTACTCGGATCTTCTCGCATAATTGCAAAGTTTTACGCTGACGCGACTCGTCGAAACTAATAATTCGAAATGTTATTATTCGTATTAAGCTAGTACCAAAATTCGTAAACCATGGAAAATATTAGCGTTGACAAAGATAATTCAATTTTTTTACACTCGCGTACGATCGTCACGTAGGGTTCCGGCTACAACGCGTGGGGCTCAAGTAGCGCTGTATACCAAACCTTAAGTTAGTTTTCTCAAAAATCTTTTCACAAGCTGCACTCACTCGGATGCTTCCGCGTCTCGGGACTTTTTATTTACACCGTCCCGAACTGCCGCTACGAATAAATCAAAACTGTACGCCACTACAGCATCCCGCGGCTGGCAGGACCTGCTTCGATTTTATCAAATCTTTAGAAAGTCTTCATCCCCATGGATTAAAGGGTGCCGTAAGTGAAATGACGATCACTGCTGAAAAGCCTGGGGATTTAATCGGTTCTGCGTATATTGATTTGCATTGAGATTCTATATGTACATATGTAAATATAGATATACACCCCTGATGAATTTTCGAGGGGTTGATAATAAAAGGTAAAATCGTCGAATGTCAAATACTTGTTAATTTATTCCTTTGATATTATTGTGGATTCTCTTTTTTTTTTTTTAAATAATACTCAAAATTTTACGACACCCTGGGTCTACGGCTGTGATGAAAGTACATTCGGCGAACGCATATAACGCGAATCTTTCGTTTCTTTAACAATTTTCTTCCCCTTCGCGAGAGCTACTCGACCTTATTAATATTAATGTCTCTTGGAATTCTCCGAGACATATTTCTCTTACTGTAGTCTGTATGCTTAATGCATGCAACGTCTGGTAATAATAGTAATACTGAATATATGATTATACTGGTCCCTTTTAATAAATGTAATATATTCCTTATAGAGGATCTTTGCCGGTTGTAACGTAACGTATTTGCTGTCACGCGTGACAGTACGTCCTTTGACTTTCGATAAAATGCCGAACCCGATCGATTTTATGGATAAGCGAAATAATCGAAAATTTTGACATGGAAAAATAAGGATTTTCATCTTTTAATTTTCTATCGTCTAACGTCGTATCGTGGACAGCGCCTTTGGAATTCTTGCAAAATGATTTCTCTCTCTCTTCCAGTTTCACCCTTTATTACAATACGCAATCAAGTGATACGAGTCAGAAATCAAGGAACGGCTGTATTGGAATGCGAAGTCGAGGCTTTTCCCGAACCCATCACTTATTGGGAAAAAGGTGGAGATGGACGTATTTTAGATAAATCTGAAAAATATCGTATGGAAGTATACGACAGGCGCAACATATACAAGGTACGATTACTGTTGAAATTGGGGAAGCTGAAGAAACGAACCGCGAGAATAAATTGTTGAAGCAAACCGCCGCGGATGCTGCGTACAAGAAATTGTGCTGCTGTGGGGATCAAACAAATATTTTTTTTTTTTTTTTCCCTCTCAATTTGAGAAATGAAAATTGTCCGAAATTCATCAGCGGTTCTCTTTTCAGTTGCCTATCTAAATGTATATTTTTCGCTGTACTTTACACCAGCATGAATATCGCAGTAAGGAAATATTACCCCAGATGAATTTCACGTCTGTAATCTGTTTCAGTT
Organism: Syrista parreyssii; assembly: GCA_030142615.1. Taxonomy (NCBI): domain Eukaryota; kingdom Metazoa; phylum Arthropoda; class Insecta; order Hymenoptera; family Cephidae; genus Syrista; species Syrista parreyssii. Next base: position 259,929 of record JARQTG010000411.1, read on the forward strand.
GAAAATGAGGATGAACATAACACGTATAAATTCGGCGGATCACGGTGTCTACCATTGCATAGCCAAAAACGAGATCAACACTACGAAGGGTGCACTTACAGTGAACGGTCAGAATATAATTTTCACATGCATCTCGAGCAAGACATTACTCGAGTGGATCAATCATTGTCCTGTTGATAGTAAATGATATATGAAGATTGTGTAATTGTAATTTTTCTTTAATCAGACGAGTCAATGGGGACAATGAAAAACATTAACAGTGTGCAGCAACAGATGTTTTATGGGGAACGACCTCCAGTTAAGATTGACCTAAAAGACATATGTCCACCTCAACAGTCGTGCGAGGCCTGTCCAAATTTGAAATGCACCTTTTCCGATTTCGGCGACAAACTGGACATTCGACCATTGATCAGTAAATTTAATTATACCGACTTGCCGTCGAGAGTAGCCGGTTAGTTATTTTCGTAGTATGCGGTGGTACGTCGCAGCCATTGTTATATTCTCTTGTGAGACGACAGGAGAACTCGTTTTTATTTTTCTCTTTAATCTGAAAGACGTCTATGTTGCTAACAGAGGGCGTACTTGAGGCAGTGGGAAAACCCGTGTTCAAGGGGAACATGGACGATGTTCATGGCTCGTGGCTGCACGACGCGTCTCCGAGATCCGAGGCTGCAGCCGAGAAACTTTGGGTCACCAAAAGTAACAACACCTCGTATATCTTTGAATATTCGCGAAAGGATGACTTCAAAGAGAACGAGGATAAATATAAGCAAATTCGATTGCCGTATAAATTTCAGGTCAGATATATGCGTTTTTTTCAACTTCGAATCAAATTTCACGTCTAGTTTGAGTTTACGGGAAATGAAGATTTTTGTCGTACACCTTTACTCTCTCTTTCACTTCGCCGAAGTTGGTTATTCAATTTTGTGACGAGAGAATTTCAAAGTGAAATTCTGTGAACGTTTCTCGCCCGTAGGCGATGACATTCAACGAGGAGTCGTAAAGGAACTTTTTTTTTTCTTTCTTTCTTTTTTTTCTTTTTTTTTTTTTTTTCATTAATTTTACAAATCTCCGGAGAACCACTTGGACATTCATACAGGCCTCACGAAGTCGATAAAAAAAGTTATGAAAACGGTTTTTTTTATTAGGATCCCTTTTCGAGTCCCTCAGGAGAACCGGGATTTTATTAGAGTTTCGCTGGATCGACATCTTCCCCAAAAAGAAAGTAATTAAGTTTATTGGATACCGTGGCGTTTAACCTTTCATTTTGAGAAATACAATCTATAAATTTCCACGGGAATAATACGAGACACCCGGGAAATGTAAACGTCGCGCAATGATCATCCGTTCGGAAATGAAGCTGAAAAGTTATTCAAACGATTTACATTCGGCAGTAATTCACGTGAAACACGGCTGCCTCGGTGGTCATAAATGAAACGTATAGCACGTAATATGAAATTACTAGATAATTTTTGAAGCCATAAGCGAAAGATATAGGGAAATAATTCAGTCATCCGACAGCTGGTCACGTAATTGCATCATATGCATCTGAACTTGCACGTCCTATGTTATTCAACAATTTTCGTTTGTACAAGCAATTTATACATAAGACATTGTTTCACGGGTTATCAAAAGTACAAAGTCGTTCAAATTTGCACTCGTGCTATTTTCAGGGGATAGAAAGTTACTGTCTGTAAACTTTCAATTTACATTTCAAACTAGACTTTACCAAGTATCAGCAGAAACGCACTTCCTATTGCATTAGGTTGATTAGTTGCATGTGAAACTGATGGAGCACGTGGTAGTTCTTGAAAAGTAAAGAAAAAAGCTAAAAAGTTTGAAATCTTTTCTGATCATTTTCAATCGCAATGAATACTGCGCCATGAATCTGTCAACAGATCTCAGTTATTTATTTGATATTTACTTGTCCTGCTTTCAGGGAAACGGTCACGTCGTCTACAATGGTTACTTCTTTTATAATCCCGAGGGACGCGCATCAGTGATGCGCTTCGACTTGCATTCGCCCCAAGGTTCGGTAAACTCTGGCAATTCCGACAGAATGGAATTGCCACTTCCGGGACTCCAGGTCAACAATATCAGTAACCAACTCTATACGCCGGGAAACAATTTTAACTTTGTGGATTTTGACGTGGACGAGAATGGCAAGTCGCTATTGTTCAGTCATTTGAGCAGTGTAGTAGCTTTTGATTTGAAAATTTTCATTCTTCAATAACCACCAAGCGAGCGAACGAATTATCATTTTTATTCATCTTAAATACATTATTTATCGTGGCTACTGGTAAACGTATTTTAAAATTATTATCAACTGAAATCGTTATCTCGTGCAGGATTATGGGTCATCTATGGTCTCGCACCGAAAAATACAGTAGTCATGAAAATAGATCCGATCAGTATGATCCCACAATACGCCTGGAACATCAGCGTGGATCATCATGAATTTGGAGAAATGTTTATTGCCTCCGGCGTTTTATATGCCGTGAACAGCGTTACGGATCGAATAATGAAAATACGGTATTACTAGAAAAATAATATTAATTAATATATTTACCTAGTTTATCCTATTAAAATCTTTAAACGTCCCTCGGTATGCTCGACCAACACCAAGCAAACTAACTTCGACTAAAAACCATTATTGATCCCATAATTTTGATTTAATACAGATTGGCACTGGACCTCTACAAGGGTATTGTACTAGATGTGATTCTATCGTTTACTAATCCGTTCAGACGCACCACGATGATCGGCTATTATCACAGAACAAAGGTGAATATCAAGTAATTGTAAAATTAGTTACTCTAGTTATTACATAAAAATCATCTTTCAACGTAGGAACTTTACACGTGGAACAAGGGATGTCAGTTAGCTTATCCAGTGAAGTATCAGGACGTTGGCTATACCAACAACACCAAAGAGGAAACTAAGGAAATGGACGCTATTGCCGAGGATCTTACAGGATACGAGGTCTACAACAACAGATCGCGTTATCATCTTCGGAACGAAAATTAGTGATAAGAAATCTTTTTCAAAAGAAATCGAAAAGTACATTTTTTCTTCAAACGAGTCGGACGTTTCACGATTATAATCTCTGAAAGAACTTTTCTCAAGAATCTCTACTTTATGGATTCTCGACATTCGCAGCATGGTGAAGGAGGGTGGGGAGGTGGGGGATGGAATCGATAATCGTCTCATCATATCATTATTATCCTGTCACGACATCGAATATATTGTTTGCGAAGTCGTGATAATACACACGCGCATATATATATATATACACACCGTATACTTACTTGTGTTACGGTTAAATATTTTTTACAGAAGATTCGTAGAACAGCAGAGCGAAACGAAAACTACAACTATTTAGGAATACGGCAAAAAGGTTATGAAAATTACGAAGATCGAAGGAAGAGCAAGTTGTTATTTTACTAATCGTGTACATAAATTTGACACCTTGCGCTCCTTGTGAGATGATTGGAAGTTAGGTTGTGACGAGCACCATCCCTTAATTGATAATTTTAACGAAACCTTGTCCTAGGGAAAGCAAGGAAGGACGTGGGAAAAACAGAAAATTCGATTCTCTCTGTGTATAGTGATTCTCTAGGTATAGACGAATCCCGAGGAAATTGTATTGCATCGATGTACTAGGACACATTTTTTATAATAAAGGAATTTACTTGTCAATTAAAAGAAACCTCATTGTCTTATCGTTGTCGTACTTTGTCGCAAATTCTTATCGTGGATTTGAACGCTTTAGCTTTTTTCTTTACATATTTTCATTGCGTTTCAAGCGAAGTCAATTTACCTGACGTCGGCTCGGATGCGATTTTAGGAAATTAATGCCTTTTTTTTTTTAAATTATTATGTGACGGCTAATTCATCAGCGGTCTTGTACCAACGCGCTATAATTTTAATCGCCGCGCTCGAGGACGAGTATTTTATTCTTTTGACAGCGTCATAATGTATTCCGTGCAACGAGCATAAAATTGTCTCCGGCATCCCAGCCGATTGCTGAAATACATGCAGAGGGAACAAAAAAAGGGATCGATAAAAGAAGAGTGGAATAAAAACGTAGAAAAGGAACGAGCAAGAAAAATTGTTTTAATGTTTTCTACGAGTCTGGCTTTAATGGCAAAACAAAGACGGTCACGCAATTGTTTCAGCGTAACACTTTTTCTCTCATCATTTGTCACAGTTCCAGGTTAAATTACTAATGAAAAATGTCTGGCAAAATTTTCATACGTTTCCACGTAACCCTTTCCTTGCAAAATTTGCAATGTTGATAACAACAATGATTCGTTAAGCACGTACAATCGTATAAGTCAACCATTAATTTGTTCTTCAAAATTTCAAATCTCGTAATTTTGGTCCAATAAATTATCGTTCGTCATGAAGACACCTTGTCACCAACAAATATTTTGCCTACCTCATCCGGCTAAGGTAGTACATAATTCCTCTTTATTTGCTACCATTAGAAACCTGAAAATGGATAAAGATTTGTAATCCGGCTGAATTTCATTAGTAATTTTCAGTTTTGATCAATTTGAAAAAGTAGGTATTTGCCGGCGCTTTTCTCGTTGGTTATTATCACGCGAGAAGTTGGTCCACGAGGTATAGAAAACCTCACGAGGTAAACGGTTGGAGTAACAACGCAACAGAAGAATTGGATGACTCGATGCGTCCCCCGTATGAATCATCACCGCACAATTTACCGAACTTCACTGCAGATTCAAGCTATGCATTATTACTATTACGAAGCAAGGAACCGAATGAAGCTTCGAACGGAACTAACGAAGCGAAAGCAAAGGTCGAACCTGAAGTCGGAGAAATCGTAAAATTCTTGCCAATTCATTATAATTATAATTCTATAAAGCGCGATTATAATTTATAGACGAGTTCAGGACAAAGACGGATGTTAAATTAATTAAAAACTTTATTAACGAAACGATTCGAAATTTGACATCCTCGTGTTCACTGAATTTGTCAAATATTTCCAATTTTACCCTCAGACACGATGTTACCACTCGAATGAACGGGGTAATACGTTCGAGCAAACTTCACGTGCTTTGTCAAGTTTGATTTAGAAGTAGTCAACCCTCAAAGGCCGCTGAGAACTAGTAGACAGATGAAGAAAAAATACGCCTCTAATTGGAAGTTCTGCTTCATTTCCACCCTTGCTTTTATCCCTTCGTATCTTCATACCTCGAAACCTCGGTCTCTGACCTTTTCAGCCCTCCGCCCTCATACCCTAACTCTTCCACACTCTACACTTCACTTTAGTCGAGTCCACTTCAGGACCTCTCCAGGACAATAATGATTAGCATACAGTGTCGCAGTGCAGACTGGTGCACTTAGATCGAAATGTCTTTGACCTTTGGTCGTTAGAGGGAAAATAGAAGGGTGACCTTTGGCTTCCATTAGATTACACGATTATTGATGTTACGTCAGATTGACTTTGGCTGGTAAAATATTTGAAATTACTTAACAGTTTCTTCCTATTTCACCAGTTTCACCATCAGTAACCAATGCACATTGGAATTTTATAATATTGAAAACGACAACTGCATTTCTTGGAATTAACATTTTTCAGATTCCGCTTGCAACATAGAATTTTTTTCAAAATATTTTTAAATTCATGAAAATTATTGGTGCTTTTCAAAAATGGTTCTGTTCCATATTCCGATAATACCTGAACTATCCATTGGGTGGAATTTCCTTTTCATCTTTTCAATGCATTATCATACCTTCATTGTTAGGCGACTTAAACGATCTTGCCTCCAAGGGTATATATTTCCATTCTAACGAGTTGGTTCTAATGAATAGAGGGTTACGACCTGTCAGGTGGCGCGAGGCTTCTGTGCGAATCTCGTCAACGTTGCTGAAAGGCTAGTGAATTCCGTGTGAATGGGTTCCAGCGCATCCAGGCAGCATAGAGCACACGTGCGGATACACGGGTAGGATGTGGCCGAGTGTCTGCAAAAAGCACGCATTGTTCGGAACGGATATAGTGCAACATGAGGTCACGCGACAAAGGCGCCGTTAAGTGCATGTGCAAGCTCCGATACAAGTTGGGGATGATTTGAGCTTTTCATCCTCACTTAGCACGATACTGTATAATGTTTCGGTAGGTTAATCTATACGCGGAACGAGTTAAGGGAAATACTTAATTTCCAAGATAACATTGAAAACGCGATAGAGGCAAAAGTAATTGATACACGTGAAAAGAAAACTAAGAAAATTCTTCTATCTTTGCTCTTTTAATATCATCGGGTTATTACCCCTCTTTTAATAAAGAGCGCCACTGGATGTCCCTTCGAGCAAGACTTTAGACCTCTTTAGATTTCACGCGATACCGAGCAATTTTATTGGCAAGAACCTTCAAAGTGTCTTCTTTCGGTAGACCAAAAAAACGTATCTCGTCAAAGCTGACAAAGCACGCAAAGAAGATTGTAAGAAGCAACCGTAATTTTTAAGGGAGACTCTTAAAATAACGTGGAAAACAGCTTGACCGTAGCAACTATTACTGTATCGTGCACATCCGACACCGAACGCCTCATTTGAATTTCAAGTCTGTCCTACGATCGTTTTTATAGAATTTTGAATACGGAAACCCCGGACACGATCATATCTAAGAAATTGTGATCCTTAAAAAAATATATGTTCCTCATGGACGCCAGAGCGTGTGTTTCGATTTCCGTACGTATCAACGAATTTCATGAATACAAAGAACCTTCGGGAAGAAAAATAAAAATTCGATCTTACGTACCCTGCGAGCACCCATTGCTTGGTCATGGTTCAGCCCGGTGCTGGCAGTGGCGTTGGTTGGCATTGTGTGCTGGGGCTGTCGCCATGAGTCAGGCGTAGGATAACACTGAGTCCAGGATGAATTCAGAACCGGGGGATTCTAGAAAGGGATTAAGGGATGCTTCAGAATTGGCCACGTTTCCCACAGTGAAAAGCTCCGGTTGGAGTTTCCTAGGAAGCTCCGTGACGTCATTGTCTCGACCACGGCGAAGCTTGCGTGGTGAAAGCCGTGCGATTCACTGCCTTGAGGTTTCCATTTCCAACGTTGTATAGCAACTGAGCTTACCCGATTTAACTGTAGGTGCGGATTATGCAGCACCTAACAAAGCAAGCTACCCTCTGGTAAATGGATCAAATATTCGAAACTCATTTTCGAAATCATGAAACTCCGGGGTCGTTTAATATTTTACACAATGGATACAATGCAGTTTGTTACGAATTTCACAGCATAGAATTTCAAAACTACAATGTTCGAGTTCGCAATGCACGTACGAATGTTTTTAGTACGTTTCGGCGAAGTTGACGTTATTAACGTGGAATTCGAATTGAGTGAATTCATTATTTTCAATTTAACATAATTGCACCCTTCATCATAAACCTTATACTGCTTCACAGTAGACGTATTACTTACCCACGATTGATTGGGCAAATATTTAAGGGTTGCTCTATTACACCTAAGAGTTGGCGCCGACTCTGAAATGCTTTGGGAATGCCCGTTATTGCTGACAGGGTGCATCCATCATCCAGAATATTGGTCTGGACCAGGCACCCAACCCTTTTCCAGTCACTGTAATTCCCACGCACCCCTCCATAAATACAAAGTGTTACATAAGTATAGGACATACCTATAGATTTGAGTGGCTGCGAGTATTTGGGTCTATGGTTACGTCTATCTAGGGCAGGGGCTGAGGGGAAGCTTACTGAACGGCCAGAGAATCCTACATATTGAAATTCATGAGTTATGACTAACGTATAGAAACGCGCAGCATCTATCAGAAAATAGATACGTTTCTATCCTGCGAATTGTAGTGCGACGCTCAAAGGACCTTGAATGCTAATAGGTATCAATATCGAGAAATTCACGTTGTACTGTTCCTGTTTGTTTTTTACATCCGGAAATTTTAAACACGTAATTATTAAATTCAAATTTGTTCAATTTGTAGTTTTTATTATTTTTTAACACACGAAATATTCAGGTGTTTCTTATGTCTCATCCTTTGTCTGCAATGACGATTCTATGAAATTTATGTGTTTATGGATATTCGTGCCTAAGAAAGTTTTTAATTCAATTTCACGAGGAGATTCACGCGTTAAGCCGATATACTTGGCGCGAGTAATTTTGATATTAATTTAATTTTCGCGAAAGCAAAACAACGCACATACACGTGCGTATACTTTGCTACGTCGAATGTGGGTTTTTTTTTATTAATCTTCGCATAAAACTCGTCCCACTTCACTGAGCCAGACGACTGCAAAATATATTGATACACATGAATAATACATGTAGCGGATATAGTGTAACGTATAATGAGGTCAGAGTATATAGGATCGTAGACAAAGAATAACAAGGAGTATTATTATTTCCAAAATTCGATGAAACCAATAGGGTCGTTCGCTTTTTGGTGGAGATGACTACATTTTTTTTTTTTTTTTTTAAATAATCCAATTGCAATTTAAATTGTACTAACTTGTTCCATGGACCATTTTAATTTCTGCATACAAAATCTTTTTGTAATCTCAAGGCAAAAACCGTATCCCCAGGCATTTTCGAGATCTTTAAATGTAATTTTTGCACTTTCCAAAACCAATAGAATCGCCAACCTTAAGAGTTTAACGATAATGGGTTTTTTTTTTTTTTTAAGTAGTCTGGTCGCAATTTATAATTGTGAAAAACTATCGGCCAGAAAAATCTCTCGTGTATACAAATCTATTCATTAGCTGCTATGTCATTTTCCACTCTCGTTATCGTTTGCCTTTAGAGAAGCTTTTCCACCCATAGCGATCTTTGCTGCGAGTTTCGTCTCCTTGCCAAAGAAGCACCTCTAATTACATTAAGTCAGTTTGATTACCTTCGCAGTGAAAGTTCGAAGCCAATTATCTTAACGCAAAGATTCTGTGTTTGACTTCACCCCTTCGACTGCTTTTATCCACTACGATCTAACGCTAAGAAGGATCTCTTTTCTGTGAGATAAAAATGCTGTGACGAAGGTTTGAAATGGGTTATGAAATCTGAGGAGATATTTCAAGGGATTACCTAAAGTAGGAGTAGAAATAACTTGGAACTTTATTACATATTTTCGTAGGAACTCTGATTTCGAGTCTATGCAGATCAGGTATGTTTATTTTAGTTTTGCTTGTCAAATCAACGTTCCGTGTTCAATTATTAATTTTAACATGCCTTATCTAGTTCCTGACTTTATATAATTATCGTCTTTTAGGAATTCATGAGAAACTGTTGATTTTGAAGATAATGCTGTAACCTGTTATTATTGTACCTCGAGATTGTCGAAAGTGACATATTACGTGAAATAAATTCAACTAATAAGTTATCTTTTTATTCCAAATTAATTGTACCTTTTTTATGTAGAATTATTACGTCGTGCATATTACCATTGGTTTTACTGCGTTGTACGTCGGTAAAGTAGAAATGATACTTTGGGAGATCTTCGCGCAAGGTTACTTGCCATTCAGGGGTAAGTAATATATTTTTATGTTAACACGTCGAGCATAGTCTTGAGCGATGGCAGCACGTGTACTTTCCTATAAACTAGTCTCTCTAGGGTAACAAGACTGTTCTGGGATGCGATCATGTACCTTAGGTGACCGTGATAATGCGAAAGTCAAAAGCTTTTCTCGTCAATTCTACAGTCTGCGTTCTTCATACTCCAACAAGTGATTGACTGCTGGCAATTCAATTCAGAGGGCGAAGCGAATAAAAGAGAGATGTGGGCTAGGAAAAATAGTATATTGCATAGGATTAAATCAATAAAAGTAATTCGAATAAAGAGTTGTTCCTAATCGAAAATTTTGAGCATCAAGAAGATCGATAACTATGCGCTTTAGGAGTTGGTTATTATACTGTGTCATGCAAAAGAGTTCCCTAGACCTATAATGTTACAGATTAATAATTACACTATACGGTATAAGGATGGAAGAATAAATTATATTTATTGTTATCAATGATCGGCTGTTTTGTATGATGTAAATAAAAAAATTAAATAACGACTACAATAAATACAAATCTTTATTTATACCTAAATATTGATAACCTGAATACATTTTATTATATTATTTCAATAGTGTGTAACCGGAATAGTATGGGAAGCTATTATACACGTATACAGGTCGATTGAATGCGAAGGAATTAGCAATGGCAAGTGCAGGATTTGATTCGAAATCTTCTTCGAGAACGCTAGATGGCGTTGTAGGCTCGGGACTTCTGGACGGAGTGGTCGTCGGGATGCTTGGTGTCGTAGTTGGAGCTATGGTAGTCGTGGTTGTTGTAGTGGTCGTAATTGCCGGTGGTGAAATGGAAACTTCCGGTGAACCGTAATTTTGCACCGATGGAGGCCCGTACGTTGAGAATTGATTCTGATGAGGATTGAATGGCCGGCTTGGTCGCCAACCACGTGGTCTGTATGGCGGTAACTCCGCCATTGTGATTCCCACTAACAGAATGACTGTTATCACCTGGTAAAAGAAAACGTAAATAATAACTCAAGAAACGAAGAAACATTATACACGACTGTTTGCTGTTAGAGGAAACTGACGTACTGGAAACAATGTAAAGTACATATTACAAGTTGATTCATTTATTATCAATCTATATAACGTTGGACTTTCACACGGAGAAGAATATTCGAGAATTCTTGTCAAGTATTGCACGTGATTGGTTAATCCTACCTAAATCCTACACGATGGAAACGTAGCCACGGATCACTGTCTACAATTTGTACTCATGTATCTGCAGTCGGTATGTTTGAGCAGTCCTGTATATTATTAATATATGCCATTCAACTGCATCGCACAAACTCAAGTTTGTTCTGTCGTAGGAATTAAATGGCCGGGCTAACTTCAGTCGGTGCCTGCAAGCCGAATAACTGTATACACTTGGAGTTGTAATAGTCGATGGAATATCAGCAAGCTGAAAAGAGGTAAATACTATTTTTCGTTTTAAAAACTCATTTCGTACGTCAATTTTAACGAGCAATTAGTGTTAACGGTTTTGCTAGTTGCACAGTTGGTTGCAAGTGGGTTCTATTAAAACTCGTCGAATATTAGAATCCACGTAAACTTGTCGAGTGGAATGTATCGTTTACAGCTCTCACATCGCTGTTCGTGTTTTCAGTGTAAAATTTTAATTGGATGACAGTGAAATTAACTATTAATTAACAGAAAAATTTAAGAAATGAAAAGTACCACGATCGTAGAAAAAAATTATCTCTGTATTTGTCAAATAAAATACATCAATATGGAATTCGACATGGAAAATAAACATAAGCTGAGCCAGCATGCTTAGTTACTTTAATATATAAAAGAATAATACATTACGTAATGCAGACTGTCCAGCTTCAGCACATCATAAACTTCCTAGGTCACTTTTACACTACTCTTTTTCTTAAGCATTCACGTATCTTTAATCTCTTAAAAATCTCTTTCACTAAACAACGTCTCTATTGATTTTTCGACACGCTTTTCTTCAAAACAATTTTTGTCTCACGGTTTAAGTTCCTAATCGAAATTTCGAACTGCTCATTATTTTATCCCACAGTCAAAATTCCTAGTATGGAAATACACGTTCGTACAGTCCATTTATGATAACGTGTTAGGGACATTTTGCCATCTGTCACTTTCAGCTATTTTACTTTTTGAATTTTATCGTGAATTTGCTATTATTGAGTTATCATCCGTATTAAGAGATTTTAGTATTCTTCAAAGTGAGTTAGAGCTACCGAGTGACGCTTTAGCGTTTAATCTAATTTTAATATCGCAAAATGCAATTGGCTCTCGGTTTAATCGTATGCGCCGCGTAATGCATTTTTGATTAGTGTTAACTTATGAGAGCGTCACAATCATCATGACTAGAAGATCGATCATCTCTTTTGTTGTATTATCTAAAAATGCAAAAGCCCAATGGAACATAACGTTACGACGTCCTATAAATTTCATTGTGCTTTGACAGTGCAGCGTTTAATTAAAACTCAGAGATTAAAGACTAGAGTCACGATTATAGCACACGGGATCCATCTTCTTCCTCATCCTTATTGGATTTATACCTCCAACGAGTTCAAATACTAGATCTATCCTTCTTTTTTAACTACCGGCTATTCTTCTGCCTGAAGTCAGGCACAATAGGGAAGTTTTGACCTCTGTTCTGCAACTTTTTTCTTGTTCCATGGAATCGCAAGAGTTTAATCAAAGATATAGTTATAGAGAATGTCATTCCTTGCGTCAATGTACATTCACAGTGTTTAATTGGACAAAGCTGTTAGAAATATGTAAGACACAATTTTTTCGACGACCAAAGTCAATTTATTCATTCCTTAAGAAACAGCTAGATAAAAGTTGCACTTATAGTCACCATCCAGGAACATTGCACAAGCTGAAGTTAGACGTCAATTTGATTCTAATTCATTATAATGCATTTATTAACGTCAAAAACGAGTCAACGTATTATATAATTTAACTCTGTTTCAACTCTGATTAAAAAAAAACCATGATTCATCAGTGTAAATTGTATCGAGCTACTATTGCAGTAATAGCAGTATTAGTCGAGTGAAATTGATATTACTTAATAGCTGCTATTATTGGTGATTTTTCATTTAGACAAAATTAATAACAAAAGATAGTACAGACAGAAGAGGAAGTGTTGAGTCAATTTGGTATAAACTGAAGTTCGAAAATTTGCCGTTAGAGTCATGAAATAGGTTTTGTTATCGAATTGTGTGCATTTCACTTGTTTAAGTGTGAAAAGTCGTAGATTCTTCTGCTGCAGTAGTCATAAGGTATCAGGCAATGCACAAAGATACACGTGAAAGACTATACCTACGCTAGTGGGTCAAACGATAGAAAGGGAAAGCAGAATAAAAAATTTTTCAAAATCACAATTATGCTAATAATTTTTTTAGGGATTTGACACAATACTGCGGGTTATTATGTCTAGCTTACCTTCATTGTGCACCAATCCAATTACACATGCTGTGCCTTCTGTGCTGGTTGTCTAGTAACTTTTTGCGAAAGTCATGAAATCCTTAATTATATATGACCCCCCCCTGTGTTTTTTAATTTTTGAGACTCATCCCTACCACGTGAACCCACTGCGCCATATTAACCATTGTGAATACAAATAACGCCGACCTTAGTATTTCACTTTGAATTTCGTAACAGTGTGAAACCGCACGTAGCATTTTCCTGGTGGCCAAAAACACAGCGGGTAAAGCTTGATTTTCGATAAAAAAGTTGTAACAGGAATATAGAAATTATGACGTCACTGTTTCGATTCTTAGATACCGCTAAGATTTCTTGCTAAAAATGTTAAGAACGTTTATTTATTTTTTTTTTATTCTCACGTTCAATTTTATTAAATTTCCTGATTTAGGGAAAATAAATAAAAATCAAATTATACTGAAAATCTTATCGGTACGCCAATTTTATGGGTACGAAATTTTGGTATTGTATCACGCGTCATAGGACTTCGTAACTTGTTACAAGAGTCGTAATTCGTGATTCGAATTATGCAAGCTAGTTTAATATGATCATTCTGGTCACGTGTGACAAGATGACGTCGCGAAGTATTGGGTAACCTTATGAAAATGTCTCGTCGTAAGGACCTTTCAATGCGGAATGAATTACTTCTACGTTTTTATTTTGGTATTCGTATTAGAAATAGAAATTGCTTATTTGCTGATTGTAACAAAACAAATTCTAACCGCGTACAGGACCTTGACACTTTCCAAGGCGAATTACGACCGACTAGTGATTTACATTGAATCTTATTATTGACCATGTAAATTATTATATCATTAGACGTAAGAATGTATTTTGAAAAACACAAGAAAATATTAATATTTCTTTTATTGAAAATCTAATTAACCATCTTTTGTCAATTAGTGGAAATTAGTGGATTGTTTTTTCGTATTGCCTTTCTACTAGACTAGACTACATGTTACCCTCGAAAACGCTATTAGCTATTGAACATTTTTAGAAACTCCCTGGGTCACGTGTCATTTATATTTTCCGGTTGTTTAAGAAGGAATATGCTTTATCGACTTGAGCAATCGCCGACACACTTGTCGAGTTTTCCATCTTTGCGGCGAAAATGCCAGATGGAAGCACCATCGTATTTCCGGAACAAATGTGTCCGGTGAACATTAATGCAATAAGATTGACAAGTTTTTGCCTAGAATAAAGGTTTGTACCAGTCAAAATAATATTTAAAAGAAAAGGGACCAAAAATATATCGGACTTGGATAAATATATTAAAAATATATTTAACCTCTAAAAATATACTTGACTTTCTTGTGTCTGTGATTTTTCACCCTTAGAAAGCTTTGTGCCTTACCATCCTTTTTCTTTGCCCTCCCGCTCCCGTAACACCTTCCCCAATGATGACGATAACTTTGTACCACGGGTAGCATTTTTCTCTACTTCTTCCCTTTTTTTGTATATAGATCCTTCCTTATTGTCAACTCACGAACCCTCCTAACATTTTCAGCATTTTTTCAAAATTTCACGATTTAGCCTAGGTTTTCACTTTCTCTGTCTCCTCTCGTTCGCTGATCCCATTTTACACTTCATTTTTCTCTGAAAACTTTTTTCACTGTCATTTTCACCCCATCATTTTTTTTTCCCCCTTTGTCATCCTCTGCACTATATATAAATATTTGAGAATTCGGTAAAATTTTCCTTGTGAAGAAGAAAGAAAAAAGGCGCACAAGGAGATTAGAAAACATATGAAGGATAAATATTGAATTATTACTTGTAGGAAATTTTCTAACACAATTAATGCAGCAATTTAATTTCTTTCATGTCCACTTTTCGTGTTGCTTCTTACGTCCTCATTAATACGGTTGTTTCACGTTCTTACTTATTTGCTTTTTCGAAGCTCTCCTCTCCTACCACCAGGCGAGGATAAGCTATTGGTTAAAAAATTCATTTCAACCTCCTAAGCATGCTATGCCTCCCGGGGAGCATTTGCAATGTTTTCCTTGGCTCTTTGATCCTATAATTTATGTTCTCTGTGTTAGTTGATTTTGCCAACGATATATTATTTTGACTGTACTGTATTTTCCTAATGTAAAAATGTATTATTCATACCGTATTGCTTTCTATTTCCACATTGTATTTCGACGAGGATATCCGACGAGAATCAATATCGAATTGCAGACAATGTCTCCTAGGGGATTTCGGGACGTTTACTAGGGATAATTGAGAACAGACGTCCCGTTTCCATCCGGACTGCAATTTCACGAGCAAACTGGACCATCCTTGAGTGGATTGCGATGTACCTGTATTGCAATTAGTCGAATTATGCGAATAAATTGTCACTAATTGATTAACGTTGGTCATCGTGGTAATTTTCGCTTTCGCATATTTCAGAATGACGCGATTCAAATAACTAGGGAATTTAATGTAATATATTTGGTCGTTTGGCATGAATTAAAAGCATTTCCTGTAGCAACGCTTAGGGAATAATGTCTTTGGGGAGATATTCCGTGCCGGAATTGGACGGTAGATTGGATTTTATTTTACTCAGTGATGTAGACATTTTTTTAAAAAAGGAACATGTACATTTTAGAAAGTTTAACTAGAGTTCACTATTCGTCACTATGACGTTAACCAATACAATAAAAAATACTTGTCCAAATATTGATTATTAATTCCCCAATGAACCCTTTAATCACGACCTGACGTAACTTATGACAAGTAATCGTAAATTTGTCAGCAGCAAAGATTTTCATTGCCCTGATATTAGCAAACGTCTAACAAACTTGTTCCAGAACCGGAAGTGATACGACACCATAGGTCGAAGTTGAAGTATGAATAAGTAAATCGTGGCCAGGCAGTCAAACTAATCGCGAGACTAATTCATCATCCGGTAACTTTGTTAATAAAATATTCTCTCTCCCACGTTGTCCATATTAAATGACTCCTTTTCTCATCAGCCTTGAAACCTCTCTGGAGCAGTGTGTATAGTAACCGGAAACTGTAACTACTTCCTGGGAGTCATCAGAGACGAAATCGCACGACCTTCGCACATGCATATGCGGGAGCAGGTTGGCTATGCACATGCAAGTAACGTGTCAGTGGACGAATGCAGCCAAAATTGTCTGATGAATATGCAACGCTTATAGGGCATGTGGGAATTAAGTGGAAGTTACGTAATACTCGTGCTTGGACATTCAACTCCATTTCCGCGGCCATTTTCCATGGCCACGTAAAAGTCGACGTATAGAGATACATAGGTGTTAGTCCACAAAAGCCCATTGGAGTTTCAAGTGCGCGATAACCAACTCCTTTCGTCTACCCCGACCTTGTACATTTGGGTTAGAGCGACGCAAGAACTTTGCTCAAATTCAATTTTCAGTTTTTCCTAGCTATAAATTATTTGGTTTACCGAGTCCGTTAATACGTTTCTGCAGTTGCGACATAGTGGTCCAAGTAGAATTTTGGGATCGATGTTGCACGGTGATGGCCAGCATGTGGAAGGTGCATGTGCATCCGCAAGGCAAATTTATGGGGAAAACGCAGACCAGATGGCGCTAGCGTTCCGCGGTTAAAGCCAGACTCACCGGATAGACACGCCACGCGACTCTATAGCATCGTCTCGAGCTGCGCCATAATTAACCGGTGTAATTCGCCAGGTAATTCGGGCTTCTTACCCCCTAAGACTGTTTGGCGTACCGATTGCCAGTTACGGGTGTCGCACACATAGATAAGTGTAACTTTGTAAGTAATTTAATTCAGTGCCTGGATTAATTGAAAATTCTAGAGTTTAATTATCACAGTTAGTCACGTGATGCTTGTAATGATATAGCGATAAGACATTGATAACGTAGAAATTTGTATACATTTCAGTAACTTTTTTGATTTATACACGAATTTCAAAATTCTTGCTTTTTCATTCTTCTAGGTATACATAAGTACCCGAACTCATTATTATATAATTTTGAATGTGGGTTATTTTCGATAAGATACGATCAATCATATGGTGAGCTCATCGATTGACCAATTCAGAGGACTCGAAACTAGCGCAGATACCAAAAGGCATGTACGAATGTAATTTGGGGTCTAAGCAGGGCTGCCAACTTTTCGTATTGTACTCGTGGAATCAAGACAGTCAGACATTGCCCTTTTGTCTCGGTAAGGTTATGTCATTAGCGAAACTACTAGAGGCTTCCTGAGTTTGCAGTTCGAACTTACCTCAGACTGACTTCCTGTCATACATATACTGACTCCTTCGCTGGATATAGTTGGCTGACTGCCTGACTGACTAAACTTCTATGATGACTAACTAGCAGTTGGTTAACTGGATATTCACCTAGGTATCAGATAACCTTACTATCTATTCGACTGACTTGTTCCTAGGTATCACCGTATGGAAGATACAGGAAGTGTTTTGTGCATTGTTCATCCCATAAAAGGAATGTGCTTGGATGCTGCAGCAAAAATTCGTATTCAAAATTCCCAACGAACTGCTGAACGGATCGAGATGAAATTACTAAGAGATATTGAGTTTCGTATACGAATGGTATAGTTACTTTCAACGTGACCTGTGCTTCCGGTTTCAAGACGGTGCTTATGGAAATATCCGGGAAATTAATGTTCAATGGAAACCCAAATTCATTAGTTAACTATGTAGACTTTGGACCATCTCCTTTACCTGGATGCTTTGAAGATAATATTATCTTTATATACTTAATTTTTGGCTATTTCACGCATCGTATTTATACAATAAACGATAGGCTTTCCAAGCTTTTGAACGATCAAACAAATCGATCGTAGTTCATTGTTGAACGAATTAATCACGCTGATGGGGAAACTGGCTGATCGAATTGGTCTAGTTTGCTGAGTATTAGACAAACTGGCTATATCAAACAGCTGTACAGTTTTATGGGTTGGAAAGATGTACTTGCCAAGTGCGTCAATGAGAAGGAAGAAAGCCCAGCGAATTATATAGCATTAACGCCTTAATATTCTCTATTTATCTCGGTTGCCCTTTTAGTCCCTTCAACATTCTTGGAAATGTCTGTTGGCAAAATTGAGTTAGGGTCGCCATTGTCGTGGAAGCCGTAACATTTAATAATGGCTTCGCTATTTGCAAATGTTATGCGCCATTTCGAATTTGCCAAGAGCTTTCAACTTCTGTCTATATATTGAGCGATATGTCTAGCGGTAATATTTATCATGTTCATCGTTAGAACGCGCGATATAACTTTCTTATACTTATGATATTTCAAAAGACTCGGTCGATTTTAATTAATAATATATTATTTTTTATTTACATAAAATTTAATCGACACCGTTTCTCGTTGTTGCACTTAGCCATGCATTTATTTTTACATATGTTCCTATACCTATGCATTGGTAAATTTCACGACTACGATAATTCTATATTTATATATATAATAATATTATAAGTCGTCATAAACAAAAAGCAGCGAGCGATGTTGCAAACGCGATTATCGATTTCTCCTATGACGCTGTTAATATATTCCGAATAGCATGTGACATCAAATATCGAATCATCTATGAGAAATCATTTGGCATTCGACACACGTCAATGGTTCTATCAGAATGTGCTGTAGAAATAAAACTATTGTTATTAATATTACCGCTATTGTTGTACAATGGTAATGTTAGGTATGCACGCTTGGTGATAATCTATTTATTAAATTATCATCCGCGGAATTTATACACCTCAGAGACGACTTTTGTCCATTGGACGTCTTAAAGATGTCTTTTCGATATTACATGTTTTTCTGGGTCACTTGTACTCGTATTGACATTTGGAAATATTATCGTCACTGTGTAACTGTATTTCAATGTAGCTGTAACAATTATTGAAATTACGAAAGCTATTGACTTTATTTATTTTCGCAATGCACGTATTTTGGATTTTAAGAATTATTGGAAATATATCAGTTTTTGTATTCTGTATTATAATAGGTATTTAATATTTTTTCATTTTGACAGATCAACGGGAATTATATCTTTTTGTGGTTACGGTGCCACGTGCTATTGCATTTACTATTGCGATAATTCAATTCTTCCTAGTGACAGTAGTAACTTCCAAGGGCAAACGCGTATAAGAATATCGACTAAATCGCTAGTCTTTACATTACATGGAGATTCTACGCCACGTGTACGGTTGGTCTATATAAACGGATAGTACATGTAGTATCTATAATAGTCCTTTGCGGTGTACCACGCGTAATATAGATATGTATAACATGGAGATACATTCTATTAGACAATCCCTATTATGAGGAATTTACTTAGTAAAATTCCATAGTTCCGTATAAAACGAACATTTACACTATGACTTACAGGATCACGTTGCATGAAAATTTGTAAACGTTAAAATTCACTGTAAAACATTTGACGGCATATCACGAATATATTTTATATTTGGAATTTCTTGCAGCAGACTTTTCGATGGTTATTAATTGAAGACGTTATCTTGCACGCAGTGGGCTCTCTCATTATATTTTTCATTTCTTATCAATATCCGTGCAATCGTCGAGTACAAAAAGTACGTTGCTGTATTTTCCGGGAACGATGATGAAGTGTCCCGGTAGGGGACTGGTAAATTCAGGGTGGATAAAGAAAAAGATGTCACCCTATATATGGGCCTTGGGGCGAGGACGATTTCTGAAGACGAGTCCCAGGAAGTAAAGAGGACGATATCCTGTTTCGAACGTTAACCGGAAATAAATCTTTGCTACCGGAAATTCATTCTCCACTGTCGAGAGCAGCCTTGCATACTACCCGAATTTTGTCGAATTCGTAAATGGCCCCGGGCCACTCACAATTGACAGAAGTCGACAGGATCATTAATGATATTTCCAAGTGGACGATTGCGTCACTAAAGAATTTTTGAAAAATGCATTTATTTTGAAATATATTTTCACATTACATAGCGAGCCTATTAACCTGAGAAATCTATTAAAAAAAAAATAAAAAAAGTCAAACATTAATATTTGCAATTATTTAAGAAAATAATTATATGTAGCATTAAATAACGATTATACATAGTATCAAATATAATATATTTTTTGGAATTTCGATTTTCTAGCAAAATTTTGATTATCCAACCGTTAAGAGGATTTGGTCGTAATCTCCAAAGTGCGGTCACAGGAATATCTCTATAACTTTAATCCCTTGGTTTATTTCCTTGGATTGGTTGGGGGTGGGGATGGGGCGAAGGTAAAATACACCCTGCGTATCGTTGGAATATTCGATGGTCGTGCTACGATTCGCGTGCTAGGATTTTACGAATTTTCAGACTACCAAAATAAGGGATGAGAAATACGCGAGAGGAATACTACGAGGATGAGAACCAGAGGAGTCGAGAGACAGCGGAATTCTTTTTATCTGGGTCATAAATAGATGTCACGGCCATGTTTGTCTAGTACTTTCCACGCCATCTTCAAAGTGCATGTCTGGCTAGATACGTACCGGTACCACTCCGTGTACTTTTCGCCAGAGGTGACATAACTATTTGCAATGCCAGTGATACTAGTGCTAGATCTAGTATCAGTACTATCACTGTAGCAGCAATTGTCTATACCAGATATACACTGGTACAAAACTAACTTTAATCGATAATGCTTAGTATTCACCAATTGAACAAGATTAACCCCCATCAACCCCTTTAAGCCAGAAAAATCGCACTTGTCCATTTTCGAAACAGTCCTACGTGCCTAGAACGGACAGTTCTTTCCATCCTTTAGAAAAGCGTCTATTCGAATGTTTGCATTCACAAAGAATGACCAACGAAAAACGTCAAAGAAATGTTTATTATCCGTGTGAACTTTCGATGATCGTTAATTTGAGAACCTTAGGATAAATTGCCAGGTGGCGATCACGTAATTCTCAAGCAGATAATAACCAGTGTTTAATATAGTGCGTCTGGGGCTGAGGGGTTGGCTGGATAGCGGCAGCCTGCACGTAATAACGCTTCCAAGGATTCTCCAGAGCAGGCTGTTTCCAACCGGATGCGAAGGGATGGGCGAAAGAGGAATATAAGGGGTTGGTTGCTAGGTAGATATATATACACACGTGTATGGTAAGGGTGGAAGGCAGGCCACCTCTTACATAAAGTTTGCTGTCGTATGAGAGGGTGGAAAAGAGCTTATACCTACTGGAATTTGTCTTTTTCCTTAACCTTCCTACTGGCTGGCTAACCTATATATATATATATATATATATATATATATATATATATATAGGTTATATATATCATATATACGATTTGTATACAACTATATATATGACTACACATGGACTATATATACACATAAAACATACCTAGTGTGTTATCCACGAGGTGGGGGATGCTGCGTAATCCTTTGGGACACGTACAAGGAACATGTACCAACGACCGAAAGAGAAGAGGGTCAACAATCTAAATCTCTCCAAACGTAAATCTAACAAATTTTTGGTACCGTAAATTACATGCGATTGTATTGTATTTCATTTAAATCTTCTACTTGTATGACATTTATTAACTATGATTGTTATTCGTATTGTTGGCTACGATTTTACTTATGATTTTTCGTACTGACTCTGGAATGCCTTCAGGGTGATTGATTTGCGAGACTAAATCGAAATTTTGATATCATACAGATATTTGGTCTACGTCTACTACGTCTACGTTGAGTTTCCGGAAGACCCAATTCCGTCCTTTGATACCAATATTTCGATTAAGAGACACTGACTTTGAACGTCAGCCTAGTAAGGATTTATATAAAGTTTATTTTACGTTAGCGAGGTCGACGATTTATGCTTCTCGGCGTGACAGAAATGAAAAAATAGAAATTCTTAATACAGGGACGATTTTTTAACCTAAAATAATCAATGTATGAATTTTTCTTTTTCTTTTCTTGGCTCCAGACATTTTTTTCAAATTTTCATTACCATTCGTACTTTTTTCTTGATCTGTATTAGACGTCGGGATTTTTTTAGAATATACGTTGTACGTATGCATATGTATTTACATGGTCTGGTAGGCGTATCACTATATCGCGTGGGGCCTTCAATAAAATTCTTGGGCAGGCTATAGTACAACCGTTGTGTGGCTCAAACGACAATAGCATATGCGCGAGGCACCACTCGAAGAAAGAAAAATTTCCTACAAATTGGGTATTCGTATGAAAATCCTATAAACGTATCGTATAGCGTCACGTGACACGTGCATTTCCTGTCGGTATTCTTAGAAAAGGACGAAGAATGGTACAGGTCGGGAAATATTACAATTTTCTGATACCGATCGAGAATCTCGAGTGAAAAGAAATAAGTACCGAATATAGATTTTATATATATACATAACATATAAGAAAATATTACGATTACTCGATAGTCTCTTGAATTCGTAGTACCATATTGTGTTGGAAGAAAATCTCGAGAATTCAGAAAACTATTGCAATTTCGATACGCCATTTGCGTGAGAAAGGAGAAAAAGATTTTTTTTTAATCTTACAGAAATGTTTTTACTCCAAGCTTCCATTTCTTTCTATGTAAAATCACTGCTTACGGATTATTCGTTATTAGTAAGGTAAAGAATAATTTACATATTTTTGTTTTGCAAAATCATTTAATTTTCACGTGCACAGCTGTTGAAAGAAAAGAGAAAGAAATTTAGTTATTATTAAAATCTAATTAAATTTTTATTTACAACCAGCTGTAGTACTGAATGACTTCACCCTAATGCACTATGGGCTAACAGAATCGGTGGGAATAAAAAAATAAATGGCTGAACGAATTGTCACGCCAAAGCTGAGATGTAGTATAAGGAGATGAGTTGCAAACAGCTGTTTAGACGTTGTATTTCCTATGAAGCTTTACACCTGGAAATGTGTCAATCAGATTCCAATGATTAGTGACTATATTCAAATTTAGCGAAAGCGTACAATAGAAAATCCGGGTATTACAGCTGCTCATCCGATATGATAGAGACTAGTCCGAGAGTGCGATTTCAAATCTAACTTCCAATTGAGTAATTGAGCACAATTCATCGAGTTTCCCATTACACAGATATCGAATCAAGAGAATTAACTGACATAATATATCGACGTATAATAAATTCACGCAATACATTCCCTAGTGGTCACCGTAATTTATGCTGTGGGCTACTACGATTAGATCAGAAAGATTGAACAGTCGTTTCAATGTAAAGCTCAAGTCGGCTTTTTATTACCTAACATTGTATATGTACCGTAACATGACAATTCGGACAAGTTACAAAAATAGATCAAAGTAAACACATTTAAGCTATATCGTGGAGCTTGATGGGTTATGATGCGTTTCTATGTCTCTTATATATTTAGTACTGCAGAATGTTTAAGTGTCGCTTTTAAGATCCTAATGAAGCAAAGGCCGAAAACGAGTCAAGATCAGTATAACATATATTTTGGGTTATGCTAGGAGCTCATAGAGTATTGCATAATTTTTAATAATTTTTCAATTGTAAAACGTAGTTGTCATTATTTGTAGATGGATTCGACGAGTATGATACGTTATAGTACGTTATAAAAGACTATTATCTAGATGGTTGTAATTGGATTTAGTTTGTAATTACGTACTTATACTTAACTAAGGGTTCGGTGGGAATAAAGAATGATTGGTAACAAAAACAGTTAGCTGAGGCAACGTTATCTGCGTAATAAACGTGGCGAGTGGAGCCATTGACAACGGAGGAAAGATAAACAGGTAAGAGATCAGATTTGTGTGATGATTAGATAACCACTGACGTATGAGACCAGGTTTATACTGACCTGGTAGACCAGGAACTGAAGATGGGTAAATAACTCAATGTTTGATCAACCATTGTTCAGTGCACAAGATTATTTTGAGAGACTAATCAGGACAAATTCAAATCTACCACCAATCCGGTGCATAGATACTTTGCTAGGAGAGGACGTGAAAAACAAGAAAATTGAATTCAGACATTACTGAACGTACTGGCTGCGGATATAATATGAATTTTAAGCCTTCCAGTTGCACTAGAAATATGTGACTATTAATAATAGCAATAATCAATTGTCATACGTTAGTCGCTCCATATGAACTTGTTGCACCATTATTTTGCCAAACTTACAAATTTCAAGTTGCAAGCAATTTTTATTTCTCTTAGAGAAATCATCGTCGTACTTGTCTTATGTACTTTATGTACTTAACGTTAAGTACGCTGACGGTACTTCCTTTGACAAGTACACTTTGCATGAAAATTTTTAAGTTTTGAACCACAAACGAGGAAAGACGTCTTGTTACGTTCAGAGTTCGAAGAAGAAGAGATTATTATTTCTCTTGGCTAAAGTTAGGGATGGAGATAGTGAGTGACAGAGGGGTTGGTTAGTGGGCGACTTTCATCAACTTCCCTACTCTCGCTAATTGAGTCTAAACCTGACTGTTTCTTCTTTGAGCTTAATGAAGGGAACGAAAGATAACGTTTATAATAAATATAATTAATAAATAATGGATTTAACTAACAAAAATTTGTGTGTACCAAAGTGACGAGGAAATACAAAAATTTAATGAACAGGAATATCCTTAGCTGGTACTTTTGAATCGATACGTTTTCTATTTCAAACGTTACTCCGGACTTGGTATTCCATGCAAAATGAAATCTAAAAATAAAGTGTAAATGTCTGAAAAATAAAATGAAGGTACGCTCGTATTTTTTCAATACTTTCATATTACAATTTCAAAAATATAACGTGCTAAGAATGTGACTCTGGAGGAAAAGTGTATGAAATTACGTTACCCGGATAACACAGAGGCGTTCGTAGGAAGCCTTTAGGATGTCAATGAAATCCTTAGAAATGCCTATGAAGCATCAGAAAGACGTATAAGAGATTTCTTATGTCGGTGGATCAAGATGTGTCACTTCATAAAGATCTCTGCAAAATGTCTAAGAGACTTTAAGCTTCAAAGTTCTAAAGAACTCAGAAGCCAGAAGTCCGGTGAAAGTTTTTTAGACTTGTGTGCCTTCTGGGTGAATTAAGATGTAAGCAAATGAATAGGCAATGTGATCAGACAAGAAACAATAAAAGAACAAGATTACATTATTTACACGCACAGGATGCTTACTGTCAATTCAGAGAAAAAAATATTACTAATAGTATTCAAACTTTAAGAACACATTCGCATACAGCAGTTACAAAAGGAAATGACGACCTGAGTGTCTGATCTTTTTGACGTAGGTTTAGCACCCATCCTAAACTGTCTATAATATCTCATATCTAACAATGAAAATTATAAACAGTCGGAAAGAGACGAATCTTCCACGTGCATCAATTCCAAAATTTCCCACTATATTTCTCATACGATATTAGACATGAAATAATTATTCGCATAAATCTTCCCACCGACATGGTCACGTTGTAGAAAATATAATCAAGGGCTGCTCTACTCCCTGATGAATTTTCCTTTGTCAATAGCTTCCACGCGAACGGTCGTTATGAACTTGGAGGATCCCATCATTCCTATTCCATATTATAACCTTTGTCATAAACAACCGGAATTTCGGATAGCAGTTTCAAATTGCCCTAACCCGGTCCTATAGGGTTATACACGAATCTAGGGATCCCCTGGACAATAATGGGGTTGGTCCTCCAGGTCCTCAGTAATGCTGTATGTTTCGTCATAGATCTTTGCTAATCCCTTTTATTGGACACCAAGAATTGCTAGATGAGATATATAGCTCGGTTGATAACAAAGCGACACTATATAGATGCACCGTTTGGTGGTCATTCGTTAAAAAGTGGGTTAATCGATGAATGGTAGATCATTTCGTAATCGATCACTTTCAGACACCGGAAGTACCGATTATAGAGTGAATGTTAGTCATTGGTGTCGAATATACGTATCCATTTTATTTCATACCTCTAGTGAGTCTGAATGACGAATGATGGAGAACATTGTTCGAGAGTCTTTTGCAACGTAACTGAATGTACCGGATGGTCTAACTAGAAGTCGTCGCCACAGGTAATGCATTCCAACTGGCACGAAGACTTTCAACTGGGTCATTCGGTGTGTATATATGTATACATGCACATACACGTGCTCGTACGAGGCAGCATTAACGTAGTAAATTATTCACTGAAAAATGAAAACCCAACATGCTGCCAAATTGCCTGTTCGGTGTTCCAGTGCTCAGTTTCCAGTATTATGGCGGATGATCCAGGAAATGCACTAACGGTCCTGTCTATTATTTGAACATTTGCTACTTATTTGATAGTCGCTCAAATCTATGATTAAAAATTATATCCATTGTGGAATTAAACAACTAATGCATTTGGGTGTCTGTTCTTTTGCATATGATCAAGTGCAGTAATCTTTTCTGCATAATCCGGGTAACGAGTAACTGTACTGTGTTTAATTTTCCATAAAACTGTATACTCTGTAAATTAATTTAAAGTTTGTTCTTCCGTGTTATACAATACAATATACGCGATAGGGTACAAAATTTATATTCGATAATTAACCATTTCTCGTATAATAGTCAATTTTTGAAATTGGGTGCATTTGCCCCGATGACACTGCACAAGCTGTATATTCAAAACCAGCCTATGATACGCATTGTAAAAGTACTTTGAAGTCGCAACAGACAGATATAGATTGGATAAAATGCATTTCGATTAATTAAACAGAAACACTGTTTTGATCGGGAGCGAGGATGGGATCGGATTATCGAAGGGTTTTTTATTCCGTTACGGCTGTATACTTGCGCGGGTTTGCAAAATGATATAATGCATTCGATTATTGCACGTGAATTTACATCGATGACCAGAATTATCTGAATGCATTTGCCACTCTTGTTTACAGATTGGTTGGAGTAAAAAATACCTCGTTCGGTTCGTAGTATGGAAATCGACATAGAGCGAACAGGTTGCGTTGTATTGTTTAGCGTGAATTAATCCCTTTTGGCGTAAATGCTAGTATACATGGCGCAACACGGGGTCGCTAAAAATCTGCAGCGTACGACCCCTATAACTAAATGCAATAGGACCGACACAATGACGTGCAGTTTAAATATACAATGGGTACTTTAATTTTTGTGTATGCACAAAAAGAAGGAGGGTTTATGGTTACGAAAGGAAAACGAAATCTTTTTTTTTTTTTTTCATTCAAAAATTACTTGCTCTTTGATAAGGAAACGCTTTTTGGTCATTAAGGTTGAATGAAAATAATGGACTACTGGTTCGTAGTGACATTTTCTGCTGGATAAGAGGTTATACCGTAAGTTCAAAGGGGTTTGCTTCTGGGTCACGTTATCAAAAGTCAACTTTCTTCTACCTTTTTGAACCTGTTCAGTCTGTGATATATATTAACTTATCTCGGCTGTGTTTTATTTCTTATATACTTATATGTATATGTATATGTGTGTATATATATATATATATATATATATATATATATACTGCCAGTATTGTATGGGAATACGTTGTTTAGTAAGATAGTGTTGACAATGGTATATAGTAGATAGGTAGTATAGTGGCAATAGTAGTAGTACTAGGGGTTAGCAACCCTTCTGTCTCGGGTCCTGGGAGGGGTAAAGTTGGGAGTTGAGCTTTGCTAGATAAAAAAGACGGCACCAGACTTTTCCAGGCTTTATTGCACCCCACGTACCCCTAAGGCTTTTTACATCCTTTCGATCTCTCAACCATTTCCACCCTCTCAGCGACAGTTTCCTCACACGCCCCACCAACCCTTCGTGCCCTCGTCCCGCCCCCAAGAGTCACTCGGTTCCTTGGACTTGCGGCCTTTTTTACCTTGACACCTTGACTACTTAAACGGACCTCGTTTATCACCTCTTTTCAGTCTTCACCCTTACTAAAAACAACCCCGTCGGTATTCACTGTATGTACGTATCTGTTGGGGTTGCAGGAGAATTTCACGATGCAACCAACATCGGCATCTACACGCTTTCAGAATATACCAATGGACCATATCGAGATGCATCTTATCAAACTGGATATCATTCTCGCGGATTGTTAAGATTTTCCAAAAAATCCGAAATTCTTTTTTTCGTAAAAAAAATGCTTTTTGGTAAAGAATTTCTTTCAAGATTCTGAAACTTGTAATGTATTAGATTTTTTGCAATGTTTTTGTTTTACTAAAAAAATATTTGTATGACTACCTAAAAAAAGCATTTTGAAAATTTTCGGAAATGGGTTTACCTCACGACGAACTCTTCTGTTTCATATCCCATTCGTTTAGATACTGGCGTAACTAATCTTTAAGCTGTGGGTATCGATGTTATGCCGAATCCATTTTGTACCGTCGATTTTTATGATTTGTACGAATTCACGTGAGCTCACGCAAGAGTTGCCCGCTAGCTGGCTTTTGCGAATTAGGCAATAAATTTTCCGAGAGTTTACATGAATTCCGTTGAGTATTGGCGCGTGTATATACGCGTGGTTAGGTACGAAACATAATGGCCACATATGAATATACACGCGCATACGTATAAAATATACATGGTGAATAAACATTTTGAAAACATGTACAGGAGCCACAATGATTTTTTGTCAGTTTGTATAAAATGAAATATAAATTTTCGAAATTCCATGAAGGGAAATGGTCAACGCCATGATATATTTTAAAAAAACCATTCAAAAATCATTAAATAAGTTTTCGGAAATATTAGCCTATGAGTCAGTAGAAAATCATTGGGATCCATGTCGGTGTCGAGAGCATCACATTTTTTGGATACATTAATCGTAATTATTTTAATCATTAACTACGGCTTATACCAGTTAGACTACAGCGTTGTATAATGATTTTTTATAAGTTTGTGATTTGAGAAAAATAATTTAATATTCATACCGGTGAAACGACGCGACGTCGAGCGATACACCTGCAATATAATTCCGCAGGTTAGGGTGGCTGGCTGTTGGAGATAGGGGATGAAAAAAAAAGGGGGAAAAATCAGATCAATTTATCCAAAGGGGGGTAGTAGAAAGACGCGACGGCATTGGGGATTGCTTTAAATGTGAGAGGGTTGCTTTAACACAGGGTAGAAATGCCATCCCCATTTACGTTCCCACGAGACGAGCATTCGATTTACAAAACACAATTTTGCGGTCGATCTTACTATTACTGGGGGTGTTTGGCCACCCTTATCCTTTATCTAACCGACTTTATTGTTTTAATACGCACAGCTTTACTTGGTTCAACCCTCTCGGTGGACATTGCGTTTCTCTTCATAACATCCCAGTATTCGTTAACCCTTTTTTCTCCTCAATTGTGCGTATAATAAAAAAAAAATACCGTTGCACAATTCTACAATAAAATTTTTCATCTCCCTTCTTTCATCTCTTTCAAAAGTATGTAGGAATACATAGCGGTTTCTATCATAGATAAATATGAGTGTCTGATATTTTCTCATCTCTAAATGGAAACATTTAATGTATCGTTTTTCTTTGACGCGAAGGGTGGAGGGATGGTAACGTTATCGGTTAACTTCATGAGTGACGTCAGCGTCTGTAATCTCGGTGCTCGGAAAGGAAAATAAATCCGCCTGCCTCACGACGCCAGGATATTATGAATTGGCCACGGGAGTGCCAGCGAATGGAATTTAATATTTCCTTTATTTTGACGTGGAGCATATCCCGCCACCCTCTCCTCACTCGAACCCCCTACTCATCTCTTGAACGCAGCTTCGAGACTCTCGAAAGCTCCCCAGGACCCGTTGGAACTCGTGAAAAATCCCTCTAGTCGCGCCAAAGATACATCGGTGAATTTCGTTCGGCCCAATGATTTATAACCATCCTCATCCTCTGGTCCAGTTGAGAGCAACCTCCTTATACGGGGAGAAGAACCAGCAGTGCCAGAAGCTCGAGAACCGGTTTCGTGGATGGGGAAAAAAAAATATTGAAAAATGATCGAAGACAAGTAGTAGTAGTAAGTACGGCAGCTTCATCATTAGCATTACGATAAGTTATTATCGATCGAAGTAACCCTATTAATTAGGGTTAGTAGTCGAGGGTAATTTAACTTCGTCAGAATAAAGAATCTTTGTCTTTAAAAAATGTGTGAAATTTGTCATATTTTTTATAAATATAACATTTTATGAAATGTTCCACCCTATGATAGAGTATACAAAAATAAGCTAATTCGCAGCTACCACTTAACACTTGACACTTTAGAACGTTGGACCCCTTTAATTTTGACCTTCTATTAGCCCTTTATCCCTACGGATGTATTATCCATAGCTAATTAGCGAGCGGTTAGTCTTGCCTTAGGGAGGTATGAGAGTAAGTTGGAATCTCTTGCCCTAAAATCGAATTAATGGAAATCTGATACATGCAGGTGCCTGGTGTACGTGTAAGGTTTTCATGAGGGTTAAGTCAACCCCATAGTGCAAGGATATATATGTATATATATCTACACGCAGATATTCCCATGTCTGGTGGTTTCCGGTTCCTGCTCGTTTTATAGGGATGGAAAGTGGAATCTTCCTCGTTCTAGTCAGACTACACGCCGGGCTATACAATAGACATATCCCACAGGCAACAAATGTCCTACCTCCAAAGGACCCAACCACCAATTTATGTCCGAATGTACCCATTGTCCTGGGACTATGGCGAATGTGTGCTTGGATGAACCTCATGGAAATTCTATGGCGAATGGGACATGGGGTTAATTAACGTAGAAGTACCTTTACGTTCATACCTATTCCGTGTTGTTGTTTTTGAATTTCGAACTATTCTAATGATTTGTTATATTCGCCATTTTCAGCAGATCTCACGATATTACTTGTAATGTTTTATGACCCGTGGGTAAAATTCCAACGAGAGATTTAATTATTCAGTACATGACTAAGCTCTCGTTTTGGTTTTAGGGATGCTTATTCAATTAAACTAATTGCGCCGTAGGAGCATGAAATGGATCAATCTATCTGCAATCAGACAAGAGGAAACTACAAATTCGAGAAATTCGATGTCTCTGGTGTTACTTGTTACAGTCTGGTTCACATTAGGATCCCGTGGGACCACTTGTCGCTTAATTGATTCGTCGGAGATTACACGTGTAATCCGACTTTGGTCTAGGGCGGCGGCCAATTGGGTAAGGTGAGCAACCGACTACAGCAAATACATTCGCGAAATATAATCTTATTAGCCTTTAATACCAGTCCTGACTTATTTCACCATAACCGCTCCTTCGCATACCATTATCAGCAGCTGGAAGTCAACTGATAAGAACGAACAGATTTCAAATAGATGTAACTGAAATTCCACTGTTGTTTATGAAATTCCAGAGAATTTACAAATATAATGCAGATATCAATATTTCGAATAATCGGATACTCGGACAGTATTTATGTGTCAAAGTATCGTTGAATATTTCGATATTTTCACTGAACGATATTGCTGACGTCACTGACAAGCAATTCAAGATGAAATCAAGAAACAATATCAACTGCCAAAAATAGAATTTGAACATGTCCAGGAAAAGGGATGTGAAATGATAACAATGGATGATGGAACAAAGGTTTTACAAAATTATTTAATCTCACTTAAAAGGAATTTTAAATCAGGTCAAACTCACCGTCTAAAAGTATTACAAGAGCTAAATCTGGAATGTTTAAAGTTACCCGATCAGAAATGTGAATGCGACCGTGAAAGGGGTGGACTGTACCATTTACCCTTTCTCAAGTGTTAAGCAAAACAGCCTGATGAGGGATTAGTGTAAGGATTTTGGTATTGCAAAAATTTTGCAAAAATTCGGTTATGCCTTTGGTAGCGTTTATAGCAGGGAACAGGACTTTATGAAGTTTCAATAAGAAGCTGGTTTCGTTCACAGGACCTTCACGTCTTGTTAGCTCCGTAAGGACTATGATGGGATGTACAGCCTAGGTCTGAGTCGAACAGGGTAGAAATCACTTAGGGCAAGATTCATAACCTGGAACCTAAAGCGAGGACTTCACATCCCTGGAGACTTGATCAACCGGAGCCAACTTTGGCTTAGATTAAATTATCCGGTTAACGTCACAAGATTCCACCATAGGCTGTGCCCACAGGCTATCTGGACCAAGCAGCATCACTATACCGATGCTATCACTGCTACGTTACTTGCGGTCACTGACAAACAATATTAGTGTTGCTAATATTGTCAGTGTCTACAATCCTTGGATATTTTACCAGTCGTTTCTTTCAATGATCATAATAACATTGGACACTTTTAATTTCTCCAACTTTATCTCAACCGGACACAAAAACATGGCAGCTAACTTTCCTTTGACTTTAAACCTCTGACTCTCCTATGCTTTGATCAGTTGCGAAAATTACGTTGTCTAAAATTACTTTCATCACGTGTCTGGCTATTTTCTGCAATCATACTTATCATCTTGGCACTTCCGGCTACGTACGCATACTTATGTATACGCGCATTCATATATGTAGGATCAAGGTACCTTTTAGATACTGCTGTATGGATGATGTGGGAGTATCTTATTCAATTGGCTTATTGAATTTTTTTATCCAGTCAATTGGCAGTCCGCAATACTCATTTTGACATGCTATGGCGTCTGTCAGTATATCAGGATACGTCATAGAACGTACATCTCTGACAGAAATTGTTCCTTGAAAATAAGAAAAAAGATTCACGCGTACAATTAACAATTTTCGCATTTACTATAACTCGAAGAAGATTTTTATAGATTATTGTCCAATCGAAAAACACTTTCTCATGGAGTTGAATACGTCGTTGAGAAATCGCGGGACATGGAATTTTTGCACGAAATTCTTATTTCGTATTTGGAGCCGTGAAAAGAAGATCGTATTTGTAAATTTCATAAATTGCTACGAAAAGATCTTGCGCCATTGTAAAATGAAGTTATCCTGTAAAATATGAGACGTCGTCTTTCTGTATTGAAACAGTGAAGTCCCCTTAAACACTATAAAGACCGTGCAATTTTTATGAGGATAAATTGTTCGAATCCTATTACAAATACGACAGCTTTCTTGGGATGCTAAGTGAACTGATAACGGAGTATAGATAAGTGGTTGCTGACATTCACTTGATGATGCTGTAAAGTTAGACATCAGATTGGAAAAGTACCGTTAATTTAACACGTGTCTGTCGTGAAAAAGTTTGTGAAGTTTTTTGCTGGGTTGACAATGGCGATAAAGTGAGTTGGTACGTTTTTCAAAGAAAAAATAGGACAGTTGAAAAATTTTGGAAATTAAGGGAAAAGGGTGGTTAATGTTCGAAAGACCGAAGAATCATTCGAGACAAGGAAAATGACGTACCAGGAATCAGTCGATGATTCTCTCGTAGAGAAAAATTTGACAAGAATCATCAACAAGGAGACTAAAGGAACTGAAAATATACCGGAAATCAAAACGTATCCCAGAAGATGGTTAATATTATTGCTTTTCATCTTCTACGCGGGTTGTACATCCTGTCAATGGATACAATACTGCATTGTTACCAATGTCATAATGAAGTAAGTTAAGAAAAAAGTGAATTAAATAATCGACCGATAATAACGATAGTAAATAATAAAAATAGAATTCCTTGGTAAAACGAATATTAATAATTCAGATTTTTTTTCAAAATTCTCATGACGAATCGATCGATCATCGACTGCATTCTTAATTAAAGAAAATGCATCAGTCAATCGTTAAATAACCCATTTAATTGAATTACAGCTTGAGGACAATTGAATCCATGATCTTTGAATAATCGATTAACAAATTATCTGCGATGGATGCACAATTGCAGCTTGATGTATTAAAAATTAATGCTAATGTATTCCTTCCACAGGTATTATGGAGTATCGTCCATTTTAGTTGACTGGACATCAATGTCCTTTATGCTGTACTATGTACCATTAGTATTCGTAGCATCACATTTGACCGATCGTGCAGGATTAAGGTGGACTGCGATATTGGGATGTGGCGTTAATTGCATCGGTGCATGGATAAAAGTCTTCTCGGTTGCACCTGATAGATTTTGGTTGACATTCATCGGTCAATCGTTTGTAGCTACGACACAGGTATTTCGATTCGTATATTTTTCAGCTATAGATGTAAATGCTTCTTTTTTTATATTTGAATTTTTTTTTTATTTTGATATTCAGGTTGTCGTACTTCCCATGCCTGGTAGACTGGCTGCACATTGGTTCGGTGCAAATCAAGTGTCCACGGCCACGTCTCTAGGTATTTTTGGTTCCCAACTTGGAATCGCTCTTGGTTTCGTACTGACGCCTATGGTGGTTAGAAACCATGAGAATTTGGACGATATCGGCACGGACCTTTCTAGATTATTTTGGGGAGTGGCTATAATATCGACCATCTCTACCATATTGGTCGTAATATGTGAGTTTTATCCTATACTTGTTGCCTCGCTGCATATACATTTAGAAACACGTAGACGTGTATAAATATAAATATATTAAGACTTCGAGAGTCAAACTCGAGACAGTCACGACCCTCATACATAAATAACATTTGTATAGTATGTGAAATGTGTCTAAGAGTTTCATCTTTATCGATTTGTGACGACCAAACAATATACAATTTTTTTGAATAAATAATTGTTTTTTGTAAGAAAAAAAAAAGTTATTCTCTATACAAAAATTCTATGGGGTTAATATGTATTTTCAAAATTGAGATTGACACCAAGATCTCTTGTCTTATTTTACGAATGTTACTCCATTCGTAATTTTGCCAAATTCACGAATTGCATTTTCGGTGCATCGGTGCGAGAATTCAGGTTTCGCTGCAACCGAATGCATCGACCATTTCCGAATGCATTTCGCGGATGCACGACTACCGCAGAACAGTTACCAACTGCCTATCCACCCAACCAACGAACTACCTTGTATAGTAAATAGGGCTCTGTTTAATGGTAGAAAAACACGATAGTCTTTCAGGAGGAGCCAAAGCTCTCGCCGAGTCAGACACGCGCGCTTCAAAAGGCCACCCGATCCGAGAACAAGGAGGGATTCGTCGAGCCAATGAAGAGACTCTTCAGGAACAAGTGCTTTCTCATTCTCTGCAATTCGTACGGAATGAATATCGGCGTTCTCAATGCGGTTGCAACGCTCCTCAATCAGATTATTCTCTTGCATTTCAAGGTACGAGTGTCATTTTGAATGTGCATTTCCATTTTATGTAGAATCTAGTATCTATTGTGTCTATTGTGCATGTACGCCTTAGTAGCTTAAATTTTGTAAATAAAAAGAAACTGAGTGAACGCGGTTATTTTTTTTTTTTTTCTGAAAAATCATTGTTTTTATTCACTTCCTTTCATTGCTTTATTTCAGAATGCAGAAAAGGATGCTGGCTGGATTGGTCTGTCGATAATAGTAATGGGAATGTTTGGTGCTGTCTCGTTTGGTATCATATTGGACAAGACACATAAATTCAAGTAAATATCGATTAAAAAGAAAGGAAATATGAAACTGAGAAAAATACCAATATTCAATCTAAGTTTATTCCTACTGGGAATTTAAAAATGTGCTTTGGGTTTTTGCAGAGGAACTGCGGTGATTGTATATTTTTTGACGTTGTGTGGTCAAATATTCTTTGCTGTTGCCTTGTGGGTCGAGATTAAATGGATGGTTTATGTCACAGCGTCCTTTCTTGGGTACGTAACGAGACACGTATTTCCGGAATATATAGTTCTTCACATTTAAGTATTTGAACGTTACCCGTTTTGTTTTCATGGAATTTTCGAAAATTTTATTTTCCCTAATTTTCACTTCTTCCTCTCAATTTCTTTCTTGTCTCCTTATAGATTCTTCATGTCTGGATATCTGGCGCTTGGATACGATTTGTGTGCGGAGTATACGTATCCGGAAGCTGAGGGAATCTCTACGGGAATTTTGAACGTTGCTAATAATATTTACGGCGTCTTACTTGTCTTGATATTCGGAAAACTCATGGAGGCTTTTGGTGACACTGCAGTTCATATTGGTTGTTGCACAGCATTGTTGGCAGGATTGATCATGACCATTTTCACTAAGGACGTTCAAAGACGTCAAGACGCTCGAAAAGCAATTACATATAAAGGCGTCCTTACAACGGAATGCAACGTCAAGAAATAATAGAAATTATTCAATTTTCTATATTTTTAGAAACTTCCACGATTCTTCATGAAAAGAAATCCCTGTTTTTTTAATAAAAGGAAGAAAATTTTTTATAAGAAACGATATTTATTCATATGTGCGTACACGTAAGCTGTCACATGGATGTGGCTATTTGCACTGTACAAAAATAGACTACACGTATTACCCTCGTAGAAATGATGAGTTGGCCCAATGCTTGACTGAGGTAGCTCTTTTATATGTAGTCTGATGAGCAATCTAGATGGGACTAGACAGTGCAAAGATACGCCATCCCTAACTACAGCGTCTACCTATACAACTTAGCCAGAAGTGGAACCAAGATTCCTGTTCTGAGCCAAGAAACAAATAGCGCCGTGCAGTATGTGAACAAGCTCATAGTGAATGTGTGGTAGTAAATATATTATTATCAATCATTTAGATTTGGTTATAACAAACGTCGTTACACTGATGTATGAAAGAAGCGAAATAAAAAATGTCTATTCTTAGTAAAAATAAAAATTCATCACAGCCACTATTCGTCGACAAATAACTGAAACTCCAACTTTTCTGTAATTGCAATTAGTCGTATAGTTAATTTGCTAAAAGATTCTGTTGACGATATATATTTTTTTAATCCAGACGATTGTATTGTTTGTTTTCATCATGGCCAAACGAAGAGCTTACGAAGGTCGTTCACGAAGGGGGATCGGTAGAAAGGAAATAACTGGTCAGTCAGTTGTCGTCCATCACGGTGTGAGAGTTGAGGGAGAAAGGAGCTTGAGGATGGACCTATTGTGTGAGCGACAGAAAGCATTTGGACCGGTATTCCTGACCGCAAGAGACACCCGGACAAGGATGGAATTACCAGGGTGAGTACTTGTTGAGTACTATAGAAACGTACAGCGGGGTCTTGGGTCCTTCACTTCCAGGATGAAGTGTCGCTAAGATGGTAACTGACTGAGAGCAAGAGGTCAACGACGTTCGGTACCCATAGAGAGACTCTATCTGGGGTACTGGATTCGTTCCCTGAGGTGTCTTGGATCGGGACTCGGTCGCCAGATCACCCTTGTGGTATCCGCAATGCTTAGTCGCTATTAGCGGAAGGATTTGCTGAAGAAATCACTGTGGTAATAAGGTTAGGCAGGATCATTAAGAAATGAAAAGAAAAGAAAACTGACAAATGCTCACATATGATTGGAGAAACAAAATGAAGATGTGGTTGCGTTAACATTGGTTGGCTAACCTGTGCGAAGGAAATGAACGATTATGTAGTTCCCATGGAAATTTTGGCTTTCGAAACTTTTAATCGGCTTTATCGTGCTTGAAACGAGTTCACGAGACACCAATTCTCCGTCCGTTACGGGATGAGACTTTATCCAACTAATTTCTCTATTTAAGATAGTTTACGAAGGGCATCGTCCCTTCTCTAGCTACAGCCAGCCGTGCCATCTCAAACTCCCCTCGAAGATTGGGAAACGTTGAAGCGCGAAATCTCAGGAAAATCCGCGAGCACAAGTAGAAAAAGAAAAAAGCCAGGACGTTTAATTGAAAGCTTTCGTAAAGTTTTACGCCACCTTTATCGATTTTCTTTGACGTGAAAACTGTCACGTGTCTTGAGATACAGTCGATTCTGTACGAAGGGTTCTTTACATGAAATAATACTAGTACGAAAAGTTTGCTCTATAATAGTAGCACCTTAATGGTTTCATTGACTTGATTCAGTATTTTGAAAAATATTTTAAACGTATAGAAATTTGAAAGGCATATAGTAATTTCGTAACCACCTCATACGACAACTTAATACCAAAGTCTGCTGAATATTATTCGAAATGTATAAATTGTCTTCGATCCCATCACGTGACGTTTTTCACGTGCTTTAACCTGCGTTAAAGTTCCGCAGCTTTTGGAAATCCTTTAATCGTCATAGAAAATCCCCAGTCCGGAAGTCGTACGTAGGAACAGAGTGAGCATCTGCTGCCTAGTACTTATAGCGGTAGTAAAAATATCTTCAGTAGGTACCAAAGTAGTAGTGGTAACGGAAATAGTAGCAGCAGCAGTGTAGTATTAGTATTAGTAGTAGCCGTACTACTACTACTACTACTAGTAGTAAGTAGTAGTATTAGTAGGAACAGGGTCTGGAGCGTCTGCAGTTTTCTGCTGGATAGAGAGAGAGTCGACGTCTCGGATCAGACTTTTTAAGTGGCCAAGGGAAGTGGCGTCCAAAGGAGGGTAGAATAGTGAAGGGTAGAAGGTTAGAGAGTCTTCGGAAGGTGGAAGGTACGATCTCGTTCCCTATAGCCAGCTTCGGGAAAAAGAAGAGAAGTTTCCTGTTAAAAGTTCATCAATCTCAACCCTGTTTGTCCTCGAACATTTTCCACGCCCTCCCTTTAAATGAAGAATTCGTTCCCTGGTGATACGGCATTGGGATTGTGAGAATTTTTTGTTGTAACGAAGAAAAAAAAAATTTTTTTTTATCAAAATCCTTATTGACCCTCTAAGTACAGATTTTTCGAAAGACAATTTTTTACAGGGATAACAATGTTTAGTTGCGATTACAGCAATAATCAGTACTTGGATAACAAGAGATTGTTATGATAATGATATCAATTGCTATTGATACTAAAATTTGTCATTGTTCAAATACTAAATTTTGTTCTAATAATCATTTTTTTCGCGTGCGCGTTTCCGTGATTTCCTAATTTTGTTAGAATCTTCGTTTTTTTCAGACTGCTTATATATCTATATATTCACCCTATACTCGCCTATGTGTATACACGTATGTAGGTAAAGTAATTGCGATCATAAGTCATATTTATGCGACGATGTGTCCGACACACGCGGTCATTCTCTACTGTACTAGATATTGGCAAAAGACGTCTATGCTTCTGGTATTCATGTTCATATATACTGAGCCATATATTTTTTTATAAAATCAACAATAGCAAAAACATTCGTGGAGATTTGAAGTCGCAGAATATCCTGTTTGTGTGATACGCGTTATTTATAGAAGTTTATTTTCATTTTTTAAATCTTTTGTCAAAAGAAAAATATTGCCGAGAAGTCGTCCTGACGCGTTGAATTCTAAAGTGGAGAGATGAGTCTGAGGTTACAGAGAAGATAATACAGTATAAAAGTAAAAAAAAAGGTACAAAGAACAGACACGTAGCGGAGAGGATTTTTGTTACGTGAATTTTTTTTCATTTCTTGCCACATTTTTGTGCCTCCTTCTTTTTCTCTTTTATATACTTTTTTTCCACTTGTTTTACTAGAAGCGTGGGACTTTCGAATGTATATGCAATTACGAGACGGGACGCGCAATTACACGCTCGTCGAGCTTGCGCGTTGTTTCTTCATTTCCGGAAATTGCGTTCGGTCTTTCAGCTGATGAGGATCTGGTATAGAGTAGCCGTGAAAGGATT
Source organism: Syrista parreyssii (assembly GCA_030142615.1). Taxonomy (NCBI): domain Eukaryota; kingdom Metazoa; phylum Arthropoda; class Insecta; order Hymenoptera; family Cephidae; genus Syrista; species Syrista parreyssii. The sequence goes on from JARQTG010000411.1 coordinate 299,451, forward strand.
AAGTTTTTGAAATTTTCTGAAAAGTTCAAAAACAAAATACACCTAAAAGCAGGTATTGCTTATCGTTCATTTCGTCGTTTAAGCCGACTGTGTAATACACAAAATAGTGTTTAATAGTTAATTTGGGAATTGAAAAAAATTGTTCAAAAAGCCATTAAATATCCATATACGTACGTCGCACGGTGTTGCGACGGTTTGTCGTTTCACCGGAATGCATAAAAACTAATGAATACGATTACCTATTAAATCACCTACTGACAAACAAAAAATGGAATCTCAAGAATTTCACGAAGCTATTTCAGCACTCGCTGCTGTACCCTGAATAATTTTGCCAAACCAAACTGAGCTAATTAATTTAGATTCCTAGCGGGGATTTCCTCATTATCAGTTTACTTTAGGGTGTTTCTGGATGGGGGAGATGAAATCACAATGGGCATGAATCCCCAAAGAGACAAAACACGCCAGAAAGTCACCGTAACAGCTCCTGAAAACTGTCAGACGTTAAGCTGTCACTTCCTCTCGGCGCTCTTCAATATTTAAAGTTACATTTTATGGCAGCAGCTGTTTACCAGCGAGTTTACAAGAAGATTTCAAGCGACGTGGTAAATTCCATTCGAATTTAAGTGATATTCACATAGCAGCATTGTATAATGTATCAGGCAAGGCTGAATGTATAGAAAGAATAATATCCTTTGAGGCTGAAGGAATGCAGAGGACGTTTTTGAAATCTTATTCCCACTTTTATTTACGTACTATGTGCGCTTTGCCAAATGAGATTTTACGCGGTAAAAATTTGTCATGAAAAATAGTCGTAAATTCATTCATTGAGCACGTTGCGAAATTCCAACTGAAATGTCTCGTGTGTGCTTCGTTCCCCGCTACAACGTCATCGCCACGGTTGCCAAGTGTAAAACCTTCTCGGTATATTAATCTAATTTTTTTCCTCTCAGGAAGCTTCCAGGGCTCGCGGGAGTAGGGCGAATTTTTCTGCTTCTGACACCAGCGCGAAGCTCGCGTTTGCGCTGCTTTTTCTAACGTTTCGTGTCTGTTCTATATAGTAGGTATTTCCCTACTTGGCCCGCGTCCCTTTCTAGGGACTTAATCTGCCCGGATAATTTACGAGCCGATGTCTGAACCACAAAATTTATCATGTGACCCAGGGTGCGAGACAATTTCTTTTTTTTTTTTTCCTCGTAAATAGCTTATGTATCTTCAGGTGGAGGTTTATGGTGCAATTGCATTTGCACGTGAAAATCCATACCGACCAATTGGTCGGTGGTTCTTTAACGAAAATATTTTTTCAGTGCCAATGTTACACGCGATAAAGTAGCTGCGGGCTTTGCCAGGTACAACGTTATTTTCGCAATAACGTTCTACTCTGTGTAGTGCATTGCAAATTTCGCGGCGGTTGCATAGCCAACAGTGCATTTCAAATTTTTGTACTACAGTTATCTACGTCGAGAGTGAAAACAAAAATTAAAAATAGGACGCGAAACTTTGAGAAGTATTTTTTTTTTTTGCGAATTTCAACTTTTTATAACGGTGTTCCACGCGAATGTAATATTATGCTTCGTTTATGGAAAGAGATGCAGTTCTCCGTTACACGTGTTATTCTTATGCAAACTGCATAAACTGCACGAATGCAGTCCATACGCGTATGTCCTGTACCCGGTAGCCATAGGTTTCGAGATGCTCATAGAAGTTGAAGCGAAGGGGTTGCATAGGGTTGGAAGTTATATTAAAAGTGCACACGACGTACAAGTCTTGAACTGCACAAACCAGCGAGTCTCGAGTATCCGGAAAATCATGGTTGGCAGCACTGCACCGTATTACAGTATTGCACGAATAAATTTCACCCCGAGCGAACCCCCCCCCCCCCCTGGTTCTAGGAACTTTTTCACCCTTGCGTTACAATCCTTGCCAATTTCTGACTCTGTGCAGAAAGTACTTTTTTTTTTCTCAAAAAAAAAAATGGATATAGCAACCACCGTACAGTCCAGTAACTTTTCAAGCTACTACGTATGTATATACTAATCTCCACTTATTGGAATATACCTGAAAGCTTAACATTTGAAATTTCTTTCGTAAACACGAAAACAATTAATTAACGAAATTTCATTAATACAGAAAAGTTGAAAAACGTATAGGAGCCGTGAGCTCGTGCAATTTATAACACGACGTAAAATTAAATATTTCTAAGTGCTCATCACGCACCATGATATTAAGGGTAACGTGATGTAACGTACACTAGTGCCATCTATATTGAAATTTAGCTTCACTTTCCCTTATGACGTCCTGTTGCATAAAAAGACGTGTCATGTATACATATATTATGTATTAAGTGCAGGTCAAGAAACACGTACGGCTACATACGGCTATGATATGCGTATTTCCCTGAGGCAAAAGTGTCGTTGGGTATATAGAACTTTCGACTTTTTCTTTTTACTCATCCTTCCCATGGAAAATGTATTAAGCTGTCCTTTTTAGGCTGTAGTCGTGAGTAGGTGTATTTTCGGCAGGGGATGAATCTTCCAGCTTGAAAATCTGCCCCTAGAGAATTTTCGCCAAATTACAAACTGACTCGAAAAGAGGGGTCGCCGGAAACAAGAAGATCGAATCGCGTTGATGTTACAGGGATGACAATGTATAATATATATATACATATATATATATATATATATACATATACATATACACACGTAACGTATAGAAAAGCATCAATCATTGTTTTTACACGTATGGGTTTTTAAAAGGATTGACCAACCAGGTTTGTTTCGTCTTTTAAACCTCACACGCGAGTGGTTGTTGCTGTTTGAATTAGACTTACAAATATTGCAAGTGCGCCGATCGAATGCGTGGCCATTTTGTAAATGCAATATCGCGATGTTGTTAAGGGATCGTGTACTGTTCTATGTTAGACAGGGCTGAGGGCTCCTAGTTGAAAACGGATGAGGGCTGGAAAGTACCGAAGTACTTCATCACTTACGGAGCAGTGAGTTACGCCACCGTAAATCCAGCAATCTTGTTAAGTTCACTAGGGAGTTTGGAATGGCGTTATGGGGTGAGAAGAAAAAAAGCGTGTGTACAACTAGATGAAAAAATTGTAATCGTGAATTTACGATAAGAGTCGAACTAGGGACAAAATGAGGAAACGTTAGAGGGCGAAGTGTTTGTAGATTCACGCGGTAATTGGGTTTGTATACTTTTAGATATTCTTTAACGTTTAATCCTTTGATCTTTATTTAGCCGCTTTACAGTCACAGTGGTGGAAAACGACTCTTCGCGTGAAACGGGGAAGGAAAGAGAAAAAGTAGTAATTTCCATAAAAAAAAAATTTCCAAACCAACCATCGTCTCGGCTCACACAAGAATTTCACCATAAATATCGCATTTTGAGCGACGGCAACATCTGCCGGTTTTAACAATAAAAATTCAAATTTCCACCCGGTAGCTTTAATATGTTGTACCTATTGGGGGTAATTTCCTATGTGTATTTCTGTATAGATGTATATAGTCATTTTTTACACGTGTATCTGTATACATGATGTGTTCGATATAATGGCGAGAAAATTGCGGATTATCGAAATTGGTACACGGACCCATCTCACTTTAGGGTTGATATCATCCACCACCCCCTATCGGGAGGGTAAATGTCTGATACTATTTTTCATTAACTAAATTCACCTTCCACGTGGACGTGCTTTCTTCATACGCTCGTACAAATGTACAAGGCCTATGGATAAAGCGCGAGATAAACAATATGCAAATTTCACGGTTTGTATATTATTTGATCGTACTTCGTCCCTAGTGGAAAATTTGAAATTCGTACCGGAAGAAAAGGATTTTTTTATTTACATTTATACTGGTTCGTTACAGTCGAAACATAGTATTTTTCAGTAAATGATGAAGATTCGCAATGATGAATTCTCTGGTGCACCGTTACAGGGTGATTGTTCTATTAGGAGAAATTAAAAATCCATAAATATGCAGTACATTGTAGGTAATTTAGTATCTCTGCATACCTAAAATAACATAGGTACGTAAATATACAGAGGTACGTAGACGTATTTAGTCAGATTGTATATTTGTCTTGCAACGATTTTCCTCATTTCTGCCATGTTACGTTATCATTGTTCTATTCAGAAAAATGAAAATCCTACCGAAATATAGTAACTTGTATATAATTTTAATATCGTTTTTTTCTTTTTCATACATAAAATTGCATGGGTACATAAATATATAGAGCGCCGTGGACATATTTAGTGAAGTGGTGCATATTGTTTTGCAACAATTTTCCTCATTTTATGCGCTTTTCACACAACTCTCGCATTCCACTTTAGCAGCAAGAATTCCGACTCGTTAAGGGAATTCATACGTAACGAAGCGAGCAATTTTCCCATGAAAATTGCAGCCTTAAAAAGGGTTGGTGGGGGGGTGAAAATTTAACGAGACACTCGACCAACGATGACAACGCGAAGGTTGATATGAACTGCGGTGACGATGATTATCCAAATTATAATAAAGCTGAATCGACAGTAAGCGAAAGCGAATTTCTCCTCTATTTTTATTCGTAGACAGATGAAATGTAAGAAATCAAAAAAATTTCGCTTTACATTCGCAAACTGTGCATCCAGTTTGACCAATGATGATAAGGATAGGGTGTAAAATAAAGTAAAATAAATTAATCGAAAGCATTTAACCTCGTTACTAAGTGCAGCATTAGATGAAAATTTAGTTTGTTATTAAATATAAGTTTTCTTTTATTCCCTAAGAAATTGAATTGCATCCCATGATTGACGATAGACTCAAGCAGTCTTACGTAGGAAATTCGAATTGCAGCAGCTTTCAGCCGCCGCGGTCGAATGCATTTTCCCGTGAGATTTCCTACCCTGAAAAGGGATAAGCCGTGTCGGCACTGCTGCTGACATGACCTAATAGAAGTACAGAATCGGATTTGCCATTGCATGCGTCCTCGTTGAGCGGAGCGAGCGAATATGCAAGTGCGTACGGGGACGTCAGTGTGAAATTTGCCAGCTATGAGAATTGGAAAAATTGTGATATTTCTCGATACACGTAAACTTTTTGCTAAGTTTTTTTTTCCAATTTTTTTTTTCAACTTCCTTTACTTTTTCTTTATCTGCACCATAGACTCGTCAAACTGATGTATTACGACAGGAGATATTTTTCATGTTGCCAATGCATCGATAGGATGCACATTTTCGAAATTGTGCAATCACCGTTTCCAATGCAAAACGTGCGTATTCACGTGGTCTATAGTTGTGCTATTGGGAATTTTACCAGGAGAAACTTTTTTTTTTGTTTCCTTATATATCTGCTTTTTATATTACGCGGTACAGATGCATCGATTTCAGTTAATTATATCGTACAGAAGATCAAATTGACGGGTTAACTTATATCGGCGCGCTTCGACTGAATGACCGTGTACAACTTTTGTAAATTGTATGACGTATGACGCGTATTAAGGAATTTTCGAGAATGTCTTTACTGCCCGGCTATATTTCACTGTCAATTTCAACATTGAATTTCGGTGGCCAATTACTGCGTTGTTACAAGCACAAAGGGACTGTTTCACTCGGAGTCTATATTTGGAACGTGCTCTTGGCAGATTCGCTATAATGGAAAGATCTCTGAAACTCTGATTTTCAATTTTCGATTTCAGTCTAATTGGTGAATTTACGTCGGTCAATCAACATGTCCATTCAAGATCTGTGCACATAGTTTGAGCCAGGTAAATTGCGATTTCGTCGAATTTTCGAAAAGATTTAGCTGATCAGCACGACGATGAAAAAGTAATTGAATTTCAAAAGACTTTCGATCGAGTGAGAAAGAGAAAGAGGGAGAAATTTTAAGTGAAAATATATTTCGAAAATATTTCTATTGAAATTACCATCAAGTATGCGCGATTAAGAATTCGTGCACATTTACGTTTGAGTAAAAATTTTTTTTTTTTTAAATTAGTGATTTTTCCATCCTCGCACTCTAAATTTACCAAATTCTTCACTAACGCGGTTTCTTCCTTTTATCCCAATTTTCCTCTGCAATTTCCACGAGTCTCTCATTTCTCTTCTCATTACGTTTCTTTCGACAACCCACGTGGGAACTCCTCTAGCTTGCCTGAGGGTGACGCTTGAATTATTTGTGGACCCGATTAAAAGTAAATGGATTTTAATTAATGTGTATTTTAAGCTGTCACTAGGGCTTATCAAAAAAGAAAGACAAACTTAACGTTACCCAAAAGAGGGTAAGGCAAGCACCCTACCTGTTTCAAGAAATTCCGTAATTTCATACCCCCCACAGTAATGCTATTCAAATGACCTCAAATTAAAGTGTCACGCATATAATATTAATTGTTCAAATAAATTGAATTTCCCAAGTGCAATCCTTTGATGAGTTTCACGAAGAGGATCTTGCAGATTCAAAGTGGACATTAGAGCACCGAAATCCAACATCACCAATTGTTAAGCCAGATACAGGTTGCTCCACTGTGTAAGCAATCGCACTTGCATCCTCATTCATACTCGGCTGGCACATCGTCCCACCCTCTGTTTTCTCCCATTTTCTCTTGCTTACCTTCACTCCAGCTTTTGATCATGCATGTATCACGCACGCTCCGTTCATTCTCCGAAACCATCGGCTCTTGCTGTATTTGCCCCTGCATAATAACGTTATGTTTGCTAAGTATAAACCACTGTACGCACAATATATAAACTTGATCTGTTTGCATTACATTTCTCATAGTATTGCTGGCAGCGTGAGTAATTAGACAAAGAAATTTCATCATCATTTCCTATTACGTGACGTTGGATATTTAGTAATTTTTCGTAATTCAATTTTAACAAATAATGATTTCAGTCAATGACGTCTACATTAGGACAGTTTTTATTGCTTGTTTACACGCTCGTGTACAACATTGGACGAGCACGTCGTACACGTATATACTTGATGTATTTCGTAGTATATATCTAAATTATATATCACAGTTATACCAAGTGGAATATCCACTCGAAAATACGTCTCGTGATAGCAGCAACCGCCCTCGCTCTACTGCACTGCCAACCTAAAGAGCTTAAATGGCTTTTGAAATGGAGCGGCTTCGTTTTGTGAAAGCGACATGATGAAATTTCCTTTCGAAAGGTTTCCAGTTTCTAGTATCTGGTTTCCGTAGCATTTCCGATTGCAGCGCCATCGCGGTGCAAAACTGGGATATCGAATAAAAAACACATCCGTCGTTATGGATGAAAACGAGATACACTTCGGTGCCATTATGAGAAAATGTGTAACACATGTATCTGTATCTTTTTTATTTGTGTTCTCATAAACGGGGTAGAAAAGAAATATATAGAAAATTCGTGACAATTCGTGTAACAATATTTTCTTTTCTAAATGTTTCACAAACGGAGTCTCAGTGTGCGTCTGATTTAGTCGCTTCGCGTGGACGCTTTGATATTTCGGAAAGACGTCAGTCGTAGGGCTCGAGTCTCAGACAAGTATAGATCAAGTCTGTGCGAAGTTCAAGTTTTCAAAATCACGTGGTGTAATAATAATAATAATGTTAATATCAACCAAAGGCATTTCGAACTCATATCCATAAACAAGATCGAGTCTCATTTCGTTCGGGCAACTTTAGCTTTGAGATCATCGACGTTGTAACTCTGGGATCATATTGATCGTATCCTTGCGATCATATCCAGACTTGTCCCATACTTCAATTTTAGAACAGAAATTACACACGAAGTTAGCTTTAAAGTCACGACTCGTCTTATATTTAACTTAGAGGAAAAATACTCGATCGGGATTAATGGACTTAGGTCAGAATAATCTGGGACACATCTGATATCGAAGATTCTTACTCTGAAAGTCTTATCCCTGGGGACACATTCATTGGTTATGGATTTTGTATTTGCTTATAAATGGACCCGCGGTCCGGAGTGACGTGTAATCGAGAGAAAGGATGCAATACAATAAAAAAAAAAGTCAGATCTGGGAACACAGGAACGCAGGGAAAAAAGAAAGAGAGGAAAGTCAAAGAATTGGCAAAGAAGATGAGAGTGAAAAGAAACGAAACGAAGAAAAAGGTCAAAAGTAACTGCGGATGTAATTTCTTTTATCGTTGCTCCCACTTGCATTTGAGTTCTACCTTTGAGCTGCCATCACGGTCCGTTTTATCAGCGCCGCCATTTTCCTTTATCTCGACCATTGTTTCAATCTCCTTTTCGAGGTTCCCTTCGAACCATATCCTGGATTAAGAGCTCGTGACCGGATTACCGAATCCAGCTAGAAAAATAGTGTTTGTCATATCATCCTTAGTGGTTCGAACAAAAAAGAGTATAATAACAAAGTGAATCGATTTTCATTTTGTAGTCTTTTTTATTTTTCAAAAATATATAAATAACATACGGAGAAATTTGTAGAATTTTACTCACTATATGATATTCTTGAATTTTTTTTAGATTTCCGTAAAGTAAAAAAAAATTACTTTTCTATCTTACTATAACTGTGCATTTATATGGATTTAATATATATAGTGATATAGTATATAGCAATATATATATATATATATATATATATGCCACACGGAGTATGTTTCTCTTCGCTAATACTTCGTATTCGATTATACGGTTGTACAGAGGGATTCAAATTGGCCGGTCCAATGGACAATTTCCTCGGAGTAACTGAATTTAAATAAACGATCGCGCTGGCATATCCGCTTTTATCGAAAGGGGAAAATGCCAGAGCGGATTGTCTGGATATTCTACGTGACAAAATTACGAATATCTAGCAAAGTGACTGATATCATCAGCTTTAATTGATCTTTATCATTACTAATATTACAATTATTATAAGTATAATATTTTTAATTCCGCCTCCCCACCCACCTAATTTTGCATCATGCCATTGACAGTATAGATATACATATCGAAGCAAATGTACAGAGTGGCCGAGAGATTTCAATTCTGTCATTTGAGGTGGCTCATCAGAATCTCTCACGTATTGCCAATCGGTAGAACATACGTGTTAGATAATTAGAGACGTGAGTGGAAATCAGACTGTGGTTGACAGCAGATGTTATTCGTGCGTCACTCGAGGATCGGGTCCTGGATAGGTGAAAGGACCTGTATCTCGTTTAACGACCCATGACTCTCCGTGACCCCGCGAACAATGCAATATTTAGTGAACTCTCCTGATCCGCTGATTGAGTTGACATCGATATCTGTCGCTGGCAGCGTTACACACGGTGACAGTCTCGTTCTAGAATCCTTCGACACGACTCCCACCTGGTTTATGTGCTTAGCCTGCGGGATGTATGATGGTCAGGACACTCTCTGTCCGTGCCAGGAACACTTATGACCGTCATCAATACGAAGATCGATGAGCTACTCATCGGTGCCAATGTGTTATCTATTTTCGATTATTATTCGTTTGGAATGATATTTGATGGATGACCATTTTTTTTTTTTTTTTTAACGAAATCACAATCAAGTTATTTCAATATATTGATTTTTTAATAACGAATCACTTACATACGTATAATCGTGGTTGATACGAGCAACTCGATCTTGGTTAGACCTCATTTGCACGTCCTGTAATATATTTTATATGATATATGTATATGTAGATCGATTTTGTTTTATTATTGAAAAATCTGAAATATTATATGAAATCCCGCGGTCGCGGTTTCAGCTGGTTTTGTATATAGGGTTTGGTCAGGTCTTGAACAGGGGTTGCTACTTGTATTCGATATTCAGAATTGAGCCACGCTGCTTTCACTGAAGGATGCATGGTACGTGATTGTAACTTTCTCCCATATTTTAAAGGAAAAACGGTACTGTTATCTATACGTAGCTATCACGCATGCTGGATGCTTGTGTGTCTTCCATAAATTGCTAACGGGATTTTTTTTTTTCTTCTTATACATAGACAGCTATGCATGAAACGCATTTGCAAAATTACAAATAATTGCATCACGTAGCTGTTGACATTCACGGGAAATATCATTTCGTCGCATCTATTTGATTTTAATTTGTACATTCTGAAATTCTCGAAATAGCATTTTATTCAATAATATTTTTATAAAATTATCCTGCTGATACGATACCAACTTGTACAGATAAGACGTGGAAATTGAATACACTTCGGACGAAGAGAAACTCCGTCCATCTTTCCACGACCTAACCTACAGCACTTCTGTGCCCCGAACCCTCTTATCTCAACGAGACGAATCTCTAGGGACATTTTTATGTAAATTCTACGCAGCCTCCAATTTTCTTGTAATCCTCGGGAACATGCTTTGAAAAGAGGAAGAACAAGTTACACTTACACTCGAGCTGCCAGCAAGACACGATGTATAACAGGGGGACTCTTATACATTATAAACTTATGCAAGCTGGCCCCTACAAAATACATTTAACTCGTGGACCAACTATGTAAATATATCTGAGTGCTTGATTAACTTGAAAAAGTGGGTGGAAGGTAAAAAAAAAGATGAAGGAATATCAACTAGCGAGTGACGTCGTTATTTGCATGAGGCTTCTAAAGCAACACGACAAACACCAAAGTACTAAGCCTTAATTGCATTTGCAGTTGGCTTAAGGTATGATAATACTTATCACGTTAACTTCAGGGGCAGAGGTGGAGGGGGGGGGGGGGGGGTCGGAGGGAAATACCTGAGCGATTGAACATGAAACGACAGTTTCACGAAGCAGATGAAAATTACAAAGAATCCCTAACGAGGGATAGCGAATAAAGATTCAAGATGGCGCTCGAACTCGCTCAGCACACACTGTGCACTTTCTGTTTGCAGTCGGCCCTTTCGAGCGGGACAAGATAAACAGTAACGTTAGAAGAATCTTCGAAGTGGATTGGGTCTGCCTGCTTGCTGGTATGATTACTTTCTCTATATACGTGATTCACATGCATCTGCCTACTTTGTTGATCAACTTTTGGAAATACCACCTAGGTCGAATTATACATAGAAATTATCATCTGTCTACCATATATCTATATACAGAGCATTATGAAACGATTCTCATATGTGTATATAAAAATTGTTTCATATCGTGGCTGTCTATCCCGTATGCACGCAAATATTATAACAGGCTAGTACGTTTCAATATCCAAGCTAATTGTCAATGGTTAAGTTAATTTCCAACGCTAGGATAGCTATGCATGCTGATCGATCATTAACGCCATTATACCGACTACTGCTGATTCTCTGTGTTTGATACTCCTCGTTAATTCACGCGCCAACACCGCGACTGATTGCTCGTTATTTTGGGGTTGAATGATTTTACCAGTGACTATTACTAGAGGGAATATCCATCCAGCAGATTTTTATGATCCGATCAATTTTCATATCTCGTCCCATCGACGTTAAACGTCTATACATTTATTATACACGTGCAAAATGTGATTTACGTTATGCTCTTTCTACGAGCTTGTGCTCTTTGGTTAAATCTAACGGGAACGTATTTATTCTGCTATACGTAATCTTTTATTCAATGAAGAATACTTATTACTCTTCAATAATGTCAAATTTATCATGTCGCGTGATACTATCGAATAGCAGTGTCTACATTTTGGGTGACCTACTTGCCATTGGTAATAGCAGGCATCGGTAGTAGTTTCATGGGAACGAGACTCGGTCCTAACAAGTAGGTAACATGTGAAACATGAAATGTGTTTGACAATCATTTTATATCATTATATATAAAAAATACATGCAGCAATGCTGAGTCGCTTAAAACCCAAGTCACTTGCAAGATATCTTATGCTTTTTTGATCCCAAACCAAAATACATGAGTATCCGAAACTATGAACGGGCAGGACTTCGAGATTGGCGAATTACTTGGAAATCCATTTATTCGTATCGCCAATGATAAAACTGAATAGCGGTTTACTGTTCTTGTGACAGATTTGTTGCAAAATGTTTATATATATATATATATAATGTGCAGAAATCATACACCCAGTCTACCCGTTTCTACTTTTCTATCAACGCTATTGGATATCCGTTACTGCTTTGTGTTCCCATTCAATACACACACACGTACCCTACGAGTGCATCTGCCTGCGTTTGTATGCTTGTGCGTATCTGAAGACACGTACGTATGGGTACAGCACGTTCTCTCGCTTGTACGGGGTTATAAACAGATATCTCGTGTTTATTTCGAAAGGAGGAGAATCTGCCGAAGAGCAAGGGAAAGAGAGAGAAGTAAGCGTAACGTGAACTGCGCTTCTGATCAAAACGCTCCTGTATATGCCAGTCGTTTTTATCCTCTTTATGAAATTTCAATCGATTGGCTGACAATTTTCTCTCTCGAGGACACACGTATTTATTTCGTACCAGTATTCAGGATGGCACTAACAATCTCGTATCGCTAATATACAATATTATCGTTGAAGTATACATTATTATTACGTGACTCGTAGGACGATATATGTACGCGTTTACGATAGTGTTACGCTACATGTAAAATAAGAAGCCTAGGTGGACGCGTTTACCTGACTACATCCGTGGTCGTTCGCTTGATGAAACTCGAGCATGATACTTTGAGCATGCTTAGCGTAGCGCCGTTGTCAATGAAAAACCATGTCGATGTTTCTCTATAATTTTCTTGTCATCCGACGCGTAATTGAGAATTTGGAATTGAATAAAGCCAATGGGAAGCGGTTTGATTTAATTGTCATCGTGACGTCATTCGCGCTACCAAGAGACGAGGTTTGGGCAAAATGTTGTTGCTCGGTAATACATTACAATTTTTATAACAATTTGTTAATTAGATTCTGGACGAAAAAAACGGTAGAGGACTTTTCGACGCAGGTAGTTAATTAACTGATAATGATTTTGAAAAAAACCAGTATCAGGGACAGGTCGATCAATCTTCGGTTTTTCCTGTGTCACAATGACGCGGTGTCTTCTCTCGTGTCCTTTTTTCTGAAATCGGAAAAAAAAAGTCTCGAGACTTTCGTCCTATGAAATTTTTCGAGCAAACGTAACGACCTGACCCTCGATATATATTTCATCTACTTTCTTATATACGCGACACGCGAGTACGATAATAATGTGCACGATACATCTGAATTGTATAATAATTTCACTTTGGACTCTGAAAATGTTCTTAGTGTATTCCTTTGTTGTCGCAGATATATTCACTATGTACCGAACACTGCATAAGGCGCCTCGGTGATATCTCAAGCTACAAGCATCCGCGTTCTGTAGATATAAAGGAACTTCTTCTGAGGCGTCTTGCGAGAAATGCATTCCGATATAAATAAAAAGGGAAATGCTGCGTCGTAAAGGATGAGCTTCAAAGGAAGTTTTCGTCCTATGATTCTTCCCACAATTTTTAGTGTACGCTGCGAAAGATTTTTCGAATTCACGTACCGTAGTTCCTGACCATAAATCATATTGTGTATTTGAAAAAAAAAAAAAAAAAAAAATTGTTTTTGAGCCGCATCCATTCACAATCTCGACACGTGAATCGACGTGTAGATTAAGATCTATGGCGAAATCGAAACAATGTGATCCTCGGTAATAAACAGGGCCATTGTCATTGTCGCGATAATCGTGCTGCGTAGAGTCACCCTCTAATTTATAGGGTAACATTTCGCAACCCCTTGTGTCTACACGGGGTGTGAGTGTATTCGTGGGCATACCAATGGGCCTATTATGTATATGTATACATAAGGGTACTGATACGTATACATGATTTACATATGTGTGTGTACCGAGCACATCCCCTATGTCTGACTACGTATGTGTACCTACCCCTTGACCCGCATTGTGTTTAGAGGAAATTGTGCTGCGCGGTGCGCCGCCAATATCCCGCTTCTGCCAGTCGGCGGATATTATCTCATCTCTATCCTTCCAACAGACAACAGCCTCCCTCGAAGCCGAAAACTACCCCTAGTGATACCAATCCTGCGACAGGGAAGGAAATTGTTTAGGGCAGGATTTTCAAAATTTTATACAATTTTCTGTACTGTTACTGTTTTTTCAATTCTTATAACGTGCTTTATGTCTTTCAAGGGGGTTGACGTGAATATTTTTCAAATTTACTCTTGCGATTCTGGGTTCGCCGGGATGTGAAATTGTACGAAGTGGTGGGATTTTACTGTTTTCGAGGATATGCAGGAATTGTGCAATATTTAAAAGAGTTTGAAGGATGAATCGGGTTTGAAAGTTCAGCGGAGAGAAACTCTCTTTACTGCCACGTGCACGCTGAGGCTTTAATGCTGTTCTTATGCTGTGAATTATTATTATTTTTTCTTAGGTCAAACGCGGCAAGGTATCTCTAGGGTGTTTTATGTTTCTAGGAAAAAGCGTATTGGAAGGTTGAGATTAAAAAATCATTTTTTTTTTTTTTGAAATTTCATCTTATCGTAAATACATATACGTTAGAGAAAGTTCTTGCAACTTGATAATTATGTATGTTATTGATTGCCTGTTCAATTTTCAAAAAAAAAATGTTCAGCTTCAGTGGCATGAAAAAATTATTCATAAATTTTAACCATGCGCCTTATCATACGTCGCTACCGTAACTCCAATATCAGGACCGACGAGCATCGCAAAAGCTCACCATAAAATTCTTCGGTCCAGAAAATTCCGAGGAATCTCGCAATCAGCGTTATTTATAGGTTAGGGCGTCGCGACGCTCTCGTATCGGTCCTCCAAGGCGAGCCGTAGGAAATTCACTCGTAGATCAACCCCTTTCAAGAAGCGACGGGTTCAGCCCACGAGAAGGGTTGCATAACACGAAGAGGGTTGGTCGGCCGCGACTTGAAGAGGGATGAAAGCGTCGTGCCTTCCTTCACCTTACTATACCTTACTTGGTAGGGGTAGCATCTAGTACATACGTAGGTACGTAGTTTATGGGATTGAATAAGATTCTCAAGGTTTAGATCTGTACTGAGGGGTTGGTAAATCCACGACGTGACAGGGAATAAGTAGTTTACCCCCAAAGGGATCTTTATTACGTATTCCAAACTCCCCCCCCCCCCCCATCTTTCCCTCCATTATAAACATTTTTAAGAAGCCATTGATACCAAAATACTCTCAACCCTCGGATGCGCGCGTAATTTTTTAGCAATTTTTCCCTTTTTTTATTTTTCTTTTTTTTTGCATAAACAAAAATTTAAATAAAAACGCAATTTCCATGTGTTAAATTATTTTCGGCATTCTCTATCAAATGAATTGTTAAAAGAGACGTTCGGAGAAAGGTTCAAAAATATAATTCGGTACTGTCAACGCGTGAGAGGTTTATGGCGAACAATGTTACATCAATCTCAATTTGATTTTCAGTCATTTATTTATTTCTATAAGCAAATATGAAAGTTTGATAAGGTCTATAATAAATATGAAAATGCTAATGCTTAACGTTAATACTATATAGATGTCTGAATATCGCATGAAAAAAGTTATTTCCCAAGTCTAAAACTGTAAATATTCGCAGCGTCCTGATCGACTGCTTCCGCGTGTCCATTAATATTTATCATGCGGAATTCCGCCGCGAAACGTCCGCCACCCGGAGTTACTCGTCTCACCCTGTCTTATAGCATAAGGACGTGCAACTGGGACTAGAGGCAGGTTCTATAGAAGATTGTATAAATAGGTGAAGGCGTCGCGACGCCTTCTCTAGTATATTCCTACTCCGCGAAAATTTTCACCGTAAATTTAACGACCTACATAGAGCAGAGCAACCCCCTAGAGAGTGGAGCTTGAACTCGGCGCCAGAACGAACCCTTCTTTTTTTATTTTTCATTTTTTTTTCTCTCTTTCTATTTGGCGAATATTCTACCGAATCTTTTGTACTGCGTATAATCCCCCTGCCCCTCCCGTTAAGAACCTTCTCAAAAATCCCCTCTCCGACCAGCTGAAACTCCCTTAGGCTATTGGGAGATGAGAGAATACGTACAACTTTTCAAATCTATGCAGATTCTATTTCCTGGCGAATGCGCCTCCTGCACGTTACCTACGGTAGGTAGTTAGGTAGTTAGATACGTATATATAGGTAGGTAGATAAGTCACTAGGCAGGTAGGTAGAGATAGGGTAGATACGCGTAATACGGAAAGTACTGTAGAACAAGATAAAAATGGTCCAGGACACTTTTAACATCTTTTATACTTTTATAATGTGGAACGTCGGGGGATGAATAAGGAACGAGGAATGCAAAAGATATTCCAAAAATTGAACGTGACGTATCGTCTTATTTCTTCGTGACTGTTTTATCAATTAATTAAAGGGCTTACTTCGTGTTATTCATTCACTTGGGTTTGAATTCGAACGATTCAACGATCCTTTGTTAAGAGGAAGTTGAAACGGGTGCAATGACGGGTCGGGGCTGGTGCTGGAAAAAATGTGTAGAAATTTTCCACGGTATCGGGAAACACGTGTAATTGATTATGATACCTTGAAGGTTATGGATGGAAACTAAGGAACGAAGTACGATATAAACCTGCGTTTACTTCTTAGATAACACTGCCGCATGATATAGTGATATGAATCCCAATGAAAAATATGGCCGTTCAGTTAATAATCGAGGGATTATTATTCGGCAGATGGTGCCGGGAACGCGGGAATCCTTCTTCCGATTTTCCCTCGGGATATTTTTCCTGGGGTGAATTCTTTCGACGCCAGTTCATCCTGGCAACATCTGCCATTTCTAAAACAACGCACTGAAGCGTGGACCAGCCGAGAAGCTTGGAACGACGACAAAAAAGAGGTTGGAAAAAAGGCAAGGGTGGGTGGGACGCAAGAAAATGATCCGCATATTGAAAAATCAATAAAAAAAATTGTCCTCCACAAGTAGATGCGACACGTAATTCTTAAATAAATGACTTAGCCGCATACTTTTTCTCCCTTAACTGCTAATGGTGCCGTTCAGAGTTGATATGATTTCGACCTGAATACTTTTTCTTTTCGAAATACCCACTTTTATTTCTTCTTCGTAAATGTTGGTTATATATACTTGTGTATGAATATGTAAGCAATGTGTTATAGCATATAGGGTTGGCGAAATTTAGGGGTTGTAGTGTAAGTCAATAGCAGCGTCCCGCACCCCGTCAATCACCGCTCGGACAAACACTTATCCGGTGGTGGTTTTCTTTTTGTTAGGAACTTTTTTAAGTGGTCCTTTTCCGGAATCAGTCGTGAACACGTTTCACTGGTTAGAAGGAGTAGAGGAAAAAGCATCCCTAAAAACAGAAGCAGCACTAAACCGAGTATGGGCAGTATTTTATTTTTCGTATACCGAGAGGGTCGTCGCGTGGACTTCTGACAAATGTTCTGGCTAACATGATTTTCCAGCAACCCCTCAGAGATATATACCCCCGTAATATGTACACACCTGAAGTACAGTTTCTTTACATCCCCCTTTTGCTCGAATAAAATTTTCACGAGGAACACGAACGCAGAAACTTCAACCGTGGTCTTAGGGATTTTAAGGGTAGCTGTGGCTGCTTGTGGTAGTGCTGGTTTTGTAGCGGGGGTTGGTAGAAACTGGCTCTTGTTATTTCGCGCTAAGTGACACGTTGACAAATTGAGACACCAGCGGAATAGCAAGCAGCCTTCGAATTCATCTGCGGACTCTTTTGAGCCACCCCTGAAAATTTACCCCTGTACGAAAGTAGAAACGGCTGCGACGACACAGACATAGAATTTCGACTAACGAGAACTGTGATCTTCCACTCACGTTCGTAAGCAATTACCTTTGAATAATATTTAAGCTTTCATTAGAATCCTTAGATTTTGTAATTTTACATTTTTTTTTTTTTTTTTTTTTTCAAAATAATGCCTTCGTACAATTTTGTCTGAACGTCGTGTAGTCGCTTGTCATTAATTATTATCGAATTTTCAAAATACATCTGTCTCATTTGAAACTTTCATTACCCTACTATTACTGTTTCTCTCTTATTAGACAGCTGATCGTCGCGCAGTGATTGCCTAGCATGAATTTTCAATTGCTGAATCCTATAGGGAGGGTTTAGTAATTATTAAATATTAAAGCAATCCTCGCAATGGGTGTTACAATAGTAATGATTAATAAGACGTAACATAATAAACGTCTTTGATCACGGATATCATTTATTTGATTAAAGTTCGCTTCTAAATCATAGAGAATCAAAATTATACTGAAATTTTAATCAATTTTATGAGTTCAGCAAAATTCCAGGAAATCCGACATATACACGACATCAAACAGTTCGTTATAATTAATGTTCAAATTGAATTGTCATAAAGATCAATTAAATTTGTTTTTACTTCAAAATAATTAGTAGAATATTTAAAGAAAGTCTATCCACGAGTTCGATGTTTCTTTTTTTGACAGTTCGAAAACAATGAAGTCTCTAGCGAGGCACACGTGTCGCTACATAAAATATTAGTTACAAAGTATACATATGCATGGGCTTGCACTAAAGATATTTTATTTTTCCATTTTAGCATATATTTACGTTATTGTATGGAAAACCACGTGGACCAACTATATACAATTAATATACGAAATTCTAAGGTATTTACATAGTCATACAAAGACCACTGTAATCATGTGAAATTCCATTTTATACGAGTTCAATGTGTTTTTTTGACAGTTGGCAAACAATGCAACCTTTAACAACTCACGTGTGGACTGTCATTAAATCCACGTGGGTCAAATATGCTAAAGTAGAGGAATTATATATATTTCAGTAAATAATCATGCGCTTGCTTACTTTGCAATGAAAATTGTGTGTGAAGACACGTGTCGCTTGCTAGAGACCTAATTGTTTTGGACCTGTCAAAATAAACACGTGGATCTCGTAGACCGATTATAGTAACCTATAGTAACCTATAGTAACGTATAGTAAACTGATCATTCAGTAGAATTCCAAACTATCGCAAAACGTATTCGTACACCGTGTTAATAGACATAGCACGTATATTACATGGTACAGATCCAAGATGGCGATACTCCAGCCGATTGTAATCGTGGCATTCGTTACTCTAGACAGCGTTGCGTGTTTCCTTGTTGGTTAGTTGGCAACCCTGGAGAGAATGCATTACTCTCTCCATTCTCTTCTGCCTTCCAAGTTTCTCTCTTGCGCGAATGTTTGCGCGACTCTATCGGCGTAACTAATGTCTGTTTCCAAGTAGTTACAGCAGAGGCCGACACAGTCGCAGAATAATACGTCTCGTAATCTTGTTCACTTAAAACGTAACATAAGGTCGACGATATATAAAATGAGTAAAAATGCAAAATAATCAGATAAATCAAAAACCACCAAAAAAGACGAATCCATGTCGCGCGTCAAAAAAACAAACCCAAAAAATTATTCATTCTTTTCCGAAAAGTTAATTTTGAAAAAGATAAAAATCCCTGATAAAAATTACTATACAAATAATTTTTTAAAATTTCAATTTTACGTACTAGCAACATTTATTTTCGTCGACTCGTCAAACCACTTGTACTCCAATTGTGCGTGCCGGTGTTTCAGTGGGTCGTTGCGCTATTTACAGAAATCTGTGGCTTTCGTAACGGGCGTTGCACCCAGGACAGACCTCTGGTATTTTGAGAGTAGCGGTCATTCTTGAAAATTCAATTTGCCTATTCGACGCTTGCAGGTAATAGCGTTCTATGTGGGGAGGGATGATGATTTTGGCAATCCGCTCCAATGGAATTTTGTTATCATGGGCTTTCTCATAGAGCGATGATTCGATGTCAGTTACCCGCTGTATATGCCGGGGGCTATTTATCATTTGCGTTTGCCGCTGCCAGAAATGCATGTTGCGCCCTTGTCACACGCCATTGCTAACCAGAAACGTATGCATATGCATCACCATGACGGAAGAACTTTTTCATTTGCGACTGCCGATACTCGTGAATATTCATTTGTGCCGTTGATGACTTACGTCAATGTACATTTTGTAAATTGAAAAAGTTTTATATTCAACGCAAGGCATATCGGTATATGAAAATTTAACATTCTGTAATAACAGCCCGACAGCAAGTAGTAAGTAGTAAGACCGTAATTATAATGCTAGTGTAATAGGGCACTAATAATTGCTTTGAATAATTCAGCGAATCACTGTCCAAGTCAAAGCTAAAGTTCAACATTATTGTAATTAACGTTGCATTTGAATTGCCTTGAAATCAAACAAGGGTAAGAATTTCTATCAGGCTTGCAAAACGTTTGATTGATTTTCATAACGAAGTAAAATCTTGACTTGATTTTTTTTTCTTTTTTTCTTTTCGAGATTACTACCGAGTTCCTTCGTAGTTAAGGATAAATAGGATTGTTGGACGATGCTGTTCGATGGAGGTTATAGGTCAGGATCGGTTGTGGATGCTGGGCGGAGGAGATGGGAACGTAGAAGAACAGGGGTGGAAATGTGTCCGTTCGAGGAGAATTGAGTTTCGTAGCTTTTCCAACGTTACCGGAAATTGTATTTCTTAGTTCCAATTGAAGATGAATTGTAAAAGTGAATGCGCACGCCTCTCCCAACCGGAACTCGATAATGCATTTCCCCGCGTTCGAGAGCCAAGCACTCTCAGAGAATCCTTGGAGAAACACGAAATTACAGATTTCTATTTACAATCGTACGTAGTAACTCCTCGGCTATTACAGAAGTTTCATCATTGATTCAAATCCTATGTGATTTCAGTTTACCTTCCAATAGAGGTTAGATAGTGGAATATTGTAATAACTATTACTGTAATCGTCTTGGGTACTTTTGGAACGTATAATTACAGTTTGTTTGTAATTACGAGTATTTGTTTTATTCTTAAAGTTGTTATACAGTGGCGCTAATTGGACTGGCGTGTATCAGCTACTAGCGATTGTAAACTCTTTGGGCTTAGGTAACAGTTTTAGGAAGACATTTGAAATCCTTCAATTTATATTCACTGGAAAGCTGAAGAATCATCTATTGGATTTGCCAAACGGTTTTATGGATGAAGAATTTTTCAAGTTTTGAAGAAACAAAGTATTGCTTGGTCACATAGCGCATGTCATGTGCAATGCGAATGTTTCGAGGTCATATATCAAAGTAGCTTATAATTCAGTGATTTCGATTTACTTAATACAAATTTTCCACGTCTTCGTTTCACGTTCTCCGTGTATCCTCGCGTCGGCTGATTGCTTTGTGTATATTTCGACGGCAGTCCAGAAAGAAGCTCATAGGCTGGAATTTGTATAACTCTCCTCAAAAGAGTCAGAAGTGTACGGTTTGTCGTAGAAATTGTTTCCAAAGTATCCCTAGTGCGAACCCATATTCACGCGTATATGTCGATGTTTAAGGGTGTTATTAATTTTATAGTGTATCGTGTAGAAAAAGTAGATTCACGAAAGTAAAAAAGCTCGGGCACGGTGCGCAAGGGTGGACGATAAAAAAGCTTTCATAATTCACTTGTATTAGTACTCTATGCCGAAAAGGATTTTAAATGGGATTTAGTAGAGCATTAAACTCTCATAAAGGAGGGTTTAAGGGATGATGGTGGTGGTGGTTAAGGATAGAAAATGGGGACGAAATTCAGTTCTGGCAAATCCGAAAGTGGCCCCAGCTCCCACCTCCTATTAATTTTATTAATCTCGGAAAACTTACTTAACCTCAAATAAAATCCTGCTAGTATTCCGTGAACTAGCTAATACTCTTTCCTGATTTTTACTTGGAGCTAATCAGTATGTACCTATATACGAGGACGTTGGCTTATGAAAATTCCAATAACGAGTGCGTGGTCGTCGAACGAGTCTACCTATTACGAAGACCCTATACTCTATCCGTGAAACTGACGATACAGTACATTAGGGATAACAACACAAATTGTGTAATGTGTAATACGGTTATGCAATTCAGTAGACATTGTTTTGGATTGTACAGTCACTCGAAAGAATTACCCTCTGTGTGAGGATCGGCCATCTTGAATTATGACGGCACATACTGAAAAATGTATTTATCTCCTTTTATAGATTCTTATAATTTTGACAGTGGCTCTAGATGCCGTGACAGTGATGACGTATACAGTCCTAGTCGCATTATAACGCGACTCCTTCTAAGTCCTCTTACCTGTTTCTCGACTCGAGTACCCATGTTTTTCAAGTGTCTATTATATTGGCTTCATGGGCCTTCGAAATTGGTGACTGTAATTTATATTTATAGAGTCGTTATTAAGTTTCAAGAATCCCTTGGTCCAAGAGTTGTAATATCGACGTAATATTGGATACCAGACACTCAGTTTCAGTGTAACCAACTTTGACGAAACTTATGGGCTCTATAATTATCGATAAAAGCAACAAAGCCCGAAGCTCAATATTATTGTCTCTTGGAAGATGAATCTAATCTTTAACGGTCGTTTTTTTCGAACTTTATTGCCCTACAGATTCGTAAGCAGCCTCATAACGTGACTCGATTGTATATAAAAGATACTGAAAGTAAAAACCTACTGCAAATCTGTATTATGCGTAAGAATAACAACAAAAATGAGATCAAATATAATAAGATCAGCGAACAAGCATTGTAATTTGTTAGAATCCAAATACGGGGTAACCGCATGTTGTATCCTATTATAAATTGTCTTGCGCCATTATCGAGGAAATAGGAATAATACGTTTTCCAGTTTGAATTTTATATAGGATTCTATAACCACCCTTTTTACACCCCTCTTGAGAATTTTATCCAGACCCTGTAGTCCGGCGAGAAGCACGCTCCAAGGCAGGGTCGTCCCATTGAAATCCAATTCTCTTTTCAGATGGCGAATCGTTTCTAGATCTTGAGGGTTGCAAGATGGAGGTGGTTGGGGGGAGGGGGGAGGAGGTTGAGAAGCTTTTGGTATCAAGAAATATGCCAAGAGTATCAATGGGCCCTTAAGAAGGATGAAAAGAGGGTGGTTTCTCGTTCTCGTTAGATTCATCATTGTTGGGGGGATGGTGAGAAATATTAATGGTGTTTTTTACGACAGCGGATATCAGCGGTGACTATTTCATTGCATGATGGAAGAGCAAGAAACAAAATATTGTTATAACTAATCAAGTCATTGAAAGATGATGATTATATATATATATATATATTCATTAAGGAATGTAAAAAGGAATGATTATCGTCTTAACATTCCGACAACAGCAGGGGATTTGATGACGCTGTGACGCAATGACAGGTAACAAAATGTCAGTCTCCCTTAACCGTAATTGCAATCTAAAAAAAAAAGAACTAGAAATTCGAGAAAATAATTGCAGTTATTAAAATTTGTCGTGTTCGTTGAGAAAATGAAAAGAAAAAAGTAAAACATCCTCAGCATCTCCCCTCTGCAAGGGTTGCAAATGATTTAAATTGGAAGTTATATATTTTTTTTAACTTTAACTATATCCAATCCTACTACCCTCTACGTTATCCGCGCCACCCCTTCCCATTTAATTCATTTACATACTTCGTATACATGTATGCGCATACTTATATACACATGTGTGCATCGTGTTTTTGTTAACTGAAAATTCTGCAATTAACTAATGCCTACTTGAGACGCAGAATTCTACCAACCCCTCACCCAACCCTTACTAGAGGTATGTTATATATATGTTAGTTACATGAATTTCGAGTGATCCAACCCTATTTCCACTTACCCACCGTAACACCGGCATTCAATCTCACTGTAGCTGGCCGTTTTTATTAATTACATACGTTTAATTACAACCTGTCTAAGGGTTAGTAGTAGGAGGGATAAAGTAGGTACTGGGATGGATTACTCTGCAGGGGGATGAACTTAATTCTACTCGATTTCGGTGTCCACGAAAAAAAAAAAAAAAAAACATTTTTTTTTCTCTTCCCTAGTTAAATTCACAGAAAAAGATCATCCCTTATAGATGTGCCAGTATTAATTTCGGCACCCCTACTTAGGAATTAAACAGTGCATTGAAGTGACATAAGTCACGATAAACGATAGTTAAGAGAATCGCATCCTTTCCCATAATTTGCTCATCAATTTATCCACCCATAACCTCGAAAATTCTCTAGGGGTGGTAATTCCCGAAAATGCCCTTAATCTGAGTAAAGCACATAACGCCCGCCCTCGTGTGTCCTCTTAAGGGTGGTTGTACGTTTATTTAAAGATTTACAATGGGGTACGTCTACCAATCAATACCGTGGGCATAGTGTCTATAGTCTACAGTGATATAGTTATATACGGTTGGTATTGCACAGAAAGTGAGATTAAACGGTTATTGTTAAGCAGCGCCACGTTTATCTTGCGTCGCAGATACACTCTGTATAATATGTTGGGATATATGGTACGAGATAGAGCTCGTTCTAACCTAACCTGCACTATAGGGCTGTACCCGCAATATTTTACAGTTTTATGTGAACAGATATTTAGGAGTGCTACCGCGCTTAAAATATAGTTACACTGGGGGAGCTGTATACCGGATACCATATAATATGTTATAATAATGGAATAGCCTGATATCATTGAGAACAGTAGTACCGATGTTCGCGATATATTTCAATACTAGTACGAATCGAAAACATTCAGATTTATCATTAATAATAGCGTTTTACGTATCTGTGTTTTACGTATTCTCTGTCACGAACAAACGTAACACGCTCGATTACAGCTGACCAAGAGATTTCTTATGAGTAATAAGAAAATTGTCTTTTCTTTAAATTCTTACCGAACACCCTGACATACTTTTACTGCCGCAACATACACGACAAATCTGGTAACTTACATGGTCGTTCAATTGCATACAAAGTGCATTCATGCGAAGTGCATATGTCGGTACGGTAATGCATAATATAATATAGGATTAATCGAATTATTATTTATGTAAAACTTTTAAGAAGCAACCAAAGGATACCATTGGAATGTCGCAGTTTCTTTTTATGACTCTTTCTTAATAATATTTTTAAGAATTTGGATTTTACTGCATGTATATACATATTTCGATTTCAGCACTTGCTACCAGCAACGGCATTTGGCAACGGTTCAGAAGACATGCATGGTACCTTGATTGTTTTTTTTTTTTTTTTTTCTTCGGCTACTGCTAGGATAGACAAATCTAAACTGCTGTTTCGACTGGTCCGATTCGATTTACCTTGTCAATGGTATTTTTCCTGCTTCTGTTACAAGAGCTAGGTCTAAGCAGTCGTTCAACTAGTTTAACCCGCTTCAATCTTTTTAAGTGTCTTCCATATATTTGCAGACGATTACGGTAAGTAGCATTGGCTCTGATAGTCCTTGGTAATCCAGCACTTTCTATTCCTTCTCTCCGCCTGTCGTATCCAATACAAAGTGGACTCATAAATATTTTCAATTGTTTTACAGAATTGAGAAAATCCTCAGACGTATAAAGGCGAACGAAGTTGGATTATTTAGAAAGTGAAAAAAAAAAAGTGAAAGATTTCAAGTTTAAAAAGTCATTACGAAGAAAACGACACTGCGTATTCTGTATTTCAGTTTTACTTTGCCCTGTATTGCTGGTACCAATCTGTATGATTTCACTTGTAGTAACTTTTGTGTTTATTTACTAACTCGCGCGTTTTACTTTATACAGGCAAACCACGAGACTCAATATCAAGTTACAGGCTAAGTTAATAAATCTCCGTGGTAAAGAAACGAGGTTAAAGTTCATGCTTCGCTCAGGGACTCTAATAGTAATAGTAATGCCATTACAGCTTCTAGGTTCCTAGGGAACTCGAGATTCCTTCATCTCGCGATTGCCTCTTGCGTCCGATATTTTTTTTATCTTCTTTCACTTTTTCGTCCTTTCTTTTCCACTCGTCTCTTCCATCTCTCCGTCTTCCTCTCACATTTTACTTGCCACTCGTTCTAGCAATTTCGGAGTTTTCATCGGGGACGCGATAGGTTACAGCTGCTGCGCCACCTTGAATTCTTTCTTTGTCTCAATCCCTGCACGTCGCGAGTCCTTTGCGGTTTCTATAGCCGCGTAGTTCGCCCAGTTTGAAATCGTCGCTATCTCGCGGGACTAGAAGCCGATTGCATTTACGACACGAAAGAGGAAAATGCAATCGCAACTACACTGTATAGACGCTAGCGGGACTCGACGGAGATAAGATAGAATACGCAAGTGTAATTTTCAATTATTATCATAGTTCATTTACCGACAGAGGAAATACCATTGCAATCGGACATCTCGAATTCGACCCTCTTA
The DNA here is from genome assembly GCA_030142615.1 of Syrista parreyssii. Classification (NCBI taxonomy): domain Eukaryota; kingdom Metazoa; phylum Arthropoda; class Insecta; order Hymenoptera; family Cephidae; genus Syrista; species Syrista parreyssii. Next base: position 325,605 of record JARQTG010000411.1, read on the forward strand.
AATTACAAAAGACCTTCCTGCCTTTACGAGCCTTCAGCTTTATCATTTATTTTCCCTTTCTATTTTGATAAGCGAATGGTGGGGGGTGTCTCATTACCCTTCGTACCTATAATTCTTTTGCAGTACAATAGTAAGGGGAGAAGTTGTCGATAAAGTAGGGAGAACTTTTACACTACATCTCCAATAGAGAATTCCGAATCGAGCATTCGTAACTTCGGATCTTCTAAGCTCACATCGCGAAGGTAAGTTCTTGTATCAATTAATACAGTTTTTTCAATTATTGCTCCAGTAATAACTAGACTACTTATCTGTATTGCTCTTGAGTCTGCTAGTTTAGACCTGGGAACTAAATAATGAAATATCGATATGTAATAATTTATTTTATTCCTACCCCTAATGAACTTCACTTTCAACGTTAAGGGATGATTAGGAATCTCCGGACTGATTTTCTTTGTTACCGTTGTCGAACAACGTCGCCTTAAGGGGTTAGTGGAAATTTTAGGCGATTCGAGATTTAATTCACTTCTTTTCCCTCGCAAGTAATCACTTGGATATATTTAAGGGTGACTCGAGATTCGAAATCTCACGATTGCGATTCTCGGGTCTAATCTCACGGTATATTTAATTCAGCTTCTTTTATCAGATTATTTCTTTGTTTCGTTTCAATTAAATTGTTAATTCGATTTTTGATTTATTCAGCCATACGGCTTACTGTAGATCCGCGCTCTGATTGGATGTATTTTTTGGCTGCAATCATCAATCATTGTTATTATCGCAGTACGCATACACGCGGTAGAGAATAAAACCCGGCAAAATAAAAGTCAACTGCAAAATAGAATGCAACAATCTACATCCAATTAAAAATTGTCAATTGACAATATGAAATACTCAATACGAAACACAGAGAGCGAAGTGAGGTAAAACATGAAATGTATTAAAAATTTGAATTAATCGTTTTTTTTTTTTTTAATTATCTAGGAGGAGAGGACGAACGTGGCAGTGACAGCAAGTTTGTGAGTAACAAAAATTTATATACCTCAAAAATCATTACGTCATTATCAGTAATCCTTTATTAGAGTCATTGGTACAATCCGTTTTGGTACAAGTTGTCTAAAAACAAAGTTCATCGCAGTAATGGACAGAATAGGCGCAACCTCCTTTTTTTTGGCTTATTTATTTTTCCATTGGTGTCCACATTTTTTTTTTGTTCGCTTCGCCTCGCTTGATCGTGCAAAGGGGATGAAAATGGAAAGAGAAAAAAAAATAAAGCACGTGAGGAATTGGCGCCGATATATACATAACCCTAGTAGAAATTAAAAAAGAAAATCGCAATACGTACGTGATATATACATATATATGTGTATATATACCTGACTTAAAAATATATAGTATTCAGTTTACTATATGCAATATATATACACATATATACATATATATATATAAATCGTACATCCATAAATGTATACACGTATATACGCGATTGTAGCTTAAATGCAGGATTCGCCGGCGCACGTTGGAAACTGGATAAGGCATTGTTTAATATTGTTTTATTTGCACAATGCGATTCACACTTTTTCTGTTATTCATTATACCTATCTTGTTTTTTAGTTTCTTTTTGGGGTACATATTTCTCTAGTTTTTTTTTTTTTTTTTTTTTTTACCAGACAGCTTTCCGTTTCTCTAACGAAAGAGAATAGCTGCGTGGCGCATGCACTGTAAAAAATTTGTATAAATTATTATTTTTTTTTTTTTTCAATAATTACTCACGATAATGGAGTAGTCTCCTCTTACGAGCAGATTGCATCAGAGAGCTATCGATAACATTGTGACAATTGTTTACAGTATGCGTCTGTTTTGTGTGATGAGAAACGAGTATGTAATAAGGGAGGACGTTATAAGGATTTTTTGGATTTGTTAATTTTTATTCAAAACGATGATAAAAAAAACGGAGCAACAAAGATCGTGTAACGATTTTCCATAAGCTGGCAAAGCCACGGCTAATGTAAAGTACTAATGATTTAACTAATTATTATATTCGTTTACTTATTATTTCTCATTTATTTTACCCTGTGTATAACCGGCAGTTTCGTTTGGCAGCCAGCCCAGGATATCGAGTACGATTTTTTCGGGTGTTTTCTTCTTTTTTTTTTTCGATAACTCGCAATTTTGAAAAAAAATGGTAAACTCATCATGAATAAGTTTCGACAGAGATGGAAAAAAAGCCTTTTCGAGTTTCCAAACGGATTTTTCTTCTCTCACATCCATAAATCCCGCTGTTATTGTAATATGGAGATACACTTAACTCTACCGTTAACAAAGTTGTTATTTATTATCGATTAATAATTTAATTACGGGTAAGTCTCGCGCGTACGCTGGCACTGACGGGTAGTTTCTTTTTGTCCCCACGAAAAATAATACGTCACGTAAAAAGAAAACGAAAGAGCGGTACCTTTTCCAAAATTCAAAAGAAAGCGACTCGACAGAGAGAGAGAGAGAGAGAAAGAGCTCTAATAGAGAGAGGACTTACGGAAAATCGTAAAAACACGAGAAAAATAGTTGGGGAAAAAATAATTTCTTTAAACAACAGCTGCAACAACAACAAGAACAACAACAACGACGGCATTTATCCTCGCCAGATGAAATATTTGAAAATCCCAAACCGCGAGAAAAATCTACCCTCCGTAACGCCACGACATTACATTATATGCATATGTATATTCTGTACAGAGTTTCACTGTGAGGGGTAGTTTGTTCAATTTTTTTCCCCCCACCCCATCGCAAAAATTATTTTCGCGTCGCATTTGGCTTATATCAAACCGAGAACAGAGAAATGAAATAGAAAATTAAGAATCCCCTAGAAACTGTTATACAATTCGCCGATGCGACATTCTCGTATCCGGTAATTTCTTATACTTTTGTTTCGCAAAGTACTTCGTTCTTTCTGTACAGCATTTTGATTCTTTTCTTTCCGCGGGAAACAATATTCGCACGATGCGGATACCGTTAGCTTTTATTTCTCCCTCGTTCTTCGTCTCGGACTCCAAAAATTCTATTTGATCCCACAGCACAGAAGTCTGACGCATACAAATTTTTATTTACATATTTTGTTCTTTTTCTATTTTCCTTCACTTCGGCTGATTCTAATTATTTTTTTCACATATTACACACCAAACACGTCACCGTATTCTCGTTTAGGGATTTTCATGTTCTTGTTTTCTCTCCTCCGCTTCTCATCCTAGTGGAACTTTTACAAGCGCCAGCAATTTGTCGCCGAAAAATTCACAGCAATTCCTCGTTGTCGTCCTGCACACCGTACATTTGGGGACGACGTTCTGGCTCCTTCTGCTGGTTTCCGGGTGGCTGCTTCCGGTTCTGCAAGAGGGCGATACTGGCAGCCTTGTAATTAATCGGGCCGTAAGATCGATAGTCCACATCGGCGTAATCCAGATCCGAGAATTCCGGCTTGAAGGGCTGTGCGTTCATTGGTTGAATTTTTTTTTTTTTTTTGAAAAAAAGAAAAACAAATTATCATTTACAGCGCACAACATGACTCTTTAATCATGAGAATATATTTTTCCTGCTGCATTTCAACTATGACCACACTGTGTATTAAACAGACGAGGACAACATAAAATAATGCAAACTCCCATTATATATATATATTTTTTTTTTTCGCAATCAATATTTTATACAAATGTAAATTTCAGGCGATACTTTTGCGAAAGAAACGAATGAAAGAAATTTCTATGAGTAATAACGTTCCTACGTCAACAAACCTTTGACTCAATTAAATTGACTTTGATATATTGTCTGTAGTAGATCTAATAATGGATACTTTCGTGCAATAAGGAACATTAACCTCTTTGCTGAATATAGAGTTAAGTAATAACTTAATTAGCCTCGGAGTCTTGGAGAGAGTAATGATAGTGATAGTCACGTGCCCGTGTGCTTGACGTTTAATCGGGAGGTTAAGTAAATGATTTTAATTAAAAAAAAAAACTTTTTCTTTATATTTTATCTATTTAAAACTTTTGTAACAGGACGTAACTTTTAATAGAAAATATGTTATTGAGATTTAAAAACAAGAATTTCACAAAACGCTCAACGGAATTTAGTTCCTCTTGTAAAAATTACATCTCAACTACGTAGACTCTGTGCTATTACACAGCGGCTATGTAAAAGTTACCATAAACGTGATAAACGTATTTAATGGAGACTTTGCGATCTAGAGAGGACGAAATGTCTTTAAAGACTTTGACTTGCAAATTACAAATGAGTTTGACCATTAAACTAATTAATCAGATGCCAATTAAATTGATCGCACACGTTCACAATTGTCCTGGACGAATATCGATTCTGAAATGGCTGATTAATTTTTTCAAGTCAAATTCGAAAGCTGTTGTCGTTCAAAGCAAAAGCACGAAAACTGTGAGTTTTGCAATAAAACGCGTGATCAATGATTAGCAAACAACGTGTCACTGCAAATAATCTAATTCATCGTGCACGGTGAGGTGAGACACAATTATCAAAGAGTTATCCTACCTGACAACGAAGAATTATAGACTGGAAAGAGAACTTAAGATTTGTTACTTTGCAAATCTTCATACGTGGCGCAATTGGTAATTAAATAATGCGAAAGGAGTGAAGGTGTTGCAAATTTTTTTTAAGACAAAAATTCGCAACGAGCCTCAAAATATTTTGCAAACGTGTATGCATCTCTCTGCTATCTGTTCCTTTATGCGCGACTAAACAAAGAAATCCCGAGCAACAAGTACATATACGGTGTGATGTATGGATAAACAGTGTTGACTCAAAATTATTAATAATGTCCCGAAACCTAATGTGTACGTAACTATAAGAAATTTGTATATGTATATACATGGAAGGTTAAGTTGAAATCTCGCGAATATCACGAATTACCTAAGAAAATATAACGAGCATAAAGTTTAATATAAAGCGGTAAACTTTTCATTGTTATACATATTAATACCCAAAACGACTAAGTATAATTGAAAATGAAGATGAAAAACGATGTCTACAGATTCAATCATTAAGATAAACGATACAGGTATACATTTCTCAATGCGACTTCTAAGAGGATAAAAAGTAAATCAAGCAAATCAGCTCCTTTCTCTATACTACGAAGCTCGCAGAAAATGGCACGTTAATAAGCATAGCTCATCAGCAGAATAAAAAAAAAAAAAGACACAAAATTCAAGACGATCGTTATACCAGATGACAGAGTCCTATACCAGTCATGGCGCATTAGAGAAAAGAAAAACTGTCATAACGACAAAGAAGATAGATAGAAAAGAAAAAAAGAAAAGGAACAAAGGGCATCATAACCGTACCTATATAGATTAGACAGAGAGAGCCCTAGTTCTGTGCGAGACTTTATCAATGAAGTCTTCTAGTAAATGTACGTATCGCTCATAGCCAGTCGACCTTCCTACGAACAGACAGTTAAGAGATGATAGTAAGGGTAGGTTCATTCAGGTAAGGAGGGGCGCGTGCAGCAGTGCATAAACATGTATGTTGTGTTAGTAGGTTATATGCAGACCATAGAAGACTTGTGGCTCTTTTTCGCGTGGGCATTGGGGTTTCGTTGGGGCTGTGGGAGGGTATGGGGTGGTAGCTCTAAGGTTGGATTATTTTACCTATGGGGTCTTAGAGTCAAGCTCACGCTATACGGTTAGGTCTGCGCACACTGCTACCTGGAAGTCCCTCGCCTATTGTAGCTCACAATGCTGTCCTCTAGCGTCCTGGTTTAGGGGTGGCTTTGGAGGATGGTCTTTTGAACATAACTCTCCCTTGGTACTGTGAGCACCCATTAGGAACTGGCGGTTCTCTCTATGAGTGTGTGTATATGTATATGTATACATAGATAGATATATGCTATAGTGGCCCATGTCCATTTGTGTTTGTATATTCGTTTATAGCTGTTAAGGGTAGTATAAAGTAGGGGTTGGTTGGTTGTTTCCAGAATGGCCCATCTTGAGAGGAAGGATATGGAAATGAATTATCTGTGGAATTTCACGGATTTTGGTTTCAATTGCACAATGTGATACTCGGTAGTGAATATCAATGAGGTAATTTGTTGCTGGTGATTCGGACTTTTGACGTTGCTTGAATTATTCGAGAAAGTTTGAATTTTGTCCGAAATATCCTGATGTTCTCGCGTCGCGTCACAATGGGTTTAGTTTTTAGCCATGACGTAATGCAGCACCTGAGCGTGTCGCTATTGAGTAAACTACAATTTTTCGAAAAAAGAAAAGCGTTAATGATACAGCAATGAGTGAAATTCATAGATACTCCGAAGACTAACTATATCTATATTTTTGAATTGAAAAATTAAACTATCTCAAAACACATGGTTGTCTTAACGCCAAAAATACAACCCTAACATGACTTGTCGTAATTATTAAAAATGAAAGCTGAAGGGATGTAAAATTACGTGAATAAAAAAATAAATACCACCACTACCACGACCGTCACCACTACTATCCACTATAAGCAAGTACACTCCTGCGTTCATGTGCAATGAAACGAAAAAGATAGAACAAAGCAATTCCCTAGAACCGAAGCGTCTGACCCAGATATGGAAGTATCCACTAGTTAATATCCCTACCTTCAGACGTCGATCTCCTGACCGACGTCCCGAAAGTGAAGCTCGGCGTACTGCGTGGTACTAGGTGGTGCCGAGGGTGGTCTAGTATCCCTTAGCGCAGAATACCGTTTCCCTTTACGAGATTTGGCCAGATTCAAATCGGCGTAATGAAGGGGGGTCTGATGATTAATCATCCGATTGCTATTGTCTCTAGGGGGTGGTGGATTTCTCACAGGATAATCAGTGGGACACTCGGTAATGGCGTCCTCGTAGTAATGTGGATACAATATCTTGTAGCTCTCTGGTATACCAAGATCTTGGACCTGATTGAAGCTGGTCTCCCTTGCGAATCCATAAGGGCCACTATTACTGGCACTAACGACACTCTGATGATGATGATTGCTAGTCGTGGTGGTCGTGGTGACGCTGGTTACGTTTGCCGCGTTACTATCATTCCTCGAGCGTCTCTTAACCTTTCTATCATTTCTGTCGTGTTTGTTGCGATACTTCCGGCGCTCCTGTCGTCTGCGACCGTTCGTAGTAGCGTTTTGCTGATGATGCTGTTGTTGCTGATCTATTTCCTGATGTTGATGAATATCTTCCATCTCACTGTGCACCAGGGACAATGGCAGTAGGGTTGTGCTACCATCGTTCAATAGCCTATTGCCCATCAGGGAATGACGATGATTGTTAGTCTGGGTGAATGAGGGCTGCAAGGGACTCACTACCGAGGAATGATGGAGACTTCGTGTTAGTGGCAGGGTTAGCTGACTCGAACTGCTGCTCGCTATTGGATAACCGTATTGCTGCATCTCCTGGTGTTGCTGGTAATGTTCCTGGTAGTTGTATAGGCTGTTCGTCTGGAACAGGCACCGTTAGTCTCCTGGAGCGAGGATTAGGGTCTTGTTAGTACAGGTTCTTTCAATTTATTTAGATTAGTTTCTTTTTCCATTTACTTGTTAACACACAGTCGGGTACTCGTGTTTCTTTGAAACGTGTTAATTTTTTTTGTGAGTTTGTTTTACATTGGTGATACCGTCTATCGCTATAAGACATCTTCGCAGGAGCATCGTAAGGTGAGTTAGAAGACTAAGTACACGATATGGAATAAGAAACGCTTATATTCAACGACAGCAAGGTACACCCAAGTCCATTAGTTTCATGTTAAAGAATACGAATCTTATTGTGAAAGGTTGGAAAAATTGTTGTCAACGAAATAATAATTCCCCCGTGAAAACCCACTCTGGAATTCCCTAGACTCTCATTCGAGCGCATACGTGTCATTTGGATGATGCTGAGAAAATTGTAATGCTTGACTTTCGCGAAAACTTAGTTGAATATCTGCCCACGTGTGATTCGGTGTAATCGGTATGTGTATCTGTGCAACTTTGTTTGTGTGACTTACTTGAGGCGCGGCTCACATGCACAAGGGCCGTCGCTACATAGATGCCCGGATCCAGCTTAGCAGGGAAAACACGATTTCCGATTAAAACCCGGCATCGAGCCGCTCTCTATTTTCTCCTACTTGCTTGTGGGTGCTGTGTTACATCTAATGGACGACACTCATGTATAAACGTGCAAGTTTTAATTCATTAGGTACTGTAGGGGCGGAGGGGGTGGGCTAATTAATTGGAAAGACTATGTTGCATCTAGTGAGCGCTGGGACACTGATTTTCTTTTTATGTATTTACCAAAACGTACAGTTTTTAAAAGGAATATGTTTTTTTTTTTCTTCCTTTAATACGAATTTTTGTAAAGCTTGTGCCATTTTCAAATATCGTTTTACAGACTTACTGAATTTTGTAACAAGGTGTAGATACAAGAATGTCTACATTAGTAAAAGTGTCCCGGCGCTAAGCAAATTGGCAAAACAAGGTGATTGAGCATAAAAAATATTAGTAAGCGACAAACCTTTATATTACGAAGCGCCAAGTTTTTCATTGGAAAAACAGGAGGTGGAACGTTTTGATAGGTATGACGGGAGGGATCGGTTTTTCTCGTTCGTGGTGCTGGCGTAGGTGGGAGCACAGTCGACGATTCATTGAGAAAGTCCCCAGACGGGCTACTGATATCCATCGTAGAATTAGGCACATCCGATTGAGCAAGATTGGGCGTACCGCCAATGCTGGTCCTCGTGATGGTGGAGGTGGGACTAACCTCGGATGATCTTAAGGTAGTAGCAATGGTGCTGGTACTGGCATTCTTATGAGGACAGCTCTTGTAAATCGGTATGGCGTACAGCTGATAATTTCTGTGCGTATTTTGATGTCGTCGGCACAAACGTAATGAATAAAATTGGGCCTTGTGTTTCCGCCTGCGGGGCTTCAGCGTGTTGCATCGTGGTTCTGGTGAATTGCTCCTCGGCATGTTATTGGGACTGTAGTGGGGACCCAAGTGACTTCGGGTACTTCCGTAACCGGAACTACCGGGCCAGGGGCTGGTGTTCCTCGAGGACGATGAGGTCATGGTGTTCGGACTCGAGCGCAATGTGCCATGCAAAGCCGAAACTCGGGCAAACTTAGGGGATACCAACTAAAACATGTAATGAGCAACTACCTGTTATAGGGTAGCTAGCTTACCTGATTATTTGAGTGGTGATTTTTTTTTATCAATTCTTTTCCGGACTACAGATGGACACTAGGTATTTTTCTTGGGGACTTAAAATTGTTTTTTTTTTTTTTACAAATATCGTAATGCAAACATCCAAGTGTGACTATATTGGACAATTTTGCGTGCATGAATTCAATGAGACAGATTTCCTCAAATTCCTAGTGACCTCGCGCATCCAATATGATCCTCTTTGGTCCTGGTCCTAGCCTCCATGGCAGCCAATATCAGCTAATGGCTCGCACGAATGCACAGGAATATATTCTGCAATGATTCTACATCGAATGCAACTCCCTCTCTACTGTACCCTGTGACAAGCCTCTCAGCCATTTTCACTATTTCGAATCGATCGATCTGTGTAGTGCATCGGGCGTGTACGACCGTCTCTTGCGAATGCAGATTATATCGCATGTGCAGTTGCTCAATTTAAGAGTCACGTTTGGACCTTGGACCGACTCCTTGAACTCCATTGACCAACTGATGATCGTGTTTCCATGAAATTTTCTCTAATATACGATAACCGAAAATACCAGCGAGAAAGTCTCTCGTTGAAATTGAAAATATGAAATATTTTCAAAACATCATATTTCACATGAAAATATTTATTGGCGTAGACAGGGAGGATATATGTCACAGAGTACAGATCCAATCGCAAAGCCCGTGGCCCCGGTGAAATTTCGAAAATTGAGTTAAGACCTGTCTTGGCTGATGACTTTAAGGGTGGCAAACGTCGCTACCGTGCTCCAGTTAATTCTGTGAGGGGTGACGAGTGGGAGGTGAGACGTGGTACGAGAATGATCAGGTTCGTAGAAAGGGGCAGATGCTGTACATAGGAGCAGACATTAACATAACCCTCTTCGAGCTCTTTGGCGCTCTCAAACCACGAGGTCAGAGGTTGCCGCGGTGGTGCACCTCTTCACTTTTACTACACCCTTAGCCAGACTCGTGCTCTATGCGGTTTCCATCCCGGCAGGCTCCTAGGACTGCAACCCTCTTTCCATTTCGAAGCTCCACCCTTGTAATACGATTATTTCACGGTGGCTTTACTCTCGACTCGAACCACTCTCCTGTCTCACCACTCACGCTGGTCCCGTCCGTCTCACCAACCAACCCTTCCTTGTTCTCTTAACTACTTCTCTATTAGGCACCGACATGCTACTTTGAGTGATCCCAAGTGATGTCATAACGGAACGTTACACTGATGCTGAGGGCTTTGCGATTTATTATGGGAATTACTTTCATGGCCATGGGACTTTTTTCATGTTCAATTCTCTCGGTCAAGCAAGAATGCATTCACAACATGTAATGAGGGATAATTTTTAAAATTGTGGTGGACAAATAAAATTAATTAATTTTTACACTCACTGATAAACAATCATGCCGTGAGAATATTGTTAAATGAAGCGAGAAAGGCTCGTAAGCGGTTTTGTTGTTGTTGTTTTTTCTTTTTATATTGTCGCATTCTTCGTAACTGGCTTGAAATTACTTCTAGTCTCACCTTATTTGGTGGCGTTTGAATTCCATGAAAAGGCAAATTCTCGTAAAAGGTTTTCGTCTCGGGTTCCGGAAGTCTTTCCGAAACGCTGTCCACGTGGTTATTGTTGGCTGCCTGATTGGGATCTGTACATACGAAATTAACTTTTTAGGGAAAACCAAAAGTGTCTATACTGGCAGAAATATAATGAAGCATAATTATTAAAAATTAGATAAAATCATAGGGACTGCCATTTACGCTTTTGTTGCTCTATACTTTCTGTAATCCCATTCTCGCAGGGGCGAACGAATTACAGAAATTTATTGGCGCAACGTGATTAAAGGAAATTAATGAATTTCGAAATTCACCATCCATGAGTCTAGCACCTGAGTCCTATTGGTTCAGCGCGAAATATAAACGAAATGAAAGAAAAAAAGAAAATTTTCACAGTAAATAAGTGAGGATACTTTTTCGATTTCGTTCATTTTTATCAATTGTTTCTGCATTTTGAGTTTCATTTCGATGCACATTCACAAGCGATAATAATCGAGCAGGATCATATATAAAGATAGAAGACGTTTTGAACGTGTATGGATACTCTTGAAAATGTTGAAGTTTACTGACCCAACGAAGCTGAGGTCTAGGGTTAAGGTAATATATATATATATATAGTATATATTTCACATAAAACATACTGTTCCGCAAAATTGTATTAATAACGAAATATATTTTCGTTAAATCTTTCTGCCTTTATCCTCAAGAGTCTCCTCTATTGTTAAGCGTGCCTAGTAAAGTTTGATTTGCTACGTACCTGCACCAGGTTTCTTACGTTTACGCGATCCTTGACAATTCTTCTGCAACGAATGCTGCACTGTAGGTGCATTGTGCATTGTCCGGGGTGTAATTCTCTTGTAAGTCACGGCTGGCGAGAACACAGAACACGAACAAATGTTCACAGACAAACACGTAAAGCCAATTTCATGCACTTACGCGACCGCATTGTACAACGGCACCAAAACATATGAATATAAGAATGAATAAATAAAAAATGTATGTAAATTGGAAAATCAGTTTAATTAGGTTTATGCAGTAATATTAGAGAGAAAACGAATCTCTTGCCTGGTGAATTTTAAATACTGACACCATTTCTAGATCCCAATTAGTCATTTGAGTTGCTGCCACTTGTGATGCAATTAATCCATGCTGAACTCGAAAACTGGTGCTGCAGACGGTATTTGAGATTAATGCAATTGAGGTTAAAAGAAGCAGCATCAGAAGTATCAATAGGCAAGAAGAACAGAAGTCCAAACTTGTAAGTTAAATTTGTTTATTATCATAAACGTTGGTATTGCAGTATTAATGTCACTGCAGTAAGTTACGCGGAGAAGATTGTGTTTAGTTCATTTAACATTAAGAAATATCTTCAAAACGCTTGCTGAGTTCCAGTGAAGAAGTTATTGGTTCAATAAGAAAAAGTATCATCTAAAGAAGAAAATACTGCATTTTTAATTTCTAAAAGTACTGGAAGTTGTAAAATTTGTCGATGCGCATAACTTTCGCGCTGAACTCGCGGAGTGGGAGGAGCATTTAAAGACGTGCCTAGGCTCGGACCGGTCATTCTTCTAGGAGCTGGTCTACTTGATTCTTCCACCTTACCCATTTCCTTCCTTCCTTTTTTCTATATTCATTTCTTCTGTTACTTCTATACTCGCATTCCTTACTTTCCTACTTGCATACATCTTTTCTCGCTTATTTCTTTCTCTCTTTTTTTATTTCCTAATTTATTCTTTACCTTAATCCTTCCCTCTTTCTTTATATCTTACTATTTTCATACTTCCATTCCCTACTTTTCTACTTCCATTCAGACCGATTCCCATTTTCTAAATCTTTCCTGAAACTGATTCTTTAACCGCTTCTTGCAGCTACCCTCATTCCGATACCTCATCTTCTTTCCATTATTTTATTATTAACCAATATTATCACCTGTCACCAATCTTCCTTTTTCCCATTACTCTTATACTTGTTTCCTTTTGTTTTCTATGAATTCCTACATTCCCTCCTCACACTCATTTCTTCTCGCCAACATCTCTCGTAATCCTTCCTTCCTCTTTATTCTTCCATTCTCTTGCATGACCATATTCTCCCTCCACCCGCACATCTGGACTATCAATTCACAAAAAATAGGTTTTCTCCGGGGCAGAATTTTGTATTAGTTCTGGAAAATTCCGCCAGATGGCGCTGTAAAGCACCTGCCGTAGTTCCGGGAAATTCCGCTAGAGGGCGTGGAAACGATTTTAAGTAAATTTTCACTGAAAATGTAATTTTCGCGGGGAGAACTTTTTTTAGTTCCGGAAAATTCCGCCAGATGGCGCTGTAAAGCACCTGCCGTAGTTCCGGAAAATTCCGCTAGAGGGCGCGGAAACGATTTTAAGAAAATTTTCGCGGGGAGAACTTTTGTTAGTACCGGAAAATTCCGCCAGATGGCGCTGTAAAGCACCTGCCGTAGTTCCGGGAAATTCCGCTAGAGGGCGTGGAAACGATTTTGAGTAAATTTTCACTGAAAATGCAATTTTCGCGGGGAGAACTTTTGTTAGTTCCGGAAAATTCCGCCAGATGGCGCTGTAAAGCACCTGCCGTAGTTCCGGGAAATTCCGCTAGAGGGCGTGGAAACGA